>ML780080.1:285690-354550 GCA_009831015.1 Picea engelmannii | reverse complement strand
CAGAAAACTTAGTAATTTATTTTAATTCAACATATAAGCATGTTAAATTAAATAATGAACAACAATTTCATAACAGAATAGGAATTACTTAACATAATAATACAAATTTAGCTCTTCCTGATGCGAATTTCTCCATTGACCTGGTTGTCTATCCTGCTGTCCATTGACTCGGTTGTCCAGCCTGCTGCTGCCTGATGCGCTGACCAAATCTGCCCAAACCAACTATTCTCCCAACCATCTAGGAGCATCCTGTTCAGCTCCCTAGCTCCAGGAAAACAAAAGGAATCCTAGCCCCCATGCCCAAAACCCCTAGCAACCCGGTTCCCCCTGCAATGATACTCAAAGACTGCAGAACTCTACCATAGAACCAGAAAAGCCAAGCCAAGAAACCAATTCTCTCGTCCCCTTCCAAAATGCTTCCTCCTCCCAAAATAAAATCCTCCTCCAAAGGAATGCCTTCCCCCGTAAGGCTCTCCCTGTCATATTCCCCCTTCACCGACTCTCTCCCCCTTCATTACTTTCCTTATCCATTTATTTATTATCTTATCCTTTCGTATTTATTATCTTATCTTATCCCTTATTAATATCTTATCCTTATATTTAATGTCCTATCCCTTCTCGAATACGTAAGTCTTTAACAAATTAAACTTATTAACCCCTTTAAATCTTTACTCAATTAATTAATGAGTCAATTAATAATTAATTAATCCTTGACAGACATGAACAAGTAATTAATAATAATTAATTAGTTAATATTATTTAAGAAATAATTATTGTTTAGCTAACTTTTTAGGATAGTTAGATTATTATATTAATTATAATTAATAATCCTATACATCTATTTAATCAGGGTCGTTACAATAGAATATATGCTAAGAATGTATGTGATGAACAAGCTAATGCAGTAAGAAACATATTTACATTTGGTTGAGTTTACTTATAATAATGGGTATCAATCATATCTAAAGATGAGCCCATTTCGAGCACTTTATGGTAGAAAGTGCAACACACTAGTGAGTTGGGACAACCTAGTGGACAGAGTAGTGGTTGGTCCAGATTTTCTAAGGGAAATGGAAGAGAAAATGGTGAAAATAAAATGGGTGACCACATGTTTTTGAAATTGAAAGATAGGAAGGGTTCACTTAAGTTGGAAAATTGTTCAAAGTTGGAAGCACATTATTGTTGGCTGATTGAAATCCTGGAGAGGATTGGTCCTGTCTCATACATGCTTGCACTACTAGCATCCATATGCATTCATAATGTGTTTCATGTATCCTTTCTTAAAAAGTATGTTCTTGATGATTATCATATAATTTACTGGAATGTGATTTAGGTGCAGAAACAAGATAACTTCCAAGTTTAGTCGGTGTGCATATTGGACCGAAAAGTCAAGTTTCTCCATAATCGAGAAATAGGACTAGTAAAGGTCTAATGGACTTGTTACGGTCTTGAGGATGCAACTTGGGAGGAAGAAGATGTTATGCATGCATAGTACCCATATTGTTTTGAAGACTTTTGAAGTTTTGATTATACATAATGTACTAAGGACAATGCATACATAAAGGGGAGGGGAATGTAATACCCTAGTTTGAACCTCAAATTTTAATCTAAATGTAAATGTAAATATAGGTTGGTGATCCATGGGTGCACAGGTTTTGCGTACAATTTAGAGTGCAATGGAGATTGTGAACATTTTACAGTATTGAAAGAAGATGAACCAGAAAAGAGGAATTAGTGTCGTCAAAGATTTGGTTGGAACGAAGGAAGTTTCAAAGAATTAGAACACATGTTTCTTTATGTTTTTACTAGAATGGGTTGATGAGTAGATATTGTACATTCGTACTATCTAGATATCATAGTAGCAAAAATGGATAAAAGGTGCATTAGAGGAAGAGTGCACTTCTATTTCGTAGCTTTGTGCACACCTGAGTAAGTGTGAGAGGATTGTCCTGCAAGTGAACCAAGGGAAGAGTGCACACCCATTTCATAGCTTTATGCACACCTAATTTAGTTTGCAAGGATTTCCATGCATGCGAACCAAAGGAATAGTGTGCATCCATTCATAGATTTTGACACACATGAATAAGTGCACAAGGGTGCTTCAAAGTGCACACCAGACTGTGTTTGTAGATGGGATATTTTGGGGCCGCAAAGCCTTTGTATATAAGTATATTGAGGCCATAGTACCTGTGTGGTTATTAGGAAAGAGATCCTAGATTGCGACAAATTCCAGTGTGCCTATTTTTGTAAAATGTAATTGCACTCAGATATTAATAAAAACATATCACTGTGTGTAGACCAATTAGAAAAAAAGAGTCGAGGGGTTTAAACTCCACTAGAAAAGTAAAAATGGGCTAAGATTTAGGAAAAGGGAATATTTTAATAATATTTCCAAAAATATAATATTGGATATATATTTATCCTTATTTCCTAAGGGATGGGAATGAGTCACCAAGTGGAGCGATGCTAGTTTCTAAGGTGACAAGTGTTTATTTTTAGACATGCATATATATTGTTGGGACTTAGTGTATTTCGGGGAAAACGATTCACTCATTCTCAGGATCATACAGAAAAAATTTCCTCTACTAAGAATATTTATATTGATGTAACTTGTTTCCATCATATAACCCTATATTTGGGCACACCCATGTCTATAGAATAAGTGGGTTGTCAGGCATGTGTTTGTTGAAGAAGCGCGTTGCCATGCCCATGAGAATTCTCTCCTAGCAAGAGAGCTGTTGGGAATTGGTTTCCCAAGGTTCCAAGAAATGAATATAGGGATCTGAGACTTCCTTTCTGGCCTATTATTGAATCCCTGGAAGTGAAGTGGGGTGGCCGAAGAATATTGAGCATAGAAAGGGAACACCTCCTAGGGTGAGACAGGCATGTGAGGAATGATGTATTGTATTATGTTTGTTGGGGTTGGTACCTTTTTCTGATTATTTTGGATATTGATAGAACTTATAATAGATTATGAATCATTTTCCCTGGTATATTTTAATCCCTAGCTCGAGGGTGAGTTGTTGTTGATATTTTCTAAGCGGTAGAGTCTTTGGCTAGGAGGAACGTCTGAGATCAGCACGCAGTTGCTAGATTGCAAAAAAATATAAGTGTCTTCTTGTGTGTATTAATATTTGAGTAATATGCATATACATGTTAAATATATTATGTGTTACAATTGTATATATATTTGTGTGTGGATTATATATCTTGTAGAACTGCATGTTTGCTTCATATGCAGGGAATGGGCGATGATAATTTATATGGGTTTATATATATATATTAAGTAAAAAAGAGAGAGTGGATCCTTTGTATTATATCATAAAAAAATATACAGTTGTCCTTGGGCTGCCAGCTGTTCCGCCAAAAAGCAAAAATCGAAACAGTTGGCAACCCTGGATGACTATGTCAAAATAGGCAGACAACCATCTTCCCTACCTAGAGGAAACTAGGAAAACTGGTGGTCCATAATCTGCAGAATTTTCCTTGACAACTAAAACTAAAAATAAACTAAACATAAAGTACATAATGCCCAATTGGAGCTGAGAAACTAACCAAAACTAGAAGGCAAATCTAGCCACACTACTACCCATTGAGGTCTTAATTGTCAGGGTCATCACTAGCCATCTCGTACCAAGCTGGAAGGGCATAGAGTCTCGCACATGTTAGAAACCTTTGATTTTTTGGCGCATAAAAGGAGCCTCATAGAGAATGTACATGCGTTGGCTCATGAGTGCACCAATATAGGATTGGTCTGCTATTTGGGGCCTCAAATCGAGCAACAAAACGAGTTGGTTTGGGTGGAAGAAGGGTAGAGTGACACACCACTGATATGAGGGTGTTGGAATAGGAGGTGGCGTGAGGACATGACCACCCTCCTTTGATGTGCATCCATCCATCACGCCCTCCTAGTTTCCATCCTCTATTCCAACCCTCGTTCCATCCATCACATCTTTCGGTTGTCCCGTTGTCCTTCTCTGCTCCTCAACCCCACCTTCTGCGCCCATCCCTATGCTCCCTAGTTCATGTTCAGAGACTGTGAGTGGAGCCAACTCCTCCGAGAGTAAGTCATTATGGGCCATATGGAGGTACTTGTCTGGGATTTCCTCCTCAATGTAACATACGAGGAAATCCTCCACCTATGAAGCCATGTTGTTTTCCCCTGTCCCCAGAGAAGATAATTGGAGGCTCTGGTCCTATGAAGAGAAAATTCTCTGGAGGGAGCTGGATGGCCTCTTTCAGGATGACCTCCTCCACAAAATCTATTGGAGGCAACTAGACCATTCTTTCTCTATCATCATTGTGAGAAATCAGATCTTTTTGGGTGCGAGCAAATGAGAGTGCCCACTCCAGTTTTTTTAATCATTTATGCCTTTCATCCAAGGCGTACTAGGCTGGGCTGCGACGTGGATTTCCCCAGTCCCTGGGCATCATATGGATGAATCTAATGGTGAATTCGTGGTGGATGCAGCGATGGCCATGCCCAAGCTCTAGATTGATATCCTAGTGCAAGCCAATAATGAGGAAGGACGATGCAGAAGTAGATAAAAATGGAAGGGTGCGACAGGACGACTTCCATGACCACTTCCCAAACATTGAATTCGATGGCCACCTGGTTGTTTGCGCAAGTGAAAGGTCTCATGGCTGCGGTCTTTCAGTTATGGTTGGATCCCATTCTTAATGTTGAGGGGATGGGAGCTGACCGCCTTATTTATGGCTTGGACAAGCCCTATGGGACATGGCACATGGGTGCAACATGTCACCCCATCCGAGGTTATATGGGTTTATATATTGTTTAACATGCGAATGCTTAATCTTTTTATTTTATGGAATTGGTACATAATTATGTTGGGTTGTGCATGTATTGTTAGTTCTGCATAACTATTGTGGATGTAGATCTTGGAAGTTATTAAATTCTTCCTATTAGATAATTCCATGGTAATGATCATGGGATTCTGAGGCAAATCTTGAATCATCGTGTGCACAAGGAAATTAGTCTACGCATGCAAATCGGGACAGACCTCGTGCACAACATAGGAATGGTTGTGTGAGTAGTTGTTTCATGAATTCATTCCTCTATTATAGTCACTATCTATTAAGTAACTTCAACAATAATCGTATGGGTTCTAGTGCGAAGCTAGAAATTTCATGCATGCTAAGGGAAAATTGACGTATCCGACACAATGAAAGTTGAGCGCGTAGAATTGCTAAGACATAGTTGTTGTGCACAATACGAGATTGTTTTTGTGCACTAGGAAAACATAGCTGGGCATAGAAAAATGCTAGTTATGCGGGCTACTGGTTTCAATGAGTTACTTCCTCATAAAAAATAATTTATATCAGAGCTTTATTTAGCGAGTCACGGTAGTAGATACTTTACAATATGGTAACATGACTAAGCTAGGAGTATGGAAAAGTTACAATGTGGTATTAGAGTTCAAATTTTTGAGGTGACATGGCCCTTGAGAAGAGCTGGGTATATTACAATGTATCTCAAATAAAAATAAATATTTCTTATTTGTAGTAGATACAAGATATATGAATTTATAAATGAGAAATGCATGGTTACTACCAAAGTATGGTGTCAAGATAAACCAAACCAAAATTATGTCCATGAATATTATGCAAACTTTACAAACATGTATTGTACATAATATACATAGTAAATAAATATCAATAAAAACCCAAGGTTTATGAATATATACAAGTATTCATATCAAATATTTTAATTTGAAAAGATTTTAGGGTTCCTTTCAAAACCCAACGACCATGTCATCAAACAATAGATAATAAAGAAAATAACACCACAATATTTTTATTTATAAAAATAAAACCTTCATCCTAACACAAGATTCAAAGAGCATGATATTTTACTATGATAAGATTATACACAAAACCCATTCACACAAATGTGAGATGGGTAAGTAGAGTGTCAAACTATAAATATATATCAATGGAGTCAAGAAAATAAATTGAGTTTATCACATTATTTAAATAGGTACATAGAGTTGGTATGATGAATATGTCATCATTATCCTAAACCGTAATCATGATAAATTGAATCTATGTTGGAAAACTTTGGAGAAGACGGTTCAGAGATGAACCCAGTATCACTTCTAGAGAGCATGCTTAGCAGATTGATAGATTAAAATGTGTACCTATGATATATGGCTTCATGAATCCAAGTTCACCCAAGGGATATAAAAGAACCATGTTTTCCAGCTGAAGCAGGGAGGATTTGGAGCCATAACTCTCTAACTGTGAGGATTTATGTGACGTTCCAAAAACCATCGGAAATGGAATGACATGTAATACCCATATATAATAGTATTACATTAAAATATATTAAAATTCATACCATTATACATCAAACAAACTTGGGTCCATTACCCAAACCTTTGTGCTACTAGAATTTTCTACTAGACTTTCTCCAAGGGTTGACATCAATCACTAAGGGTTGACATAAATCTACAATACCACTCTCCAATGGCTGACATCAATAAAAACAAAAAATACATACCAATTGTCCATCAACCTAATCCAACTGTTTGACAATCTCCCCCTTTGGTATTGATGCCAACACTTAGTCTTGATAACATTCATGCTTATACTCCTCATCAATTTTTTTATCTCTCCCCTTTTTACATCAATGGAAAATGGCATCTCCCTTTGGGGATTCAACCCATGAATGAACTCGCCTTGGGATCTCCCTCTGTCTACATGCCTTTGTGCTCTCTCTCCAAGCATTTCTATCCTGCATCTGATAAATATACCCCCCTTTGTTATCAATGGAAAATGTATCTTTCCATCTGCGGTTGCTCCCCCTAGCTGAACTATCCTTGGAGATACTCCCCTTGACTGAGCTCTTCCTGAAATTGATCTCCCAACCTGAATTGTCCTCTTTATGGTGCATCCTCATGTAAATATAAGACATATAATATAAGTATTCAAAAGAATTCATTTTGGAGTAGAAATCACTCCGAGTCTCTGGCGAAGATACTCAAAGGATTCCCGTGGAAGTGGTTTTGTAAAGATGTCTACCACTTGTTCTTTTGTGCCAACATATTCAACTCTAATGTTCTTCTCTGCAACTTGTTCTCGTAGAAAGTGATACTTGATTGGAATGTGCTTCGTTTTGGAGTGCAACACCGGGTTCTTTGAGATACTGATGGCACTTGTATTATCACAATAGTTTGGAATGGGCTCATCATACTCAACATGTATATTTGTTAGAGTTTGTTTCATCCATAGAACCTATGTACAACATGTTGTTGCTGCAATATACTCTGCCTCGGTTGTATATAAAGATATTGATGATTGTTTCTTGCTTAGCCAAGATACTAAACACTAACCCAAGTTGAACATTGCTCAACTGGTGCTTCGTCAGTAATCAATGAAAACTTTCCAATCTTCATCTATGTAGGCAATAAGTGATAGATCCTTTCCTTTTGGATACCATAATCCAACCTCTTCTGTTCCTTTGAGATATCTGAAAATCCTCTTCACTTCTAATAAATGTGATTCCTTTGGTGTTGGTTGAAATCGTGCTACCTGTTCAACTGCCTGCATTACATCTGGTCTGGATGTCGTCACATATAGTAAGATACCAATAATTGACATGTATTACCTATGGTATCTAGACTTTGAATCATCATCTTTGTTCAACTTGCAACTGGTTTGCATAGGAGTGGTAACTAGTTAGCAATCTTCCATTCCAAACCTCTTTAGAATTTCTCTGATATATTTAGTTTGAGAAATAAAACTTCCTTGTTGATTTGACATATCTTAAGACCCAGAAAGAAGGATAGTTATCCAAGTAATTCCATTTCAAATTAATTCTCCATATCCTTCAAAATTTTCTGGCTTAACCTATCATTAGTACTTCCAAAAAAAATATCATCAACATAAATTTCAATTAATAAAATACTGCCTTGATTTACCTTGATGTAGAGGTTGTTGTCTGTGCTTCCTTCCCATAGTTCGTAGGGAGTTTTTCCATTGTTGTTTATGAGCGTTACTCAGTTTTGAATGTGAATTATTGTATGCACTGCATGTGTCCAAAAAATATCTGTCAATTTGGAATCCATTAGAATTGTTCAAGCCATTTCCTGTGTAATTATCATCCATTCTGATAATGTTCCTTTGTCTCTGAACCGCTCTCTGAACCAATATATGAATCCATTCTCTCATCCACTTTCATATATATTTCCAAACCTGCTAAGTATTCTTACGAATCCATCTCTGTCCATATTTTCCAATACTCTACTTCCGCAATTGTCCATAATGATGACCCATTTATCACTATACTATCATGAAGTCTTGATTAATCTATGAAATTGTACTTCTACTAAATGTCTGCTCTGGATATTTCGTCTCAAAATTTACAAGTTGATCGAAGGATGGTTCTTTGGTCTATCACAACTATCACATAGAATCCCCTTGTCTAATATTCATATCACCTGGGAGTCTCTAAGACAGATGGCTCAGAAAAATTCCTACTCTAATGTGTATTCATCATCATATTCATTGGTATATTCATCATCATCTTCATTGGTAGATTCATCATCTCTATGAGCTATGACATATTTCTTTCTATCTCTGGATTCATATTTCACTACAATGCCTGAAAGTACAATATCTTGAACCTGTTCCTTATTTACCTGTCCTTCTTTTCTTTCAGTTATTTTCCAAACCTTTATGTATCTGGCATCTTTATTTTTCTCCGTAGAATTTTCTCCATCTCGTTTTATTTCAAATCTTGCAATCTCTAGTACCTGGTATTTGTTCACTTGTTCTTCATTTTTTATTATCCACACTTTCTTACATCTGATATCAATGTTCTTTTTCATGGAAGTATCGATCATGCTTCTACAATCACGAACTATGTGTCCATAGTTATGACATTTGTAACATTCAATGTTATGTGGGGCCACATAGGCGTTTCGTACTTGAACATTTCTTTTATAATACTTGCAAACTGCAACCTTATGTCCAAAGTTAGTACAATAAAAACAATGACCATAAAAGAAATTTGCATACCTGGGAGTGAATGATCTATTTTGTGGTGCATTCCTTCTGAATTTCTTCCTTGACTGATCATGATCATGATTGAAGCTTCTTTGTGGCTTGAACATTGATTGTCTTTTTGAATATGTATCTTTATTAGTTTTCTTAGATTATGGTTGACCATTATTCCTTCCTTTGAGTACTTATACATAACTCTTTTTATTTTCTTCATTCTTCTTTTCTAGCAACGTAGAGTGCTTCTCTTCTTTCTCTACAACTGATGTAGATGTTTCTATCTCTTCAACGTTCTTTTTGAGATTGATGATTTTGACTCTTAGTGTGACAACTTATTCTTCAAGATTCTCAACCTATTCTTCTTTCTTCATTATCTGAGACTTCATGACCTCTTATGTTCTGTTTTCTTCTTCAAGTTGGATTTTCAATGTAATTATTTCTTCTTCGAGTCTTCTCTCTTCTTGACCAAAATCTTCCTCAAGTTGGTTTAAGTCATTGGTTCTTTCCCTGAGATGATCCATCAATATCTTTTCTCTATTTTCTTCTTCTTCCTTTTGTCCTGCTATGTTGGTTTCTAAACATTTCTTTTGATATTCTAGAGTTTCTTCAATTCTTCTGGCCTCTTCTATCTTAGCTCTTAAATTCTTGATAACCTACTGATATTTTTCAGAACCTTGAACACTTTCATTTTTCTTCATCAATTCTTTATTGGATGACTTGTTTTCCTCTCTTTCTTTCTTTATATATTCAATTGCATTGATCAATTTTTTCAGTAATCAACTTCTGGTTCTTCATACTCTTCCTCTTCTTAATCTGTCTGACATGATGAGCATCTTTCTTCTTGTTTTGTATCTGCATCTTCTTTGGCATTTTTTGAATCTGCGATGGGTGAATAATATATGTCATGTAACTTATCCCAAAGTTCTTTGGCTATTGAACACTTACCAATATTTTCTCCTACCGGATTAGGTAATCCTTTCCAGATGAAATCCATTGCTATTTTGTTATTCTTCCTCAACTCATTCTTGGTTGCAGTCTTTTCCCTTTTTGAACTATCATATCCTGTAACAACTGATATCCAAATATAATGTCCCTGTTCTTGTAAAATTACTTCCGTCCTTTTGCTCCACATCTTATACTTAAAACCATTCTGACCATTAAACATTGGTACTCCATTCTCAAAATAATTCATGATCTTCTTCCAGTGGTTAAACTGTTCCCTGAAGGAACTGACGTTGATACAAATGGTTGGATTACTGAGAGGGGGGGTGAATCAGTAATAGCGAAATTTAATCATTTTTAACCATATAATCCAAGTGTTATATCAATGTAGCATTATCATCCAATAACTGCAAAGTAAATAAGCAATGAAAAAATGAACAATCATATACATACACAGTACACCAGTGTTTTACGTGGAAACCGAAAGCAGGAGAAAACCACAATTTTTTTTATCTTATATGTCTTGAAGAATTACATTCATTGTAAGCACCAAATTCTTTTGTTTTCCAGCTGCAACTAGAAGGAGGTTCCAACCCCCTTGTTTCTCAGGCTACAACCCGAGGGAAGCTCCAAGTCCCCTATTCTCTGGCTACAACCATAAGGAGGCTACAACCCCCTGTGTTCTCTAGCTACAACCGGAAGGTCTCTATAACCACCTGTCCATGCCCTATCCAACCACCCTGAAGTAGAAGTAGAATGACGGAACCACTGTCACACTATTACTTTGAGATATATCACTGTAAACCTGTACCAATAAACCTGAACCATGCATCAACCATGCATCAACCTGTAACTCAACTTGTAATCAACCTATACCATAAACAAGTGCATTAACCATGCACCAACCTATAGTAAACAACTTATAATCAAATTGTACCATAAACAAGTGGATCCAACCATGTACCAAGTATGCACCAATCATGTGTCAACTACTTATCAATATGTACCAATATCATCAACTATACACCTCATGTATGTGTGAACTCATCAACTACTTGTCTCAACCATGTACCCAACATGTACTTTAACCAGAATCCCTCATCAATTTAATAATCCAAATATGATTTGTAACTCTATCATATACCTGGTGTATATGATCACATACCTACAAATCTTCCTTAACTTTCACAACAAGAGACTAGCACTTTCATCAAACTTTCTTTAGTCTCACACGACTAGTTTGGAATTAGTCAACAACCCTAACTTGAAATAATCATAACTATGTACCTGTAATGAATAAAGATATGAAAATAGTACACAATGTTCTTCATTTTGTTTTATGAAATTCCTTGAGGTGTCACTACTTGGAATCTCTTAGAAAATGAGTTATAGAAAAAATGGCATACCTTGCTGAATTCTAGCTTATTCTAGAGAGCGACCTTGTAGACAATTCCCCGCACAGAATATATGTTCAATGGATATGCTTATTCTAGAGAGAGGCCTTGTACAGAATTCCCCACACAGAATATTTGTTCAATGGATATGAAAATGTTACACAGAATATTAAAGATGGTAATATAACTAACACATTTAGTCTTATTGACTTTGGATCTGTTATGAAGACGTTGCGACATTTTTACCTGAAACCCCTGTTTTAGACTAGTTTCAAGACTAACCACAAACCCTATATTCCACGGAGTGTAACTCAAAAAATACAATGACCCACAAGTTGAAATGTTTACCACGAATACTTGTATATTTTTCCTCAATGGCCTATCAATTTCACGGTCTGAATCATTCTATAAAAAACCTTATTGCAAAAATGGTGATATGACCTGTAAATAACATACCTTAGAAAGCATCATTAAAAGAATTTATCCTCCCTTGAATTCCAACCTTCCCTCTGAAATTCGGCCTAGATATCCTTTTGTTACCTCGGTCACCTATAAATATTCAATATGATTAAGTGTGATGTAAAATGAGAGAGCCTTGCCTCTTATTTATACTCTCCAAGTAGCTTCCTTAGAAGGATCTTCTAGGTCACTTTGCCCACTTTCCTTATTTTAGGGTTAACCCACTTCTAATTTCTCCATTAAATTTATTATTTAAATAATTTATTTTGTATTCACTTTGAATTATAGTACACTCATCACTTCACTTTATTATTTACCTTCTAAAATATCTTAAACCACTTTTACTACTTTGACCTTTTCGGGCTTCTAGATGACATATGAGGGTCCTCCAACTTCGTACGGCCATAAATCTCAAACCATGAGGCGTTATGTGACATTCCACATATCAAAAGAAGTGACATGACATGTAATATCCATATAGAATAGTATTACCTTAAAATATATCAAAACTTATACCATTATCCATCAAACAAACTTGGATTCATTACCCAAAACTAGGTTCTCCAACTTCTCATGGCCATAACTCTCTAACCGTGAGGAGATATGTGATGTTCTACATACCACCGGAAATGGAATGAAATGTACTAACCATTTAGAATAGTATTACCTTAAAATATATTAAAACGCATACCATTATACATCAAACAAACTTGGTTCCATTACCCAAACCTCTGTACTACTCGACTTTCTCCAAGGGTTGACATCAATATACAATATCACTTGCCAATGGTTTCAATCAATGGAAACAAAAATACATATCAACTATCCATCAACCTAATCCAATTGTCTGACAATTTAATCCTTCCCCTCTTGAAATGAACATTGTCCTCGGTGTTCCAATTTGATCATCTCAACTCTAGAACAAGAATGTATAATCCTTCCTCATGTATTCTTCCATTTCCAAAGTGGCCTCCTCAATACTAAAGTGCCTCCACTGCACTTTAACCTAAGTGATGGCTTGGTTCTGCAACATAGTGTCCTTGTCGACAATTTGTAGTGGTTCCACCTAGAACACACCCTCTGGTTCCACCTGGAACTTGCCCTCTAGTTCCACCCGAATCAAATTCCAATTTACAATATGAGTTACATCATCTACATACTTATTTAACAATGATTAATGAAATAAATTGTGTACTTTTAAATTGGCCGATAATGAAAGTTGTTTGGCCACTGGGCCTACTCTGGAAAGCACTTCCCAAATTGAATGAACTATTTATAGTTTTGATGTTTAGATAGACAGGATATCATACATTGAATTTTGTATGTGTCATTTACAAGTATGGAAAAATCTTTTGTTTGTCCTGTGCAATTTTCAGGTTCTATTTTTCTTTGTGAACAATTGTTTCCATTTCTTTTAGCATCTCTGGTCCTAGAATAATTATATCAACTGGGATGTCACAACTAACCAGAGTTCGACACTTCCTCCTTTACATCATCTCAAAGGGACTCTTCTTTAAGGAAGAATAATAACCATTCTTATATGCAAATACAACTAGATGAGAGAAGGATTCCCACTTCAAAGGGAATTCCATTACATACGTCTACAACATATCCTCTATAATTCAGTTAGTCCTTTCACTCAACCGTCATTTTGAGGATGATATGCAGTACTGAAATTTAATTGAGTTTCCAAACCACCGAACGAAGTCTTCCAGAAGTTTGAATTGAAATTTGTATCCATGTCTGAAATGATAGCTTTGGGTAAACATTTCATTCTAAAAAAATTCCTTCATGAAAATCTCTGCAATGTTTATGGCCTTATGAGTCGATTTTACTAGAAAAAAGTGTGCATATTTTGAAATTTTGTCTACTACTACCAGTATAGATTCCTTTTTCTTCTTAGTTGTAAGTAGTCATGTAATAAAATCCATACTAATCACTTCCCACTTCCACTCAGGAATTGGTATTGGATGCAATAATCCAACCCGGTGATGGTGCTCAACTTTAACTTCTTAGCACTCAAGATACCTAGCAAGATATTCGAAAACATCTGTTTTCATTCTAGGACAAAAGTATTATTTATTCAAAGTGGTTATAGTATTTTGATAACTTGGGTGTTTTGAATAAGGATTCATATGTACTTAAGATAATAATAAGTTCTTCAAATATGTGTTGTTTGGAACATAAATTATGTCTTTATACTATACTAGACCTTCTTAATTGCAATTGCATTTTTGTTCTTCCTCACGTCACTTATTATTATAACAATTTTCATGTATTTTCCTATAAATTGCATCACTTTCATTTGTTGATTTAACTCTCTTTTTCAAATGAGTTTGTATGTTACTACTAAAAAATGCATTTAGTTTTATGCTAAGTGCATCTTCTATCGTGTTCTCCTTTCCTTTAATATGTTTTATTTTGAAATAATATTCACTTAGGAAGGATAAATACCTTGCTTGTCTTGAATTTAAATTATGTTGATCGAAAAAGTACTTAATACTGCTATTATCAAATTTTAACATAAATCTCCTACCCAACAAGTAGTTTCGCCACATTTTTAAAGCATGCACAATAGTAGTTAATTATAAATCATGTGCTACATGGTTGTTTTCATGAGGTTTAAACTTTTGTGATTCATAAGTGACCACATAGTCATGTTGTAACAATACACCTCATAATCCCTCTAATGAAGCATCAATATTGACCACAAAGTCCTTGTTTGGGTCTTCTATCTTCAAGATTGGAGTTGTTGTCAACAATGTTTTTAGCTTTTCAAAGTTTTCCCAATTTTTTTCAGTCCATTTAAATACGATTCTCTATTTTTACAAAGAGGTTATTGGATAGGTAAGTTTTAAAAATCCCTCTATGAAGCTATGATAATACCCCGTGATGCCCATGAAGGATCAGACATCTGACACATCCTTTGGAAATGGCTAACCCATTATGGATTGTATCTTTTCAGGGTCTACTGAGATTCCTTCTCCTCAAATTACATGTCCCAAATACTTTACTTTGTGTTGATAAAATTCACATTTACTGAACTTTGCATACAATTGATGTTCTCTAAGTGTTTTCCAAACTATTCTCATATTCTCTTCATGTTCCTCTTTCGTTTTTGAGTGAATAAAAATGTCATCTATGAACTCTATTACAAACGTTTCTAAATATTTCCTCAATACATTGGTCATTAAACACATAAATGTATAAGGTGTGTTTGTTAGATCAAAAGGTACTACTACAAACTCATAGTGTTCATATTTGGTCTGAAAAGATGTTTTATGAATGTATTCTTCTTTAATCCTAACCCGATGATACCATGACCGTAAATCTATCTTAGAAACAATCTTAGCTCCTCAAACTTGAACAAACAATTCATCAATGCGGGGTAAAGGATACTTATTTTTAATTGTCATTTTTTTAAATTGCATGTAATCAATGCACAATCTGAATGTTCCATATTTCATTTTAACAAACAATATTGATGCTCCCCACAGAGAGACACTAGGTATGACATACTACTTATCCATCAACTCCTGGAGCTGCATTTTAAGTTCAATCAACTTTGGAGTACTCATCTAGTAAGGGGATTTAGACACCGATGCATATCTAGGTACTAAATCTATGGTAAAATCTATGTCTCGTCTAGGAGGTAATCCTGGAATGTATTTTGGAAACACATCCCGAAACACTTTCAATATAGGATCCTTAGTTAAAAAAATTTCAACTACTTCATTCCTACTTTTGGATATGTGTACAACATATATCTCACATCCTTTCCTTTCATTCATTTTTTACTTCAAAGGATAGATATGTCTTATTGAAACACCCCTTTGTATTCCTTTTATTGTTCTTCCTTGGTCAAAATCATCTATACAATTAAAATTCTTGTTACAACAGTTTACGACAGTTGAATGTTTTTTTATCCAATCCATGCCTATGACAAAATTGTAAGAGCCTAAAGGTAAAAAAATTAGTTATAACCTAGTCTCCATCCCATCCATATTTACCATACAGTCCTTTATCAAGTCAACAACCTTCCTTTTCATTCTGGTAGATAATTGCATTAGCCAAGGTTTCTTGTGTTTAACGTTTTCCAATTTACAACCTTCTAACTCCATCTTATGTTTCTTGTGGAATAAAACTCTAAATTACCTAAAGAAGGTTATGAAAATTTTCAGTCCCTATGGAATAATGGTTTAGGCTCGGGGGTGATAGGAACAAGTAATTCTAGTTGTTCTAGTCTATAGTTGGGAGAAAATGGATTTTATACTCAGTTTGTTCCTTGGATTTTGAAGCAGGATCAAATATGTGTCACTTCCTTTTATTTTCATCTGTGCAATTACAACATGAAAAATATTTACAGTAAGGAGTTAAATGTACAAGTATTTATCTAATTCTGAGTTACTAGAATTTGTTGCAGTAAAGAAAAAGAAGTATTTATCTATTTATGAGTTACTAAAATTTGTTGCAGTAAGGAAAAAGAAGTATTCATATATTTTTGGGTTTACTAGAGTTGGATGTGGTAAGAAAATATTTATAGTAAGTCGTTAAGAGCAGAGGAAGTTATCTTGTATTATTGTTATTATTAAGATTTTTTACTACAGTAAGAAATAGTTGTGGTATGAATTGTCTTAATCAATAGGGATATTTTTGTATGATGCTTATTGTTGGTTTATTTGCAACTAGAAATATATAATTACCAGAATTATGATATCTAGATTTAAAGGAAATTTTATTCATAAAAATTGATTAATAAAGATGAAGTATTTGCAGTGTATACATTATTTCCATACAAAAGATTATTTCTTTATGGAAAATGTCAAAACTGATGTGTAGGAATATATTGGAAAGAAAAAAAGTAATAGTAGACTATATGCACTCAATATATTCTTCTATGCATGGCTATCTTTCATAGAAACCAATTTAACAAAGAACATAATGTTTATATCTCAAATAAAAATAAAACTTTGTTATTTGTCGTAGATACAAGATATATGAAACTAGAAACTAGAAATGCAAAGTGACTACAAAAGCATGGTGTCAACATAAACCAAACAAAACTTATGGCCATGAATATTATGCAAAATTTACAAACATGTATTTTAAATAATATACAAAGTAAATAGATATCAATAAAATCCCAAGGGTTATGAATATATACAAGCATTCATATCATTTTTTTCAATTCAAAAGGATGTTAGGGTTCTTTTCAAAACCTTGCAGTGGACAAGCAGGTCATGCAACGTTATATAATAAAGAATATACCACTACAATAATTTTATTTATAAAAATAAAAAATTCCTCCTAACACAGGGGTTTGCATATGCCATTTTTGGGAACAATGCAATAATCGAGAAAGAAAGTAGAAAAGGGACCAGAAAAGGAGTGTGTGCCAGATAATGTGGAAAAGTAGAGTGAGGAAGTAGAATGTCAAAGAAAAAGAAGAAGGACGCAGATCAGCCGTGCATAGGAAGTTAGAATGTGGACAAACCTAATCCACTTAGGGTTAGGTTTTTGGTCATTGATGTAATGGGTTTTAACCCTCTTTTGTAGTATAAATATGTGTTGTAAGCTCTGAGGATATAATCATTAGGGAGATATTTTTGGTATCAAGTCTTTGGATAGAGATTTTTTTGTTGAGAGTAATGGAGATATTACTAAGTATTTTTTGAAGAAAAAGTTATGGATTGTAACTGAGGGTCAAGTCGCAAGAGGGTCAAGTCGCAAGATATGGAGCTTAGTGCGACAATGGTCATCCCCATCTATACTTGGGAATTTCATATGCACCTCTGGTATAATGCATATAGTGAAGTGACTTGATGAAGATGAATAATGAAGAAAATAATGTCAAATATTTTTGGACATAGTCCATGGGGGTGAACCACGTTAAAAACCTATGTATTTATGTGGAATGTCTCTTTTATGTGTTGCAATGGTTTATGATTCAAATGAATGAATGAATCTAGTAGTATTAAAATGAAACACGCAATAGATTAGTCAGATGGTTCCTGTAGAATGTATATGAATAAATATGGTTAAAGAATGGTAGAGATGATGAATGTTGAAGTAAAGAAACTATGTCTAACATCCCCATGATAAAAAACCATTCCAAGACTGCAGACATATGAGTCCTGTAGCCCCCCATCAAGCCATATCATTTGACACTTCATTGTTCTCTTTGTACGCAGTGTTTCCTTCTGGTCTCCAAAAGGTCCGATGGTTTGTAGGGTTTTTTTGGAAGCCTAAAGGTAGAACCCATGTCAGCCCATACATCCATAAAATGGTTTTGTTCCTGGTTGGAACTCAGAATATCGGATTGGAGAGGATTTTATGAGAAGGACAGTGAAGATAATGTAGTGGTAGAAGAGAATGTTCAAGCCATGGAATGAAACTAAGAAGGAGATTGAAACATGGTTGGAAACAAATGATATTGAGTTCATGCATAAGGACAATAGAAACCTTAAGTATACTCCCAACCAGTATTTGCAGAGGTATGTGTTTACTAATCTTCATGAGGAAATTTTATGTTATTTTCCATAGTTGCTACATGAGTGGATATTGAGGTTCAAGGACAATCATCCAACTAATTGGATAAGACCAGTAGAGTGGACTACTAAGAATATGGCGTAGATACAAAGATTTAATAATAGATTCACACAGATGGTGGACTTATAGATAGACAACATTTTTGTAGGATTTATTATTGAGTTTTCATTCGATACTGCGAAGTCATGCACTACTAGAGAGTAGGAGTTTTTGAAGGGAACAAGAGAAAGGAATATTCTATAAATTTACACAAAGATCAATATTTTATGGCACTATAAAGTAGTGATGACGATAGATTCAAACAACTAAATCACTCTTCACGCATGGGAGAACTGGGGGGGGAACTAAGGAAGATATGGGACATGGAGATGGATCTAGAGAGAGCCAATAAGAAGGAAAAAATGGATCCCATTATGATGGTTTAGGAACATAACACTGAAATAATGGAAAGAGCGAGAGTGACGTGTAGTGGAAGGCCCTACCAATATACAATCAATAGTAAAAATAGGGAAGTATCCAAGTGAGAGGGCTTGGATAGGGATGAGGAAGAGATAGAGGATCATCGTGTGCCATGACATATTGAAGAAATTTTTCACGCCACATATGAGATAAAAATAAGAGGTCAAGGGTATGACATATAATAAGGCTCTCCATTCTATATCTAAATTAGTGTGGAACCCACAACCCCATGTGTGACTAAGAAATATGAAGAAGAAGAATCATTTAGTCAACCAACAATTAGCGATAGAAGGATTTTAGTAGGATGAGGATCCAATGGAATTTCAAGTGTAGGTACAAATTCAACTAGCAATATTCAATTATCTACACCACACAGAGGTGGTAGTACAAAAAAATTTACAATGGTAGGACAAAATCTAACTATTCAGTTACTAGAGTTCCATGGAGAAGGGTTGAAGGACCCATAGAAGCATTTTTTTATTTGTGAGAACATTTTGGTATCTAAGCAGATCACAGATGAAGATACAAAAGAGTAACATATTTCAATCACATTGTACTAGTATATGGGCCTCGCAGTAAATATTCCACAAGGAGCACCTAAAACCATCGCATATGTGAAGAAGAGATTAATCAATGAATTTCAACGACCAAGTTCAAAGGATCAATTTATAAACAAGATGATACAAATCAAACAAAATCCAGGGTAGTTAGTTTGGGAAGTTGATCAGAAGTTCAAGAGACTAAAATGTAAGTTGAAGTATCCTATAATAGATATGAATTATAGACTCTTATTTGTTAATTCATTACTGACACATCTAAAATATACATCGAGGAAACAAAAGTTCCATACTCGCGTTGAGGCTTTGCAGACAACCTTGCAATTGGAGGAAAACTAGTATAAACATACATATCCAACTGTATAAGAGATGCGATCATATATGAAGAATATGAAATTTCAGTTGAATAAGATCAAAGGAAAGGATAAGAGGGAAGTTGTATGGTGTACCTTGTGCAGAACAAAAGGAAATCATAAGAATAAATTTCCCACATTTTCGCAGTACTTGGGAGAAGGAATGAAAAATCATTTACCCATAGGAGGGGCATGGTGTGAAATAAGTAGAACTCATGGAAATGATCCTTATCATTGTCCCATGATGTAAAAGTAACAAATAGTTCCCAAGAGCACATTATGTAATTTCTGCAAGTATGTAGAACATGAATACAAGGATTGTAGAACTTTGGAAATAATGAAGGAAAGAACTTCAGATACTTATAGGGTGCAGGGTAAAATAATGAAAGGAAAACTTGCACAATAATTTATAGTGCAACCAAAATATAATAATGCACAACAATTTGCAACACAACTGCAGTAATAACATGCAATAGTTTGCAGCATCGCCACAGTATAATAATGCACAACTGCAATATAATCAGGCACCACAGTATAATACACCACGTGGAGACAATCAAGGAAACAAAGGCAGATTCAGAGGAGGTTGTGGAGGAAGAGGATTTGGAGGAGGTATAAGACCAGTAGCATGTAAAAATTATTAGAAACCTAGACATTATGAAAGGGATTGTCCCTATCCACCAACAATATGCATGTATTATCACGCATCACATCATGACATAAAACAATATCTGACACTATTGAAAAAGATATAGGAAAAGAGGAACCAGAAAAATTAGAATGTTCAATGGATTGCTATGGAAACTAGAGAAAAGGATGGGAATAAGATCAATATAGTTACTATAGGTGGAACCAAGAAAGGAGCATATGCAACAAAGTAGAATCAATACCAACACCAGTGCATCAAAAAGAATACAACAACTCAACACGAGATTTTGAAGGATAACATTGCTTCTATTAAAAGTACAAAGCCATGATATGATGTACCAATATATGACATGCCTCCTCTATTTGATCATACCATCAACGATGAAACTTTGAAACAAGTAATATGATAAACAGTTTGGGGTCTTGTGTGAGGTTGTTGAATGATAAAACCTCTCTACAAGTATTACAAAGTGTATTAGAAAAGTGAAACTCTAGAGAAGAGATGAAATTAGAACAAAAGAAAATCAATCAAGTATGTTTTAAGAGAATAACAAGTAGGGAGTTCATATTAAACACTAATATTGGAGACTTTAACATTGGGGACATCATATTAGATCTGGGGTCTGAAGTAAATGTTCAACATGAGAAAATATGGGAAGCCATGGGGGAACCCACACTGGGATATTCACATATTTAATTGAAGTTGTAAAATCAACATAGAGTGGTACCAATTGGTATATTGAAAAGAATACCAGTGGATTTAGATGGTTTGTGCATTATGGAAGACTTCAAGGTGATTTATATAATAGATAACACTACACTGTATCAAGCATTATTGGGACTCGATTGGGAATTTGAAAATTAGGATATCATCAACTTGAAGACCAGGAAAATGATTTTTGAATCAGGAGAATACAAAGTCATTGTGCCATTAGATCCTTCATATGGAGGAATATATGTTGAATATGCAACACTAAATTTTATTATAGAAGACATAAGTCTTTTGTATAGAACTACCACGTCAGAGGAATATTATGTTAACCCAATGGAAGATGGAATGCTTAGCTAGAGAAGCATTATTTCATGTGATTCAAACTCTAACATAGGACTGGAAAATTGGAAGAAATGATTACATGATTTACCCACCAGAAGATATGAAAGAATGACATGAACACTAAGATGTGTTAGTAGAGAGGTAAGATAACCTCCTACTTTTTATGGTCAGAATTATTTAGAAGAAAGTTTTAAAAAAGTTTGAGTTAGAAGTTTTTGAAAGCAAGAGGTTACTAGTTTTGGATATTTCTTTCAAAGCTACACCTGCATGTTGGTGGGTTAATCATAAGGAGAATGTCAAAAATTGGTATCAATGTAAAAGATTACTACACATCAGATTTGGCGCAAAACAAGAGAAGAAATATATGAAGAAGTCTGATGGATTAGGAAAACCCAGAGAACCTATAGATAGATGCATAACCCAATGGATATTGGTACCACAAGAGGAGTGGCCACATCACTTTATTCATACATTGGAAGGAAACCCAAGGAATTGGTATACATAATTGGAACTGCATAGATTAACTATAAAGTGGGAAGAGTTGCAACAAAATTTTGTGATCACCTTTTCATTTGAACATGAGAATCTAGAGATAGATACAATGCCGAAGTTGGTAAGAGATAGGATATTTGAAGAACCAAAAGTTGAAATTATAAAAACTTATCATAACCTTAAGAGACACATTGTCAGACAATTTCTAAATTGCTATCACATTGCAGAAGACAACCCAATAGAAGAAAAACCACATGATATTCAGATAACAAAAGTTGAATGGGAAAGAGAACTAGAAGGTCCACAATTACAATATAAATATTTTACTTCACCACTGGAGATAAATAAGGTAAGAAATGGAACATAAGAGAATCCAAATATTGCAAGTATTGGGAATTATTGGGATAACTAGATAGTGGAAATAATAACATAATTACTTCACAATTATAGTGACCTATTTCCAGCAACATTTTTAGATATGAAAGGGGTAGCAAGAGAAATTGGAGAAATGACGATACCTTTGGAGTCATATGCTATACCAACAATACATAGACCCTACAAGTTGAATTGATTATATAAGTAGAAAGTGAAGGCAGATAAGTTGGTGTAGTAAAACTTGTGGAAGAATCTGAGTGGATTATCCCTATGGTAGTGTAGGAAAAGAGGCAAGGGGGAATAAGAATCTGTGTATAATTGAGGAAGTTAAATGATGCATGTTTGCATCATCCCTTCCATACTCCATTTATATATGAAGTATAAAATAAGAGTAGATAACATTCTAAGGAGATGTGTCATGGACCATGAATGACTTATCATCTTAGTAGAATCACATGAAGGAATAGTTGAAGGACACTATGCATGGTAAGGCTATTGTAGAAAAGATATTGCACGAAGGAATTTGGTGGCCAACTATTTCTAAGGATGAAAAGGAGTATTGTAAGAATTGTGATGTATGTCGGTGGGTAGGAAAGCCATCCAGGAGGGATGAGATGCCACTAAGACCTTAGGTAACTATGAAAGTGTTTGATAAATGGGAAGGAGATTTTGTAGGACCAATCAATCCACCAGTTAGGAGATTAGGAGAAAGTTATATCACTACAATGAAAAAACATTTAATTAGATGGGTTGAAGCAACAACAGTAAAAGATTGCAGCGTAGAAACTGCAACATAGTTCTTTCTTGAACAAGTGATTACAAGGTTTGGATGCCCTAAAGTTATGATGAGTGATCAGGGGACTCATTTTATCAATTGTATTATCCAAGCAATGACTAGATAAATTGAGATAAATCATCAGAAGAGCACTCCACACCATCCTCAAGATAATGGAAGAGTGGAAGCATTTAACAAGATATCAAAGAATTCCCTAACTAATATTAGTAATGTAAACATGGATGATTGGGATTTGAATATACAAGCAATATTATGGGCTTATAGAACTACATGCAAGAATATTATAGGGCATACACCTTTCAGATTGGTGTATGGACAGGAAGCAATAGTCCCTTTGGAGTATTTGATACCTAGTATGTCCATTGCAACCATTACAAACATGAAAGAAAGAGGTGCAACTCAAGAAACATTGGCTCAACTCATGGAATTAGAGGAAGAAAGGATTATGTATGGGTTCCATTAGGAAGTACAAAAAGAAAAGGATAAATCTTGGCATGATAGATACATTAAGAATAAGAAATTGAAGGAACGAGATGTGGTTCTCCTCTATGTTAAAAAAATACTTGTAGCACCCAGAGAAGTTCAGGATGCATTGGCTAGGGCCATATGAGATAAATTCTATCACAAATGGAGGTGTTGTGCAATTTCATGATTTAGCAGGAAAGGATATTCAAGGATTGATGAATGGAAGTCAACTAAAATTGTATAGAAACAGTCGACCCAGTAACCATTAGTAGTTATAGTTCAAAGAAATAGAGTTGTACATAGTGTATATAGTAGGAGTTTAAAGAAGAAAAAGGAATAAAAAGAATAAAAAAGGAAAAAGTAAGAAAAAAGTGGAAAAAGAAGAAAAACAAAAAAATATGAAGTAGATGGATAAGTGGTATACATCCCGTTAGATGATACTGCACGCAAAAAAAGAAGTGACGGGACAGAACATGATGACACTGTGTGCCAGAGAAGGATAACTTGGCATAAAACACAGAGTGACAGAATGAAGAGCATTCAAAAAAAGGAAAAAGGTGATGAGATAAAAAGTACAAGAACAATAGAGAATTTATGATAGGAACTTTAAAACCAACTATGTGAATAAGAAGACTCATGGTGTCATTGAGAAAACAATATCTAAGGAGAGAAAACTTGGTGCGAACATGTTTTGTCGAGGATATTTCAAGTTATTCAGTGAGAATTCAGAGCCATTTTGTAAAATTTAAAAGAATGTCGCCAACAAAGGTGAGATCGCTCTGTTGGGTATGTGCTATATTCTTTGCATCAAGACCACATTTTTTCTTCATCGGGACCGCATTATATTTAGGTGGTTTTTTGGCACATGGTTTATTTGTCGATGGTTTTCTATTTTTGGTTAAGGAATTAGGGTTTTGGACTAATCCAGGTCATTAGGTTAGGTTTTTGGATGAAGCTAGATCCTACATGTATTTTGTATTGTAAACATTGTAATATGATGAATAATATAGAATATGTTGGTTTTCCTGGTTTGGGTTTCCAGGTGAAAAATCTATGTGTAATGTTTGTATTTGCCATTGTATATTTTTTGTTCCTTTATTGAATATCTGTTTGCAATAGATATTGTACAAGATGAACATCTACATTTGGTATCAGAGATTTATTGGCTTCAGGGGGACTCCTTTGTGGTCAAGGGTTTGGCTCGGGATTGTGATAAGACTTGTTACAGTGGGAGATCTGCAGTATTGTTTTTTCAGGTGAAAAGAAATGGCAAGCAATTCGAAGATGGAGATCAAGAAGTTTAATGGGAAAAGTTTTGAGTTGTGGAAGCTCAAGATGGAATATCTGTTGGTGGATAGATATTAGTGGATCGTGGTAGATCCAAGTACTACACCTATAGGAAGTTCTGCAGATGACTGGAAAAAGTTGGATCAAAAGGAAAAGAGCACAATTCAACTGTGTCCCTTCGATTCAGTATTACTGAATGTGTCAGAGGAAGCTACATCCAATGATTTATGGGAAAAGTTGGGGAAGTTGTATTAGTCTAAGTCCCTAGTAAATAAACTATTCCTGAGAAAGAAGCTGTATAACTTGAGGATGAGAGATGGAGACTCGGTGGTAGAGCATTTGAACGCCTTCAATATTGTGGTAAATCAGTTAGTATCTATTGAAATTAAAATTTTAGATGAAGATAAATGTATCAGTTTGTTGGGTTCTTTACCAGACTTGTGGGATAGTCTGGTTTTGGCCATAGGTAGTAATACAACTTCCTTTAAGTTTGAAGAAGTGGTCTCATCCTTGTTGTCAGAAGAGATGAGACCGAAGAATATGGAAGGACATAGCATAGACGCATTATTTGCAAGAGGAAGTTCCCAAGAAAGAAATAGATCTAATTTTTCAAGTGGGAGATCTAAGTCTAAGGGTAGATCTAAATCTCATAGAACGTTTGTAACAGTATGTTGGAGATGTGTAAAAGAAGGGAACTATAAGAAGTAGTGTAGATCCAAAGTTGAGAAAAAGAAGGGATCTGAAGAATCTTTTTCTACAGAAGAAAAAACCTCCAAGGAAGAAGGAGGGGATGTGTACTTGGCCTCTTCAATCACGCATGCAAATCATGAGCCATGGTTGGTTGAATCTGGTGCATCATTTCATATGACTCCCCACAGGCAGTGGTTCTGCGAATATAAAAGGTATGATGGAGGTAATATTTTCTTAGGTAATGATTCGACAACCAGAATCATAGGAAGAGGAAGGGTCAAGTTGAGGCTCATAGATGGAAGGATTAGAACATTGTCTAGTGTTCTGCACATCCCAGGTTTGGCCAAAAATTTGATTTCTGTAAGAAAAATGGACGATGCAAGGGTAAAAACAATATTTGAAAAGGAAACCTACAGGATGGTTCAAGGAGAAATCATGTTGCTGAGGTGAGTTCAATTTGGAATTTTGTATGAGATAAGGAAGAACTATTAGTGATGGGTGTAATAGTTCCATTGTTCTTGATATTGGAGTTGAAGAAGAAAGAACTCCTACAACCTCTGGAGAAAAGGTTATGTTGTGGCATCAAATACTGGGGCATATCAGAGATAAGGGTCTTCGAATACTACACGGTAAAGGTTTGGTTGAAGGTATGTCTAAATTCTCTCTGGATTTTGATTTCTATGAATATTGTCTATATGGGAAGAAGAATCGGGTAAGATTCCCCTCTGGTGCAACGGGGGCAGAAGGAATTTTACAACTAGTTCACAGTGATGTTTTTGGACCTAGGTCGGTCCCATCATTGGGAAAATATGTGTACTATGTATCATTTATAGATGATTTCTTGAGGAAGACTTGGATATATTTCCTCAGGAATAAATCTGAAGTCGTTGACAGGTTTAAAGAGTTTAAGGCTCTTGTTGAGAATCAAACAGAGAAAATAATTAAGGTGTTGAGGAGAAATATTGGCAGAGAGTTCTACAGAAATGAATTTGAAGAATTTTGTAAGAAGTGAAATATAGCAAGGCAGAAAACTACTCCATATACACCTCAGCAGAATGAAGTTGCATAAAGGATGAATAGGACGTTGATGGAAAAATCAAGGTGCATGCTCAGTGGTGCCGAGTTAGGGAAATAATTCTGGGAAAAGGAAGTGGGTACTGCATGTTACCTAGTCAACAGGTCACCCTCGTCAGCATTAGACGACAAGACTCCATAAGAGGTATGAACTGGTAAGGAATCTTCTCTCACACATCTCAAGGTTTTTGGCTGTGATGCATATGTTCATGTTCCAAAGGAAAACAAGATTAAGATGGATAAGAAGGATGAAAAGTGTATCTTTATTGGATATAAAGATGGTCTCAAATTTTATAATCTTTGGAACCCAAAAACTAAGAAGGTAGTGTATAGTTGAGATGTGGTATTTAGAGAAATGAAGGATGTTGTTAAACAAGAAGCCCTACCAAGTGAAGAAGAACCAGAGAAGATAGAGTTTGATTTAAAGGATGATGAATCAAATTCTACAGAAGAACATGAATTAGAATAAGAAGATCCTCATACTATTACTGATGATGATCCTATAATTGTCAGGGAGGCAGTGGATACATAGGATGGAAATCTCTAGAAAAGGGCCATGGATGAAGAAATGACATCTTTGGATAAGAATGAGGATTGGGATCTAGTGGAGTTGCCAAATGGAAGAAATCCCATTGGAAACAAATTGGTATTTAAAAAGAAGTTGAATGCAGAAGGAAAAGTGGATAAATACAAAGCTCAGTTAGTAGCAAAGGGTTATTCCCAGGTTGAGGGAATTGATTTTGGTGATATGTTTTCTCTTGTTACCAAGTTAACCTCCATAAGATTTTTGTTATTTGTTGTTACTACATTTGATTTTGAAATAGAAAAAATGGATGTGAAGACATCATTCATACATGGGGATCTGGAAGAAGAAATCTATATGAAGAAACCAAAAGGTTATGTTGTGAAGGGAAAGAAGGAGCTGGTATGCAAGATGAAAAAGTCATTGTATGGTTTAAAACAATCACCAAGATTGTGGTATCAAAAATTTGATACTTATATGCCCATACTTGGATTCACAAGAAGAAAAGAAGATCACTATGTGTATTTTAAATTAATTGGTGATCATTTGATTTATTTGGTCTTATATGTGGATGACATGTTGTTGATAGGAAACAATAACGAGATTATATAGGATGTGAAAACTCAGTTGTCCTCTAAATTTGACGTGAAGGATCTCGGTGCTTCAAATTTCATTTTGGGCATGGAAATTAAAAGAGATCAGAAAAGGAGGAAACTTTTGTTAAATCAGAGAAACTATGTCGATACAATATTACAGAGGTTTAATATGCAAGAATGTAAACCAATCAAGGTTCCTATTCCTTTTGGTGTAAAGTTATATGAAGATCAGTGTCCTAGGACACATGAATAAGAGGAGGGCATGTCTCATGTTCGATATGCGAGTGTAGTTGGAAGTTTTATGTATGCAATGGTCTATACTAAACCAAACATTTCACATGCAGTGGGAGTTTTGAGCAGGTATATTTAAAAACCAGAGAAGGAGCATTAGACAACAGTAAAATTTTCAGGTATTTGTGTGGCACTACTAGCTATGGATTGTGCTATGAAGGAAGATCAAGATTGAACAAAATGGTGGATATACATGGCTTTGTGGATGCATACTGGGCTGGAGATTTGAATCATAGGATATCTACAAGAGGGTATGTGTTTAACCTGTTTTGAGGAGAAATAAGTTGGATGAGAAAAAGACAGGTTGTAGTGGCACTTTCAACTACAGAAGATGAATACATGGAAGCCACTCATGCAAGTCAGGAAGCATTATGTTTACAAATATTGTGTTCAGTTATTGGGTTGGTACAAAAAGCTGTAAGGATAGAGTGTGATGGTCAGAGTGCAATGTTTCTGGCAAAGAACCCTACTTATCATTCAAAGACAAAGAACATTGATGTTCAATATCACTTTGTGAGAGACATGATTGGATAAAATAAGGTATCACTGATGAAGGTGGACACTTTGAAGAATGTTGCAGACTCATTAAAAAAATATGTGAGCACTGAGAAGTTCTCTTGGTGTAGAGGATCCATGGGCATTGTTGCCCTAGATTGTTGACTATGTAACCCTATAACCCCCTGTATGCAAAGAAAACAACAAGTGGCAGAATGTTCGGTATGTGTTATATTCTTTGCATCGTGACCACATATTTTCTTCCTTGGGACCACATTATATTTAGGTGGTTTTTTGGAACATGGTTTATTTTCCGATGGTTTTCTATTTATGGTTAAGGAATTAGGGTTTTGGACTAATCCAGGTCATTGGGATAGTTTTTTGGATGCCTCTGGATCCTATATGTATTTTTTATTGTAAACATTGTAACATGATGAATAATATATAATATGTTGGTTTTCCCGGTTTGGGTTTCCAAGGGAAAAATCTTTGTGTAATGTTTGTATTTTCCATTGTATATTTTTTGTTCCTTTACTTAATATTTTTTTTCAGTATATATTGTACAAGGTTAAAATCTACACGCTCAACATAACTGAAAGGAAACAGGTAGTATCACACAATCTCCACAAGAGCAATAAACTGTAGAAGTAGAAAACCCTATCCAAACGAAGACAGTAGTCTATGTGGATGTGATCCCATCACTCGTCATTTAACTAGTTAATCCAATCATCATAGAAGAACTAGAAATAGTGACTGAGCAAATGGATCTTTATCCAAGGACCGAAGAAAAAAAACCTACTACCGTACAAAACCCTATAGAACAACTTGGTTTAGGAGCACCAAAGCAATTGAATGGGGAAGATGACAAGCATACAAAATCAATGTTTCTATCTCTCCCCCTTTGAAATCAATGGAAAAGGGTATATCCATTTGGGGATTCTCCCTCTGAATGAACTCTCCTTGGGCTACTCCCCTTGTCTACATGCCTCTGTGATCCCTCTCCAAGCATTTATATCCTACATCTGATAATTGTCTACCCCTTTGTTATGTTGGAGTTACTTCACACACACCTAGGATTTATGTTTCCTAAGGTTATTCATTGTTTATTAGTCATAATTAGTCATTATCCAGTCTCCTATATTTTAGGGGAGAATATTCCACCTGGAGAATATTCTCTTTCAGTTGACACTTCAGTTTGACTAATTGAGTTGAGTTTAGATGTTTCATTGGGATCATCACCATGATAATTCGACCTTGCCTTGGTATCATCACCAGAGTGGTGCATTAGCCTTGATTCCCTAAGTTAACTCCTCACTACTCTCTGTTTAGTCAGTTAACTGAAGACTAGTTGACTAGTTAACTCAACTAGGTGGCAGTTCACTCCCGTAACTGCTTGAGACACTAGAATAGGTGGCACTTCACTCCCGTAACTACTAGTGTGTGACTAGATCACTTTAGAACACTACTATGGTGCATTGGTGAACCTAAATTCAAACTCATTGAGTTATACAGAGTATATCATGTGTAAATTATTCATTATTCACAACGGTTAATGAGAATTCTTCCATTCTTTCTCTCCTTCTTCTTGTTGCTCCAATTCTCTCTGCAAATGTGTGCATTATTTTTATCTAGATATATTATGTCTAGGTTCAACACATTTACATGTTATCAGAGCCGACGGACTTCTAAGAAAAATCGACACCAATGTTTTTTTTTGCAGGTACAAAAGATTGAAGACAACAGAAAGATGGAATTCCAAAAAGAATTCATCCTTGCACCTTACAACTATTTTGCATGGAACGAGAAAATATCCATACTTCTCCAGTCCAGAAGGTTGTACAGGTTAACAATGAATATAGATCCAGAGCCAACATTATCCATTGAAAAATACAAGTACTTAAATCGCATGGATGAGGCACTCCAAACAATTTGCAGTCTTATTTCTCTCGATCTCCTTTTTCATATATATTCCTATAAGACTCCCAATGAAGCCTGGACCATATTGGAAGGGCTCTTTGGAAAATAGGATGAGATGAGGGGACACATTCTGGAGTTGGATATGCTCACATTGGATCCAAAAATCTTCTAGAATATCTAATATTTCTTTACAAAATTAAAGGATTTACTGTCGCAACTAAAAGTTTGCGGGGTTGATAAATCGAAGGAGGAGAAGAAAATGGTTCTCACCATTCTCTCCAAGATTGGTCTTGAATTATTTGTATTCGTATCTACTTCCATACTATCAGATTCACCTCTGGAGCCACCTAGAATATGCCTCCTCTTGAGGACTTTATCGAATCCTTGATACAAGAGAAAACCAAGCTCATCAACATGGGCACAATCAAAGGCCCAAGGGCACTTGCACTCACTGTGCACGATGGCAACCAAAAATATTAGAAATCTAAATATAAATATAAGTGGAAATCTCATGCACATATGAAGAAGGAAGGGTACACAAAACCCTTCACCGATGCCTCCAGATCTAAAGGAGAAAAGGGAAGAAAATGAGAGAAATGCACATATTGTCACAAAGGATTCCATTCAGAATTTGCATGCATGCAAAAAAAAATATATCTGATGTCTCAAATACTTTAGAAAATTAACCTTGGATATCGTAGTCTCAAGGTTGCAAAGAAGAAGAAGACAAAATATCCAAATTCCAAGGAAGACAATTCTAGCCATGCCTTGATTGCCATCAACTCCTCTCCCGATGCTTGGATCGTAGATTCAGGAGAATCACATCACATGGTTGCCTCATAAGCAGTCTATTCTTCATTGGATGCATGCAAAGGTACTCCTATTTTTATGGGGGACAACTCTTTTGTCGAAGTCACCAGCAAAGGAAGGATTGAACTCACCAATGGAAGCTTCGAGAACGTGTTGCATGTTCCCAAACTTTCTTTCAACCTTCTCTCCGTATATCAGATGAAAAATTATGGCATCAGAAAGAAAGTTGTATTCACACCAAATTCCATGGACATATACGATATGCAAACCAACTCCAGGGTTTCTACTGGTGAGGTAAATTATTAGTCTAGATTGTATACATTTTATGAATTCATTGAACCTGATTCTTCTTTACTGCTTACTCATGCTGATGAAAGTAGTAGGATGTGGCACGAAAGTTTTGGGCATTTGAATTTTAGATGCATGCAACATCTTATCAAAAACATATTAGTTTATGGTCTACCAGACGTCCATTTCTCCAAGGGAGTATGTGAGGGATGTGTTCTCGGGAAATTCCTTGGGGAGAAATTTGACAAAGGAGAGTCTCAACGAGCTTCCACACCCTTAGATCTTATCCACAATGACATTATGGGTCCTTTTATGCATCCATCCATTAATAAAGTGAGGTTTTTTCTCATTTTTGTTGACGATTTCTCACATTTTAGTTGGATCTACTTTCTCAAGCAAGAATATGAGGCCTATCAACACCTCAAGGATTTCAAAGCCTTATTTGAGACACAGTCCGGAAAGAAGATCAAAGTCCTCCGAACTAATAACAGGGGAGAGTATGTGAATAATCATGAGATCCACAATATTTTCCATGAGGCAGGGATTCAGTTGCAACATATAGTTCCTTATACTCTGCAGCAAAATGGAGTTGTTGAGCGGAAAAATCGACCTGTAAAGGAGATGGCATATTTCATGTTGCATGCAAAGTCACTACGCCAGAGACTATGGATCGAAGAACTTAACTATGCAACATACATCGAAAAAATATCCCCCCATAGATTTGTTAAGGATAAGACCCCCTACAAGGCTTGGAGTGGCCTCAAACCGGAAGTGACCCACTTTCGCATTTTTGGTTCCTATGCATGGGCCCAGATTCCCTCTAAAAAGAGGAAGGCACTTGATCCACAGAGCACTGAGTGCATTTTTGTATGATACCCTGATGATGTGAAGGGATGTTGTATTATTGATCTTTCCTCAAACCAGATCATCATTGAGCGTAGTGTCCAATTCAAGGAAAGTGTCACGTATGTACCTCAACAACCGCATGCAGACACCTTCACTCTTCCACCTGTCCAAGATGATGAGCCTATACATGTCGACTCTTCTTCAGATGAGAGTTCTAATTCAGAGGACTCAGATGATTCAGATTCAGATTCAAATTCAGTACAGTTGGATGCAGAGTTAGAGCATCCAGATGTAGTTGTAGAGCCATAGCAGAGGCCCAAGTGGCCACATACTACTCTTCAAGATGCAGGGGATCTCGTCAGTGATCCAACCAATACTAGGAGGACTCAATCTGATTTAGAGGAGCCTCATGTTGCACTCACTTCCACTAAACCATTTACTTTGAGGCATATTTTCTTAGTTCAGTCTTCAGATCCACAATATTATGGCAAGGTTGTTGGAAATCCCCTTTGGGAATACGCCATGCAGGAGGTGTACAACTCCCTCCTCAAGACCCAGACTTGGGATCTAGTTCCCCTTCCTTCTGGGAAGAAACTTGTCAGATACAGATGGGTCTACAGGAACAAGAGCACATCGGATGGACAAATAAACAGATACAAAGCTAGTATTGTCTCCAAAGGCTTTCAACAAGTTCATGGTATTGACTATGATGAGACCTTCACTCCAATAATAGTGATGTATTCCATACGATTGGAACTTTCCATTGCGGTAACCAAGGGATGGGAAGTCCATGAAATGTATGTGAAGAATGCATTTCTTCATGGTGATCTCTCTGAGGAGATCTACATGGAGAAGCCCCAGGAATTTATGCAAGACTCATCTTTGGTCTGTCGAATGAAGAAGTCACTTTATGGCCTCAAGCAGGCTTCAAGGGCATGGTATGCCAATATGGAATCCTACCTGTTGTCACAAAACTTTGTATGCTTTAAATCAGACCCAAATGTATACATGCTCATGACAATTGATTCACTTCTACTTTTAGTTATGTATGTCGATGATTTTCTGATCACCGGTTGCTTGACTTCAGCGATTGTTGCAGTCAAGATGATTCTTCGTGATAGGTTTTTGATGATGGACATGGGTCCATTACACTTCTTCCTTGGACTTGAGATCAGTCAGGATGCATCAGGCATCAAACTGTCTCAAGCCAAGTATGCACAAGATATCCTTGAGACATTTCACATGACAGATTGCAAGTCTTCTCCAACTCCTTTCCTATAAGGAGTTAAACTTGAGGATGGTGGGGAGACTCCACTGGTTGAAAACACATTGTACAGACAACTAGTAGGGAGATTTTTGTATCTCACACACTCCAGACCAGACTTCTCATATATAGTTGGCACAGTTTCTAGGTTCATGCAGGAGCCACATGAGGTACATTGGAAAGTTGCAAAGCATATCCTTCGATACGTATAGGGCACCATCACCTTTGGGATTAGATATTATTTGGTTTACTGATTCTGACTGGGTTGGCGATAGCATTGATTGCAAGTCCACATCTGGTTACTCACTCAGTCTTGGTTCTAGACCTATATGTTGTTCGAGAAAGAAGCAAGATTCCATTGCTCTATATTCAACTGAGGAAGAGTACAAAGGGGTAGTTAACATAACCATTCAGGCTATGTGGCTACAACATTTTCTCAGTGAGTTGGGAATTCAATTTAATCGACCGATTGTCATCTAGTGTGACAACTAGAGCACTATGAAGTTCTGTAGAGATCTAGTTTAGAGGCAGCAGACAAAACACATCGATATCCACATGCACTACATCCAAGATTTAGTACACGAGGGTATCATCAACTTACAGTTTTATCCTTCAGCAGAATAGACGACATACATTTTCACCAAGACCCTCACTGAGAAAAAATTCCATTCTCTACGAGGTCGTCTTGGAGTGAAGGACATGGTTTCCTAGTAACTGTAGTTCTTCTTTTTACATGCATTTTACCTTAATGGGGGGTTTTTCCCATCAAGTTTTCCCTCTTTCCTCACTTTATTTTCAGTGTATCTTTTCTACTTGGGTACCTAACATGGCCTCGTTGTTGGGACCCAATCTTTATTTTCACCATAGTGATGTTCAGGGGGAGTGTTGGAGTTACTTCACACACACCTAGGATATATTTTTCCTAAGGTTATTCCTTGTTTATTAGTCATAATTAGTCATTATTCAGTCTCCTATATTTTAGGGAAGAATATTCCACCTATAGAATATTCTCTTTTAGTTGACACTTCAGTTTGACTAGTTGATTTGAGTTTAGATGTTGCATTGGGATCATCACCATGCAACATTGAGATCATCACCATGATAATTAAAAATTTCCTTGGTATCATCACCAGAGTGGTGCATTAGCCTTGATTCCCTAAGTTAACTCCTCGCTACTCTCTGTTCAGTCAGTTAACTGAAGACTAGTTGACTAGTTAACTCAACTAGGTGGTAGTTCACTCCTGTAACTGCCTGAGAGACTAGAATAGGTGTCAGTTCACTCCCGTAACTATTGGTGTGTGTCCAGATCGCTCTGTACCACCACTATGGTGCATTGGTTCACCTCAAGTCGAACTCATTGAGTTATACATAGTATATCATGTGTAAATTACTCATTATTCACAACGGTTAATGATAATTCTTCCATTCTTTCTCTCCTTCTTCTTCTTTCTCCAATTCTCTCTGCAAATGTGTGTATTATTGTTTATCTAGATATATTTTGTGTAGGTTCAACACATTTACATGTTATCAATAGAAAAGGTATCTTTCCATCCGGGGCTTCTCCCCCTAACTGAACTATCCTTGAGGATACTCCCTCTAAATGAGCTCTTCCTGAAACTGATCTCCCAACCTAAATTGTCCTATTTATGGTGCTTCCTCAAGTAAATCTAAGACATATAAGATAAGTATTCAAAATAATTCATTTTGGAGTAGAAATTAATCTGAGTCTCTTGCGAAGATACTCAAAGGATTCTCATGGAAGCAGTTTTGTAAATATGTCTACCACTTGTTCTTTTGTGCCCACATATTCAACTCTGATGTTCTTGTTTGAAACGTGTTCTTGTATAAAGTGATATTTGATTGGAATGTTCTTCATTTTGGAGTGGATCACCGGGTTCTTTGAGATACTAATGGCATTTTTATTATCACAATATATTGGAATGGGCTCATCATCCTCAAGTTGCATATTTGTCAGAGTTTGTTTCATCCATAGATTTCGTGTACAACATTTTTTTGCTTCAATATATTCTGTCTCGGATGTAGATAAAGATACCGATGATTTTTTATTGCTTAAACATGATACTAAACACTCACCCAAGTAGAATGTTGCGCCATTGGTGCTTCATCAATCATCAATGCAACCTGGCCAATCTGCATCTATGTAGGCAATACGTGATAGATCCTTTCCTTTTGGATACCATAATCCAAACTCTTTTGTTCCTTTGAGATATCTGAAAACCCTCTTCACTGCTAATACATGTGATTCCATTGGTGCTTCTTAAAATCATTCTACAAGTCCAACTACCTACATTACATCTGGTTTGGGTGTTGTCACATATAGTAAGATACCTATTGGAGTCGCCTTTCTTTTTTATCCCGTTTTGAATTTCATGTCTTAATGCTCGAAATCGAAAGATGGTTTTCATATTTTCCTTCTGTTGTTTCAAAATCTCTGAAGTATCATCATGCAAGCAGCAATGGTTATCATACTCTCAAGGCGAGTTCTACTTTTCGTTCAAATAATTTTCCCCCTTTTTTACCTTGGGATTTGGTATGTCGGATGCTATAGATCACATAGTTCACAAGTCCCTAACAACGAAATGGTGAAATCATTTTAAAATTTTATCCAGGTCAGTAACGAGAGTAAAATTTTCCTAAATTATAGTTAAGCATCATCGGGGTTTCACGTATCGGCGTTTACTAAATCCAAAAGTCTTACTGTCATAAGCCCGATAGATGAAACCACGATTTTCTTGTTTTAGTAACCCACGTTAAGGTTAAAGGTAAAATCTTAGCCGTGGTTAAGTTCTGTCGGAAATTCGAAACTCGAGGTATTTTCTTTTAAAAAGCTACACTGACAAAGCCCCGAGTCACGAAGTCGTGATAAATATATAAACATAATTAATTAAACACTTAATCTGATTTTATCCTCCCTTTTAATTAAAACATATCATCGTGATCTCGCAGTTTCACAACTCGACATATGAACTTCCTGGAAGCTATACCTTCGAAGCTCCGAGTCACAAAGCCGCGATCTCGTGATTTTGCAACTCGGCATACAAACTTCCCAGAATCTATACCTTCAAAGCTCAGAGTCACGAAATTGCGATACAAATAATCACATAATTAATTAAGCACCTAATCATAATTACATTTTTTATTAACCAAAGACAATCATCGCAATATCGGGTGTTAGAGGTTCAAAGGGTTAAAGAAAAAACTCCTGATGCAGCGAGTACCGAAAGATTAATTAACTTTGGTAAAACATGATTAATTGAGCTAAGCCAGTATTTCCCATGATTTGATGCATGCACAGTTTACGAGGCAGTCTTAATTCTTCCTGATGCCAACTGACATTTTGAACCGCCAAAATTTATGGCATTAATTAGAAACAAGGCGAATCGACAAGTAAAGATTCAGTTTTTATTGCTAAATTTATATTTAAGCGTGATTTGACCGATCTGTCCTTAAAAAGTACCGCGTTTTTGAATATATAGAGTTGTTATTCATTATCACAAATTCATTTCTATATTACGCAGAGAACACTTTTCTCAGTGAACTAATTTCTGTATGTATACATATTTTTATCGCAGAAGAGCTAAAGCAGGATCCCCCGTCATGGCCCTGTGAAAAGCGTCTAAAGCCAATGTTGAGGTTTCAGGACAAGGTTCATACAATGTCACCGATACTTCACCTTGAAGAGCTGACTCTGTCCGAACCTAGTCATTTTTTTCTGATGTTCTACAGGCCGAATTAGTAGATTATTCTGATGATTCCAATGACAATGAAAAATATGACCTAACCACCAAATATAAGATCGTCGTCCAATCTAGAATGCATAAAGTAGCGGCCAGTCCACGACTACTCCCTTACTATGATATGGTCCGGTGGGCATTAGACCATGTGGACATACCAACCAAAACCATCATCAATGAACAGAAGGTCACCATTGGGGCTTTCAGACCCGAACAACTGTAGGCTATGTACAAGTTGCTTACCGTGTCGGATCTTACATACGATGCTGAATTCTTGGAGAACTTCAAACAGAAGGAATGTGTGCAATATGAAAATACTATGTCCAGCTTAATCAGAGATTGGGTTTCACACCCTGTGAAGTTTAGGGCAGACATTAATGGTATATATTCAATAGCTTCCTTGGAACCACAGTTCAAGTATATAGCTATGATGACTTGCAGATTATACGGAAGAGAGGACACCACACATTTCTTTCTTCAATGGGTGCCTCTAATACATCAAGTCTCTGAAGGTTGTTTCTTCGACCGGGCAAAAATGTCGTCTGATAGCTTGACCAGTCGAGTTACAGAGTATCGGGCGCAGAAAGAGAGCAGAAAGATTGCTTCATTTTTTATGTCTGCATACATTATGGAAGTCGTGTGTTTTCTAACACCCTTTCCCTTAATGAGCTAGAGTTGGAATCCATCGGAGGCTGAGCCCATTCACATCTATCATTCAAAATTGTGGGAAAACAAAGCGGCAGATTTCGTTTATGAAATCTTTAATTGGGTAATGGTACTGCTGCATGTCACTATTTTCGGCCACCTGCCACCCATGATCTCGAACAATATAGTGTTGAATTTGAGCAGTATAGATGACTGGTCTGTAGAAGCCGAATTCTCATATCTCAGATTTTTTGGGGCTTCTGTTCCCCCACATGCATTACCATTATTCATACTCAACAAGTTGGCTTGTCGTGAGGCTGCTAGACAAACAACAATCGGTGGCATAAGCAAGGAACTTAAAGGATATTCAAAGAAGGTATGGACACCTTTTCCTATTCATTTAAATTCATATTCTTTGTTAGATTTTGGGCATGCTAAAGCTGAGGCAGTAGCCCTGGAAGACCTAAAATTGGTTCTTATTGAATTCAAGAAGCACGATCCGTAAAGGGTCGTAAGTAATCATCTAGCCAGTTGCCGACTCAAAAGGTTCGAACATGAAAATTCACCCTTGGATGACATTTTCCAAGGCGCAAGATCTTATGCCGAGATTTTGGCTCGTATACAAACCCTGGCACCTGAAAAAAGGGCTGATGTTCTAAAATTCCAAGAACATCGACGCAGTTGTCTTCCCGTAGTATTGCGAGGTGAGAATCCGAGTACGACAGAGGTGAAAAAAAAAGAAGCCGGAGGCTCCAAAGATGCGACACCCAACCAAGAAAAACACCAGGATGGGGAAGAGCAAACAAAGAGTCCCAAAACAGAGATAAAGACTCCTGACCCACCAAAAAAGAAGGCTCCGGTTACTACTCCAGGGCAACTAGATAAGAAAATCGAAGATCCCATCGCATCCATTACTCCCTTGCAGTCAACTCAGGGAAATATTGATGCAAGGTAGATTTTAAATGAATAATTGAGACCTATAAGGATGGAAGAGCTCCCTCCAAATGAGTTCTTCTTTGATAAGAAGAGAAAGGATGTGGTAAAGAGAGAATTCTATCAGGAAGGGGAATCAACAACCAAGAAGTACAAAGTATTGACTGATGGGAACGACAAGAAGAATGAACAGTTCATGATAGAAATAGTCGGGACATTAGGGGCATATGCCACAGCGAATCAATGTTTAGTCAGGGTTTTGAAAAACCAGCTAAAGAAAAAAAATCGCCTCATCAAAACCCTAGAAGCCAGACTAGCCACAACAGAGGAGGCTACCAAGGACCAGGCGAGCGTAGGGATAGAACAAGAAAGGTTGGCCAATAAAAGTTTGATAGAGCTGCTCAAAACTAAGCTCGAACAAGCAGAGCTCGTGGTTCGGAATGGTCAGATACAAGCGGGCTAGCAAAAAGACTTGATCGAACAGCTACAGGATAGAGTGGAAATCGCTGAAAGTAAAGTTATAAATATCGAGATGTTCCAGTCACAGGCGATGGAGATTTGGAGTAGAGTTTCTATGGCCCAACGAAATTTACTCGCCAAGGTAGAGGTGATTCAGGACAATTGCTTACTTGTTAATCAAGATTTGGAAAATTTATCTATTAGAGAAAGAGAAACTGGAGCAGCTCGGGTCGCTTTTCAAGACGTTGTAATAGGTACAAACAATAGGGAATCAGGAAGTACTCCCAGGTTTTCCATTTCGGAGCAGACCAGAGGAAATATTTTATTAAAAGAATGGGAGCACAGTATCTCAGAAGGTAAGCTGCAAGCCAAGAGGGTAACGAAATCCTTAGAAGAGACTTTTGGTTCTATAGATGGTAATCTGTTAGGAAATGATAGCCAAGGTAATGCTGAGGCATTGAGTCAAATGAATATAATGAAAATCTCACTTGATTTGAATGAAAAAGAAGAAATAGATTCGATCGAGATCTCACAAGTAACTATGGCAGACATAGTTCAAATAGATAAATGTATGATTAAACCAAGTGTGCAATTGTGTGCTATTGACATCATAGACATACAAATAGAAGAATGGTTTCCACAATTAGCCCGAGATTGTTACTCTTTTGAGGCCAATTGTCAAGCGGAACCGTCAAGGTTGATATCTCGGCTAGTGGAAAGATGTGTTACTTGTACTGAGCATGCAAGAGGGCAAGTTTCTGGTACCAAATGGAGACAGAGATAAGGAAATGAAATGATTGTTCTCCTTCTTATCGTAACTAAAAATTTTGTAACGATTGAGATTCCATCTTATGTTAAACTGTATAAATATATCATAGAAATAAGGAAAAAGGGTTGGACCTTTTTGTGTCGATTGTAATAGAGGTTTTCTATTTTGAGAGTTAATATAAAGCAAATTCGAAGATTCTCAACTCTGTCACGACTGTGTTATGAGCTTGTTTCCTTGTATCTCATATTTCATTTCATTTCATATTTGTATCTGATGAATGCTTCGCTATAATTTAGTACAATCTCTACTATAGTGAATGAATTTTGTTTTTCTATATTGTTTACTATTTTTCCTCTGTGCCAGCTATCAGCAGGTATAAGACCAGTCAACACTTTAAGAATTCTATATATATCTTATGCTTCATCGGGTTATTTCTTTATATTTTTCTTCTTCTGTTTATACGTGAGATTCTCCCTTGATAGGAGCCTTACTCAATAGACAACTTAATGTTTTCTCTCACCCCATACATTTTTATCAAAATATAACTCAGTTACGGGAAAGGGCCTTTGGTTTGCATGCTTTTTTCACTCCTGACACTGTAAACTCTCTTTTATATGACCGAAATTGAGACAACACTTAAATTCCCCCTAAGATTTTCTTATCTTTTTGTTCCTCCATGACTGTCCCCGTAACAAGACAGCCTAATATCGAACCCAAACTATCAGATCAAACACATATTGCCTTAAACCTTTTTTATACTATTCTTAAAACAACCACTACCCGGGTTGAACTCGAACATTTATGGGCAACGATTGAATGGGATATAAACATCCAGGAACAGTTGGAAGCTAGACAACGCCAACACAAAAATCATCCCTAGTTTCCCTTGCCGAAGGTTGACATTTCTTCCTTCTCTACCCTTTACTCACTTTCGGATGCCTAGACATTGTACTTCTAAGCCTTAAGTACAAACTATGGATCAACATCTTTTTGGCACCATTGTCGGGGACCGAAGTTACGAAATCATTTTCCCTAGGAAAACGACATTTATTTCGTTGAAAGTGGCACCCTTTGATAGTAAACAAAGAGTGCACACCTTTTAAAGGCTTTCCAATATTTCACTTGGTGACTCCATGATTAATAAGATGGCATCTGGATGAAGGAATATCAGGAGAAACCCGGATGGTAAACATACCACACCCGTTACCGACCCTGAGAAAATTTTAAAGACAAGAGGATCTGTTAAGCCGACCCTTGCAGTCTATCAGCCTAAATACCCGCAACTGAAGACCAAAAGTTCTTCTGAACCTTTGAGTTCACGTATCCCTCTCTTCGACACTAAGGATCTAACATCGAACTACTCTGAAGTTAGAAGCAAATTCCATCCGATAACCCCTGAAGAACATAAAGGAAAAAGTCCTGTAAAAAATTTATCTATTGTTGATATATCATCGACTATTCAGTTGAATTTTGTGACCTCACACGGTCTCAAAGAATATTTCACACATCCAGCTTCCACACCCATTAGTTCCCCTAACTACATCTCCTTCAAGTCCAAAGAGCCAAGCCCTCGCATCCCTTACTAGTCATCCTTGGATTTTTCACCCCATGAAGAAAGTAAAGATTCACTTTTAATCTTCCAAAACCCCCTTTACAACTTTCCACTAATAACGATGGTAGGCGCCGGAGGAGGAGGTGGAGGGGTTGTCGGAGGAGGAGGTTGAGGTTCTCTTGGGGGAGGAGCTAGAGGCCAAGGCCCTGTCCCCCCTCCCAGAGTGTTTGTGAAAGTGGTAGGAAGATACGCTCCCTTGGTATTGCCTGTTCCTCTGCACGACCTTCCCGAAAATTATATAAAAAATTTGCTGAAATTCACTGGGGAAGGAGATCTGACCGCAACCAAACACATAAATTTCTTTGATCAATTCACAGACATCCTAGGTCTCGAACATGAGGATGTGTATTCGAGGCTTCTTGTCCAAACCTTCGAAGGTCAGGTCCGAACTTGGTTTCAGAGTCTACCTGCAGGATCTATCTTGTCTTATGACGCCTTGGAAGATGCTTTCCTTAGACAATGGGGTGAAAGAACGGACCACCTATATTATTTAACCAAGTATGGGTCTTTAAGAAAAAATAATTCAGAAACAGTTATGGAGTTTATTCAAAGATTCAACAAGCTGTATAACAAAATCCCAGTCGAGGTTAAACCATCCCAACCCGTAGCCAAAGTAACTTTCGCAGGGGATTTCGAACCAAATTTTGCACTCCTTTTGCGAGAAAGAAGGGGAGACACTCTAAACCAAATGCAAGATGACACTATAGAAATTGAGTAAAATATGATGGCTTCTGGTAAGATTAAAGCTAAAGTAGAAATGGGAAACCGAGAAACTAGACACTTTAGAGAACAAGCAGGGCCGTCAGGGTCTTATAGATACACAAATGACAAAGTAGACGATATGGCCATGGTAATTAAGGAACTATTTAATAACATATCCAGAATGGAGCTAGAACAGGCCAAAGCTGATTCTTTCGCCAAAAAGGATTTCAAGAGGAACCCCAACCCCCCAAACCAGCAAAGACAGATAAAAAACAAAGATCAAAAAATACAAACTCCCCTAAAGAACAAAAATTTTGTAGGAGCGAATGATCTCCAAGATTTCGGAGATTCAGATGATGATGTCACAAAATTTGGTGATGACTTCACACAACCATATATGACTAGAGAAGATTATGAAAAATCTCTAAACATTCAACAATCATTAGTTAAGGGTGAAGACAGATATCATATTGACCTTCGTAGCTCTCATGAAGAAACCAAAATGATAATCGTTGAGGTCCGACCTAAGTACAATTTGAGATCCAGGAGTAATCCCATTTCAACTACTCAACCTAAGAAAATTATCCCAAGAGGTCAAACTTATGAGCCTACTCCGGAAGAAACCTTGCTACCTAACAAAAAATCAAAAGTAGTAAACTCACAAGAACCCGAGGTGGAAAAAGTTGAGACCCAAACACAAGGAACTGAAACGGCTAATACAATTACACCTTCAACCAAGATCATGAGTAATAAAGTGGTCCAGAAAAATAAGTTGGAAAGGAAGGATTCAGAAGTCCCAACTAGAGAAACAGACAAGGTGAGCAAAGTTTTCAGTTTCGAAAATGAGATAAATAAAATTAAGATACCCATTCCTCTGGTAGAATTAGCAAAAAACCCAGTTTATCGAAAGTAGATTACCAAAGTGATAGGTGTCTCAGAGTTAGAAATCCAGTCTGACGTTTTAAACCTAGAAGATGATAAACCCAACATCACTTTTGGTCCACATTTTGAAGGGGCCAAAGACATTGTTGCTCCCTTTTATATCACCTTAAATGTATACGATCAACTGCCACATAATTGCATGCTAGACTCTGGAGCCTCCCATAACGTGATTCCTAAAATTATTATGGACAAGTTGGGTCTCCAGATCACCAGACCTTACAGAGATCTTTACTCTTTTGACTTGAGAAGAGTTAAGTGTATGGGACTGATAAAGGATTTTGTAGTTACCTTGGCACAAGTCCCAGTTAAGAGTATCTTGATGGATGTGGTTATTGCCGATATTCCCCCCAAGTATGGCTTACTGTTGTCTAGGTCATGGGGAGCTAAGTTGGGGGGTTCTCTTCAACTGGATATGACGTTTGTTACAATCCCTATGTTTGGTGGGAAATTTACTCGGTTGTACAGAGAGATGAGGTTAGCATATACAGTAAGTGACCCTCAAAATATGAACAATTTTCCTATTTACATTGCAGATCAAGATTTAGGAAATTGTATCTTATCTTTTGATGACAGTTTAGATGGTTGCCCAGATGAAAATGATATAGAGTAGGAAGAGTCAGGTTACATCACCGAGGATATGTGTAGCACTAGTATCTAGAAAATGTTTTTTGACGGTGCCTCATCTTGCGAAGGGGCTGGTGCAGGAGTGCTTTTAGTGGCTCCTGAAGGAAAGTTCATTGTTCCTTTTTCTTACAGACTGTAATGGGATATAGATTATACTAACAATGTATGTGAATATGAAGCATTGGTCTTAGGATTAGAGGCTTCCAGGAAGCTAAAAATAAATAACCTAGAGGTATATGGAGATGCAGAGTTAATAGTCAAACAAATAAATTGATGGTACCAAGCCAAACATCCCAGATTAATATCATACAGGAATTGTGCCTAGGATCTGATGGAAAAAAATTTCTCGTCTGTAAATGTCCACTTCATCCCATGCACAAAAAACTTACATGATGATGCATTAGCTAAAGAGGCTTCAACTTTCACTCCTCCTACAACCTTTAAATTGAAGTATCACATAGAGATAAGACACAGACCATCTATACCAGATAATATCCAGCACTGGCAGGTTTTTGAGGATGATGAACAAATTAAGAAGTTTCTTGAAGTAGTTGGTGAATTTTCCGAAACTCATGCAGACCAAGAAAATCAAAATGACCAGATATGGATCATGCAAGAAGGGGAGGATCCTCAAGATTTCAGAGACAAAATCACAAATCATCGTATGCTGGTCCTAAAAAATAACCAGATTCCGAAGGGATTGATCCCTCTGGAAAGACTGTTTGATCAAAGCGACATACCTGTAAAATCCACCTTACAACCCCAACCAGAAGAGGTTGAGGACTATGACATAGGAACCAAAGAAGAGTTCAGGATGGTTAAAATATCTAAACTTCTCCCCCCTGAAATAAAGGAAAAATATAAGGACCTACTTAGACAATTTAAAGACGTTTTCGCCTGGTCTTATAATGAGTTAATAACTTACGACACTACCGTGATCGATCACAAGATACCTTTAAAACCTGGGGTCAAAACTTTTAGACAAAAGATTAGGCAGATCAACCCCATTTTATTACCTATGGTCGAGAGAGAAGTGAAGAAACTTTTGGAGGTGAAAATTATGGTACCTCTGAGATATTCTGATTGGGTGGCGAATCTAGTCCTGGTCAGAAAAGGAGTGGAGAAATCAGACTGTGCGTGGATTTCAGAAATTTAAATAAGTCCTCCCTTAAAGACAACTATCCACTGCCTAAAATGGATCATGTGCTAGAAAGGGTAGTTGGGGCGAATAGAATATCTATGATTGATGGTTTCTCTGGATATAATCAAATTTCCATGAATGAACAAGATAAAGGAAAAACATCTTTTACTACTCCTTGGGGTATGTTCATGTATCATAAGATGCCTTTCAGTTTGATGAATGCAGGAGCCACGTTCCAACGTGCTATGGACATCGCTTTCATCAGAGAGAGGGATAAGTTCATAGTCATGTATCTTGATGATTTAACAGTCTTCTCCAAATCCGACAAAGAGCATTCAGTACATCTTAAACAAACATTAAAAAAATCCAGCAAGTTTGGTCTATCCTTAAACCCCAAGAAATCACACTTCACCATGCAAGAGGGTAAATTACTGGGTCATATTGTATATAAGGATGGAATTAAGATTGATCCTAATAGGGTTGAAGCAATAGACACTATAAATGTTCCCAAAAATGTAAATTAAATTCAATATTTCTTAGGAAAAATATTTTTTTACGAAAATTTGTCCCAAATTTCGCTGAAATTGTAAAATTGATCACAGATATGCTAAAAAAGAACAGCGAAGTAAAGTGGACAACAGAAGCCAAAGCATCATTCACACATATTAAGAAAGTAATAGCCGAGGCACCTATATTGGCAAGTGTCGATTGTCTGAAAGACTTTCTTATTTCTTCATTTGCCTCTAAACACACGATTGTTGCGGTGCTCCTCCAAAAGAACAAAGAGGGTTTCAAATAGCCAATCACCTTTTTCAGCAAGAGTCTCAGAGACACATAACTTAAATACTATATAATAGAAAAAACATCGTACGCCATGGTAAAATCACTGAAGGCATTTAGAACATATCTATTTCACTCCAAGATCATTGCGTCCATACCAACCAGTTCTGTGAAAGATATTTTGGTACAACCAGACAGTGACGGGAAAAGAGGATGATGGTTGGCCAAGATTCAAGAATTTGACCTAGAAATCAAACCTACTATATTGATAAAAGGACAAGGCCTGGCCAAAATTTTGGCTGAATCAAATCTCAGAGCTCTAGATATAAACTGCCTACAGGGATATGAGGAAAATATGAATGTAAGCGAGCTTGATGAACCAACAAGCGTAGTTAAGATCGAGGAGAAGTTTGTATCATCAGAATGGTACAGAAACATGGTATCCTACCTACTGAATCTAAAATGCCCGAGTGAACTGTCACCATTAAAAGCCAGGAATTTAAAGCTTCATGCAGTTAAGCATTGTATCGCCAAAAATAAACTATATTGGAAAGACCCGCTTGGTTTCTTGTTAGTCTGATTAGTCGAATCGGAAATAGAAAGGGTTATAAGTGAATTTCACGAATGAGTTTGTGGAGGACATCACGCTTGGAGGGCCACAACTTACAAAATTCTAAGGGTTGGGTCTTACTGGCCAAAACTCTTTTTAGATGTTAATGCCAAAGTCTGAGCCTGTAACCCTTGTCAGCTATTTGCAGGTAAACAGAAACTCCTAGCGCTACCTTTAGTTCTGGTCAAAACTGAAGCCCCTTTTCAACAATGGGGGCTAGATTTCATAGGAGAGATTAATCCGCATTCTAGCACCCAACACAAGTGGATCTTAACTTCCACAGACTACTTTACTAAATGGGTGGAAACTACTCCAACTAAGAGGGCAACTGACTCGGTGGTAATAGAGTTCTTAGAAGACAATATCCTGTCAAGATTTGGCTGCCCCCAAAAGATAGTCACGGATAATGCTCAGGATTTCAAATCTATGGCTATGATCATCTTCTGCCAAAAGTATAATATCATTCTTGGCCATTCTACAGCGTACTACCCCCAAGGAAATGGACTGGCTGAGTCGTCTAACAAGAGATTGATCAATATAGTTAAGAAAGTGTTGGATGAAAGAAAAAAGTCTTGGCATGTACATTTAAAGTACGCTTTGTGGGTGAATCGCATAGGCACTAAAAAGTCTATCGGCATGTCTCCTTTTCAGATGGTATATGGGATAGATGTAGTGTCACCAATAAATTTAGCATTCTCCATGATGAATTTGTGGCAAGATCAGAAAGAAGAACCTAATCATGTCACTAGGAGGATGAACCAGCTAATCGAGGTTCAACAACATAGGGTTGAAGTAGATGAAAAGATGTAGAAGTATCAAGATGACATGAAGGAATTATTCGACCGTAGGGCAAAGGATAGAGATTTCCTCCCAGGTGATTTAGTACTAAGGTGGGATGCAAGGAGGGAAGAAGCAGCGAAACATAGTAAATTTGATCACCTCTGGTATGGGCCATTCAGAGACTCGGCTCTCGAAGGAAAAAATTCTTTCCTACTGGAAAATATAGACGGTGAAATCCTCAACGCCCCTGTCAACGGGCATTATATGAAGCATTATATGACATAAACAGTTGCATAAAAAAAAAAGGGATAACCTCGATAACCTTTGTATTTGTCTCTTACAGGATTCCAGGGGAAAACAAAACAAGCAGGAGAAGTAAACCGAAAGTTGGTGTCAGAAATAAATCAGCTTAAACAGCTGATACCAAAGATTTTTGATTTGGTGCAAAGAAAATGAAATGATAAGGTAAAGGTGAGATTTCTTAAAATACTTGTTCCGAAGGGCTATCAAATAAAACCGAAGTAACCTCATTCAGACAACAACATCGTCCGAACTAATAAATAATAGAATGTTTCCTTGTTTAATCGTTTACAAAAGAATAAGACAAATTAAACAAGTCACTCAAATTAAAGAAGTCACCCAAAGTAAAGTGCCCCCAAAAAATATTTACAAGAGTCAGTTTTGATTTTTTGACTTCTATTTTTCAGTCCATAAATCACTATCTGTCACCCTTTTCTGTCTTCAGGTTTACCCTTTAAAAAGTCAACATCTTTCCGTTTCACATACATAGGGAGAAGAGATTTCATTTAAACCTTGAGAGATTCAAAGCAGATTGTGGAAAGAAAGTGGTTCTTCACAACTCCTCGGTCCCTTGCTAAATGAAGGGACGCTTAAAGTGATCCTAACTTTCCTAAGTTTTTCAACAATTTCGGAGGATTGACGCTTGCTCAAATAGAATACCCTAAGAAAGTTATTTCCCCTTTTCCCCTGAGAACGAAGGTGTTGTGAAGGTTAAGGGAAGGTTGGTACCGAGTAATCAAAGTAAGTTGACAGACCTATAATGAAAAATATTACACAGATATCAGCCCTGATACAAACTGATTTCCCCCATCTTCGCGCTCTAAAAAAACAAATTATAAGACAGGTGGTGAAAGGAAATTCAGAAATGATTGCCCCCATCTAGTCCAAGAGACGGTGAAAGGAAATTCAGAAATGATTTCCCTCATCTAAGCATTTAAATGCACAAATATATTCCGAAGTGGTGAAAGGAAATTCAATAAAAGGGGCCAGATAACTTCATCGGGGTACTGAACAGGCGTGAAGCAATATCTGAGATATTTGTAAGGCTGTTATACATGAATATCACTCTACTCTGGTAACCAATCCTTTTTAAAAAACTTGATCTACATCCCATGTTCAAACAGGGCTTCCTGATTAAAAACATATAATCTTCTTCTTTTGATGCAAGCTGATAGCCACAAGATCTGTTGGGTCTCCTAGAACTGTTTTGATTGTCTTAAGGCAGACCTAAATTCAGTAACGGGAAGGGGAAAGTCATGAAAGGGACTACAACTAATTTTAAAAAAGTATCTGAGTTTGAAAAGATTTTCAAAGGTAAAAAAATGAAGTCTCTTTCCCCTTCGATATCCTGTTCTCAGGAACCTTCTCACTGGATTAAATCCATTGACTCCATTTACCCAATATCGGCACATGGTCTACTGTTCTTCCTATCTTACAAGAAAATGAGACCCCTAGTTGGAGCCTATGTTGGAGACACCTTTGTTTTTTAGCCCGTTTTGAATTTCATGTCTTAATGCTCGAAATCGAAAGATGGTTTTCGTATTTTCCTTCTATTGTTTCAAAATCTCTGAAGTCTCATCACGTGAGCAGTAATGGTTATCATACTCTCAAGGCGAGTTCTACTTTTCCCCCTTTTTTACCTTGGGATTTGGTGTGTCGGATGCTATAGATCACATAGTTCACAAGTCCCGAACAACGAAACGGTGAAATCATTTTAAAATTTTACCCAGGTTAGTAACGAGAGTAAAATTTTCCTAAATTACAGTTAAGCATCATCGGGGTTTCACGTCTCAACGTTTGCTAAATCCAAAAGTCTTACTGTCATAACCCCGATAGCCGAAACCACAATTTCCTTGTTTTAGTAACCCGCGTTAAGGTTAAAGGTAAAAGCTTAGTCGTCATTAAGTTCTGTCGAAAATTCGCAACTCGACGTATTTTCTTTTAAAAAGCTACACTGACAAAGCCCCGAGTCGCGAAGTTGCGATAAAGATATAAACATAATTAATTAAAAACTTAATCTGATTTGATCCTCCCTTTTAATTAAAACATATCATCGCGATCTCACAGTTTCACAACTCGGCATACAAACTTCCCAGAAGATATACCTTCGAAGCTTCGAGTCACGAAGTCGCGATCTCGTGATTTCGCAACTCGACATACAAACTTCTTGGAAGCTATACCTTCGAAGCTCCGAGTCGTGAAATTGTGATACAAATACTCATGTAATTAATTAAGTGCCTAATCATAATTAATTTTTTTATTAACCAAAGACAATCATCGCAATCTCGGGTGTTAGAGGTTCAAAGGGTTAAACCCAAAACTCTCGATGCAGCGAGTACCGAAAGATTAATTAACTTTGGTAAAACCTAATTAATTGAGCTAAGAAAATATTTCCCATGATTTGATGCATGCACAGTTTACGAGGCAGTATTAATTCTTCCTTATGCCAATAGACATTTTGAACCGCCAAAATTTATGGCATTAATTAGAAACAAGGTGAATCGACAAGTAAAGATTGGGTTTTTATTGCTAAATTTATATTTAAGTGTGATTTGATCGATCTGTCCTTAAAAAGTATCGAGTTTTTGAATATATAGAGCTTTTATTCGTTATCACAAATTCATTTCTATATTACGCAGAGCACACTTTTATTAGCGAACTAATTTATGTATGTTTACATATTTTTATCGTAGAAGAGCTAAAGCAGGATCCCCCGCCATGGCCCCGCGAAAAGCATCTAAAGCCAATGTTGAGGTTTTGGGACAAGGTTCAGACAACATCACTGATACTTCACCTAGAAGTGTCAACTCTGTCTGGACCTGGTCATTTGTTTCTGATGTTCTACAGGCCGAATTAGTAGATTATTCTGATGATTCCAGTGACAATGAAAAAGATGACCTAACCACCAAATATAAGATCGTCGTCCAATCTAGAATGCATAAAGTACCGTCTAGGCCACGACTTCTCCCTTAATATGATATGGTCTGGTGGGCATTAGACCATGTGGACATACCAACCAGAACCATCATCAATGAACAGAAGGTCCCTATCGAGACTTTCAGACCCGAACAACTACAGGCTATGTACAAGTTTCCTACCATGTTGGACCTTACATACAATGCTGAATTCTTGGAGAACTTCAAATAGAAGGAATGTGTGCAATATGACAAGACTATGTCCAACTTAATCAGAGATTGGTTTTCACACCCTGCGAAGTTCAGGGCAGATAGTAATGGTATATATTCAATAGATTCCTTGGAACCACAGTTCAAGTATATATCTATGATGACCTGCATATTGTACAGGAGAGAGGACACCACACATTTCTTTCTTCAATGGATGCCTCTAATACATCAAGTCTCTGAAGGTTGTTCCTTCGCCTGGGTGAAAATGTTGTCTGATAGCTTGACCAGTCGTGTTACAGAGTATCGGGACAAAAAGATAGAGGACAAATTACTTCATTTTTTATGTCTGCATACATTATGGATGCCGTGTGTTTTATAACACCCTTTCCCTTAATGAGCTGGAGTTGGACTCCATAGAAGGCTGAGCCCATTCATGTCTATCATTCAAAATTGTGGGAAAACAAAGCGACAGATTTCGTATATGAAATCTTTAACTAGGTAATGGTACTGCTGCATGTCACTATTTTCGGCCACCCACCACCCAGGATCCCGGACAATATAGTGATGAATTTGAGTAGTATAGCTGACTGGTATGTAGAAGCCAAATTCTCATATCTCAGAGTTTTCGGTGCTTTTGTTCCCCCGCATGCATTACCATTATTCATACCCGACAAGTTGGCTTGTCGTCAGGTTGTTAGACAAACAGTAATCAGTGGCATAAGCAAGGAACTTAAGGGAATTTCAAAGAAGGTATGACCACCTTTTCCTATTCATTTAAATTCATATTCTTCGTTAGATTTCGGGCATGATAAAGCTAAGGAAGTAGCCCTGGAAGACCTAAAATTGGTTTTTATTGAATTCAAGAAGCACGATCAACAAAGGGTTGTAAGTAATCATCTGGCCAGTTGTGGACTCAAAAGGTTCGAACATGAAAATTCACCCTCGGATGACATTTTCCGAGGCACAAGATCTTATGCCGATATTTTGGCTCGGATACAAACCCTGGCACCTGAAGAAAGGGCCGATGTTCCAAAATTCCAAGAACATTGATGCAGTTGTCTTCTCGCAGTATTGCTAGGTGAGAATCTGAGTACAACAGAGGTGAAACAAAAATAATATGAAGGCTCCAAAGATGCGACACCCAGCCAAGAAAAACACCAAGACGGGGAAGAGAAAACTAAGAGTCCAAAAATAGAGATAAAGACTCCCAACCCCCAGAAAAAGCAAACTTCGGTTACTACTCTGGGGCAACCAACTAAGCAAATAAGAGATCCCATCACATCCATTACTCCCTTGCAGTCAACTCAGGGAAATATTGATGCAGGATGGATTTTAAATGAAGAATTGAGACCTATAAGGATGGAAGAGCTCCCTCCAAATGAGTTCTTCTTTGATAAGAAGAGAAAGGCTATGGTAAAGAGAGAATTCTACCAGGAAAGGGAATCAAGAGCCAATAAGTACAAAGTATTGACTAATGGGAAAGACAAGAAGAATGAATAGTTCACGACAGAAATAGCTGGGACATTAGGGGCATATGCCACAACGAATCAATTTTTAGTCGGGGTTTTGAAAAATCGGCTGAAGAGAAAAAATTGCCTCATCAAAAACCTAGAACCCAGACTAGCCACAAAAGAGGAGGCTGCCAAGGACCAAGTGAGCGTAGGGATAGAACAAGCAAGGTTGGACGATAAAAGTGAGATAGATCTGCTCAAAACTAAGCTCGAACAAGGAGAGTTGGTGGTTCAGAATGGCCAGATACAAGAGGGCCAACAAAAAGACTTGATCAAACAACTACAGGCTAGAGTGGAAATCGACGAACGTAAAATTATAAATATTGGGATGTTTCAGTCCCAGGCGATGGAGATTCGGAGCAGAGTTTCTGTGGCCCAGTGAAATTTACTCGCCAAGGTAGAGGTGATTCAGGACAACTGCTTACTTGTTAATCAAGTTTTGGAAATTTTATCTGTTAGAGAAAGAGAATCTGGAGCAGCTTGGGTTTCTTTTCAAGAGGCTCTAATAGCTACAAACAATAGGGAATCTGGAAGTACTCCCAGGTTTTCCATTTCGGAGCAGACCAGAGGAAATATTTTATTAAAAGAATGGGAGCACAGTATCTCAGAAGGTAAGCTGCAAGCCAAGAGGGTAATGAAATCCTTAGAAGAGGCTTTTGGTTCTATCGATGGTAATATGTTAGGCATTGATAGCGAAGGTAATGCTGAGGCATTGAGTCAAATGAATATAGCAAAAATATCACTTGATTTGAATGAAAAAGAAGAAAGAGATTCGGCCGAGATCTCACAAGTAATAATGGCAAACATAGTTCAAATAGATAAATGTATGATTAAACCAAGTGTGCAATTGTGCGCTATTAACATCATAAACAGATAGATAGAAGAACGGTTGCCGCAATTAGCATGAGATTGTTACTCTTTTGAGGCCAATTGTCAAGCGGAACCGTCAAGGTTGATATCTCGGCTAGTGGAAAGATGTGTTACTTGTACTGAGCATGCGAGAGGGCAAGATTCTGGTACCAAATGAAGACAAAGATAAGGAAATGAAATTATTATTCTCCTTCTTATCATAACTGAAAATATTGTAGTGATTGAGATTCCATCTTATGTTAAACTGTATAAATATATCATATAAAGAAGGAAAAAGGGCTGGACCTTTTTTTGTCAATTGTAATAGATGTTTTCTATTTTGAGAGTTAATATAAAGAAAATCCAAATATTCTCAATTCCATCACGACTGTGTTATGAGTTTGTTTCCTTGTATCTCATATTTCATTTCATTTCATATTTGTATCTGATGAATGCTTTGCTATAATTTAGAACAACCTCTACTATAGTGAATGAATTTTGGTTTTCTATATTGTTTACTGTTTTTCCTCTTTACCAACTATCAGCAGGTATAAGACCAATCAACACTTTAAGAATTCTATATATATCTTATGCTTCATCGGGTTATTTATTTACATTTTTCTTCTTTTGTTTATACGTGAGATTCTCTCTTGATAGGAGCCTTACTCGATAGACAACTTACTGTTTTATCTCACCCCATACATTTTTATCAAAATATAACTCAATTACGGGAAAGGGCCTTTGGTTTGCACCCTTTTTTCACTCCTGAAACTGTAAACTCTCTTTTATATGACCGAAATTGAGACAACACTTAAATTCCCCCTAAGATTTTCTTATCTTTCTGTTTCTCCATGACTGTCCCCGTAACAAGACAGCCTAATATCGAACCGGGACCATCAGATCAAACACATATTGCCTTAAACCTTTTTGATACTATTCTTAAAACAACCACTACCTGGGTTGAACTCGAACGTTCATGGGCAGCACTTGAATGGGATATAAACATCCAGGAACAGTTGGAAGCTAGACAACGCCAACACGAAAATCATCCCTAGTTTCCCTTGCCGAAGCTGATGCTTCTTCCTTCTCTACCCTTTACTCACTTTCAGATGCCTAGACACTGTACTTCTAAGCCTTAAGTATAGACTCTGGATCAACAATACCAATCATTGACCTGTATTCCCTCTGGTATGTAGACTTTGAATCATCATCTTTCATCAACTTGCAACTAGTTTGCATAGGAGTGGTAACTAGTTTTCAATCTTCTATTTTGAACCTATTTAGCATTTCTCTAATATAATAGTTTGAGAAATAAAAACTCCTTGGTTTCTTTGACATATCTTAAGACCAAGAAAGAAGGATAGTTATCCAAGTAATGATATTTCAAATTTATTCTGCATATCCTTTCTAACACATTCAACTTTCGAAGGCCCAAAGTGGACAATTTCCAACCCCTAAGAACTGATCGAGATGGAGAAGGAAGCCTCAGAAAAGTAGTTACCCGCTGGTCGATCGATAATCCATCTGTAGGATAATTTGTGAATCTGAGATGTAGGGACTTTTCCTGTCTCAAGACCTCTCCCTCAGCAAGGGTGAACAATTTCAACCATTTATCCTTGTATGCAACAACACTACATGGCTATCTCTCCCCATTACCTACCCAATCTATATCTCACATGAGAATTACAGGAATGGGAACTATCTACGTGACATAGGATAATTGATGCAAATGTTTGGCTTAACCTGTCATTAGTACTTCCAAAAACAATATCATCAACATAAATTTCAATTAATAAAATACTACCTTGAGTTACCTTGATGTAGAGGTTGTTGTCTGCGCTTCTTTTCCATCGTTCATAGGGAGTTTTGTCATTGTTGTTTCTAAGTATTACTCTATTTTGAATGTGAATTGTTGTATACAATGTATGTGTCAAAAAAATATATGTGAATTGGGAATCCATTAGCATTCTTCGAGCCATTTGCAGTGTAATTATCATCCATTATGATAATGTTCATTTGTCTTTGAACCACTCTCTGAACCAATCTATGAATCCATTCTCCCATCCAATGTCATATATCTATCCAAACCTTCTAAGTATTCTTACAAATCCATCGTTGTTCATAATACTGACCCATTTATCACTATACTATCATGAAGTCTTGATTAATCTATCAAACTGTACTTCTTCTAACTAGATTCTCGGGATCTGTCTTCTCAAACTCTGCAAGTTGCTCGAAGGATGGTTCTTTGGTATATCATAGCTATCACATAAAATACCCTTGTATAATATCCACATTACATGGAGTCTCTAAGACAGATGGCTCAGAACAATTCCTGCTCTGATGTGTATTCATCATCATATTCATTGGTAGATTCATCATCATCTTCATTGGCAGATTCATCATCTCTCTGAGATTTGACTTATTTGTTTTTGTTTGTGGATTCATCTTTCACTACAATGATGGAAAGTAAAATCTCTTGAACCCGTTCCTTATTTACCTTTCCTTCTTTTCTTTCAGTTATTTTCCAAACCTTTATGTGTCGGACATCTTTCTTTTTCTCTGTAGAATTTTCTTCATATTGTTTTATTGCCAATCTTGCGATCTCTAGGACCTAGTCTTTGTTCACCTGTTCTTTGTGTTTTCTTATCCACACTTTCTTACATCTGATATCAATGTTCTCTTTCATGGAAGTATCGATCATGCTTCTACAATCACGACCTATATGTCAATAGTTATGACATTTGTAACATTCAATGTTATGTGCGGCCAGATAGGCATTTCTTGCTTGAACATTTCTTTTATAATACCTACAATATGAAACCTTATGTCCAAATTTAGTACAATAAAAACAATGACCATAAAATAAATTTACATCCCTGACAGTGAATGATCTTCTTTGTGGTGTAGTCCTTCTGAATTTCTGCTTTGATTGATCATTATCGTGATTGAAGCTTCTTTGTGGCTTGAACATGGATGGTATTCTTGAAGATGTATCTTTATTAGTTTTCTTAGATTCTGGTTGACCATTATTCCTTCCTTTGAGTACTTCTAGATAACTCATTCTATTTTATTCATTCTTCTTTTCTAGCAACGTAGAGTTCTTCTCTTCATTCTCTACAACTGATGTGGATGTTTCTGTATCTTCAATGATCTTGTTGAGATTGACGATTTTGACTCTTAGTGTGACAACTTATTCTTCAATATTATCAACTTCTTCTTTTTTGTTTATTATTGGAGACTTCATGACCTCTTATGTTCTCTTTGCTTCTTCAAGTTGGATTTTCAATTTAATTATTTCTTCTTCCTGTCTTCTCTCTTCTTGACCAAACTGTTCCTCAAGCTGGTTTAAGTAATTGGTTCTTTCCTTGAGATGATCCATCAATATATTTTCTCTCTTTTCTGCTTCTTCCTTTTGTGCTCCTATGTTGGCTTCTAAACATTTCTTTTGATATTCTAGAGTTTCTTCATTTCTTCTGGCCTCTTCTAGTTGATGTCTTAAGTTCTTGATGACTTGTTGATCTTTTTCGGAACCTTGAACCCTTTTCTTTTGCTTCATCAATTCTTTCTTGGATGACTTGTTTTCTTCTCTTTATTTCTTTAGATATTAAATTGCACTAATCAATTTTTTTTTCTGTAATCAAATTTTGCTTCTTCATTCTCTTCCTCTTCTGAATCTGTATGACATGATGAACATCTTTCTTCCTCTTCTGTATCTGCATCTTCTTTGGAATTTTCTGAATCTGTGATGGGTGAATAATATATTTCATGTAACTTATCCCAAAGTTCTTTGGATGATGAACATTTACCAACCTTTTCTCTTATCGGATTAGGTAATCCTTCCCAAATAAAATCCATTGTTATTTTGTTATTCTTCGTCAATTCCTTCTTGGTTGTAGTCTTTTCCCTTTTTGAACTATCATATCCTGTAACAACTGATAGCCAAATATAATGTCCATGTGCCTGTAAAAATACTTTTTTCCTTCTTCTCCACATCTCATACTTAAAACCATTCTGACCATTAAACATTGGTACTCCATTCTCATAATAATCCATGATCTCCTTCCATTGATTAAACTGTTTCCTGAAAGAACCGACTCTAATACCAATTGTTGGATTACTCAGAGGGGGAGGGGGTGAATCAGTAATATATAAATTTAATCCTTTTTAACCATATAATCCAAGTGTTATATCAATGTAGAATTATCATCCAATAACTGCAGATTAAATAAGAAATGAACAAATGAACAATCATACACATACACAATACACCAGTGTTTTACGTGGAAACCCAAAGTGGGAAAAAACACAGAATGATTTTTCTTATATGTCTTGAAGAATTACATTCATTGGAAACATCAAATTCCTTTGTTTTCCAGCTGCAACTGGAAGGATGATCCAACTCCCTTGTTTCTCCGGCTACAACCTGAGGGAATCTCCAACTCTCCTATTATCTGGATACAACCAGAAGGAGGCTACAACCCCCTATGTTCTCTAGCTACAACCGGAAGGTGGCTACAACCACCTGTCCTTGCCCCATCCAACCACCCTAAAGTAGAAGTAGAATGTTGGAGCCACTGTCACACTATTTCTATGAGATATATTGTTGTAAACCTGAACCATGCATCAACCTATACCTCAACCTATAATTAACCTGTACCATAAAAAAGTGCATGAACAATGCACCAACCTGTACCAAACAACCTGTAATGAACCTGTTCCATAAAAAAGTGCATCCAACCATGTAGAAAGTATGTATCAATCATTTGTCAACTAATCATCAACTATGACTCATCAATATGTACCAACATCATCAACTATACACCTCATGTATATGCCAACTAATCAACTACTTGTCTCAACCATGTTCCCAACATGTATCTTAACCAAAATCCCTCATCAATTTAATCATCCAAATATGATTTGTAACTCTGTAATATATCTAGTGTATATGGTCAAATACCTACAAACCTTCCTTAACTTTTACAACAAGAGACTAGCATTTTCATCAAACGTCTCTTTAGTCTCACATGACTAGTTTGGGATTAGTCAACAACCCTAACTTGAAATAATCATAACTATGTACCTATAATGAATAAATATCTTAAAATAGTACACAATGTTCTTCATTTTTTTATGCAATTCCTCTATGTGACACTACTTGGAACCTCTCAGAAAAAAAGTTGCAGAAAAAATGGCATACCTTGTTGAATTCTGGCTTATTCTAGAGAGCGACCTTGTAGAGCATGCCCCGAACGAAATATTTTTTGAATTGACCTGAAAAACATTACACGGAATACTAAGTATTTTAATATAACCAAATTTTTTTGTCTTACTAAATTTGGATCTGTTATGAAGGATTTATGACGTTTTTACCCAAAACATTGTTTTTAGACTAGTTTTAGGACTAGCCACAAACCCTATTTTTCACAGAGTGTAAATCCAAAAATACAATGACCCACATGCTGAAATTTTTACCACAGATACTTGAATATGTTTACTCAATGACCTATCAATTTCACGGTTTGAATCATTCTAGAAAACAAGTTATTGCGAAAATGGTGAGATGACCTGCAAATAACATATCTTATAAAGCATCATCAAAAGAATTTATCCTCCTTTGAATTATAACCTTCTTTTATTCACCTTACCTCTGAAATTTGGCTTATATATCCTTTGGTTACCTTCTTCACCTATATATATTCAATATTCTTAAGTGTGATTTAAAATCAGAGAGCCTTGTCTCTTATTTATACTCTCCAAGTAGCTACCTTAGAGGCATCTTCTAGGCCACTTTGTCCACTTTCCTTATTTTAGGGTTAACCCACTTCTAATTTCACCATTAAATTTATTATTTAAATAATTTATTTTGTATTCAATTTGAATTATAGTACACTCATCACTTCACTTTATTATTTACCTTCTAAAATCTCTTAAACCACTTTGACTACTTTGACCTTTTGGCGCTTCTAGATGACATATGAGGGTCCTCCAACTTCGTAAGGCCATAACTATCAAATTGTGAGGATTTATGTAACGACCCTGCTTAAATAAATGCATAGGATTATTAATTAAATTGATAATTTGATTGTCCTAAGATGTTAGCTAAACAATAATTATTTCTTATATAATATTAACTAATTAATTATCATTAATTATTTGTTCATAATTGTCAATGGTCAATTAATTATTAATCGACTCTTTAATTATGTGAGTAAATAATTAATGGGGTTAATAATTTAATTTATTAAGACTTACGTATACGGGAAGGGATAGGACAATAAATGTGAAGATAAGATAAGATAAGATAATAAATACATGGATAAGGAAATTAATGAAAGGAAGAGTCGGTGAAGGGGGAATATGACGGGGAGAGACTTACGGTGGAAGGCATTCTTTTAGAGGAGGATTCTTGATTTTGGGAGGAAGAATTTTGGAGGGGGACGAGAGCACTAGTTTCTTGGCTTGGTTTTTCTGGTTCTCTGGGAGAGTTCTGCAGACGGTGAGTATTATTGCAGAGTACACTGGGTTGCTAGGGGTTTTGGTCATGGGGGCCAGGATTCCTTTCGATTTCCTGGAGCTAGGGAGCCGGACAGGCTGCTCCTAGCTGGCTGGGAGGATAGTCGATTTGGCCAGTGTTGGCCAGTGCATCAGGCTAGGCAAGACAACAACAAGGCAATAGGGAAGGGACAACCATATAGACGGGAATTAACATCAGAAGCAGGTATTTTATTGTGAATTGTTGAGTTATTTCCATGCTGTAGATAGATTTTAACTTATGCAAAATATTTATGCTTATGATATGAGTGAATAATTTACGTATGAGAAGGCAATTATATGTTAATTTAATTAAAATTTTATATTTAATTAAGCTGGTTCTCTACACAATGGTATCAGAGCCTTTGTTTGAAATCTGGGCCTAAGGGCAAAGCTCCAAGCTCTAACTCCAGCTACACCAACCCTGCAAACCAAACACAGAAATTTTAAAACAAATATAAAAAAAAAAAATGCAATACTAATTGAAAATGTAAAAACAAATTAGCAAAGTAAAACATACTACTAGGGTTGTTACAATAATATAATCCCCCCTAACTGTGGTTGTGTTGTTATTACCCCCACCAGGGTTCAAGTCTCCTGAATGAGATGTTTACCCCTTGAAGGAAGTTTGTGCTTGTGCTTGTACTCATTTACAGTTGGGACAAGGTGTGAGTACTAGCAATTGTTGGCCTAATAGAACCCCTCGATGCATAGCTGCTTAGCTGAATGTTTCTAGGTTGATTGCTACAACTAGGTCAAGGCCTAAACTGCATAACATCTGGTCGGGCGCTTATAAGGAAAAAACACCATTAGCGAAAACCACTGCCAAACAACACACACTGCTGTAATGCCTTGTCCACAACAATATGCATTTCCAACATACCAGAATACGCTCTCTTCATCATCTTTTTCAAGAGATTTTTTTTTTACTAGTACAGATAGCCACCACTGGGTGCTGATACAACAGATAAGCATAGGATTCCAGGCAAGCTAATTGTTCTGTAGAGGGCCTGGAAATGACTACTGCTTCTTCAATTCTTGGTATTCAGATTCGCAGGTAAGAGGTGTCTGCAAGATTCAAAACCAGACTCCTCGTGGAAAGCACCCTTAGCGAATGGGCGGTGAATGCTCTCTTCAGCGATCAGTGACAGCTAAATAAACTCAATGAGCCACAGAATACCCAAAAGAGAAACCCCAAGGATTTAATAGGACATGCATTCAATTCTAAGATAGCCACGTATCAAATCTATAAAAGGTCGAGAGATCAAAAAGGAAATGGAAGGATAACCCTTGCAAAATTTATAGACTGAAATATCTGAAAATTGACGGAACAGGAGACAAAAAATACCTCTAAAAGAATGTAGAGATTGACGGCTCCAATGCCTTTCGGTCTGAGCTCTTTCGTTCCTTCTTTCTCTGAAAAGACCAAGGCCTTGTCACGAGCTGGACTCGAGCCAGCGCTTCCGGATGCATGAGACCCAATGAACTACCAAACTTTTGATCGTGACTTTTGTTTATGTGGTTCCCTGTGTGAAAAAGTGAATCTCGGCCTCTGGAGAGGTTGGCGACGGTAGAGACATAGATAGCCCGGTATGGAGTAAGCGAACCTGGGTTTGCATTGTGGTAGAGTCTAGACCATTGGAGCATAGGAAAGGTTGAGCCTTTGGGTCAAGGAGTTGATAGAATAAAATATTTGGGGCCGATGGCCACTCAAGAGTCGTTAAAAATCTCACCTCTAGCCAAACAACACAACAATACACGAGTCATGCATGGAAACACAACGCATGCCACATGCCAACGCACATATCAAAGTCCACAACAGAGAAAAAGAATTCATGGACATAAAATAAGGCGCTTTTGTGCTTTTGTTAATTTGAGCATATCACAGAAAATCCTTCAGAGAATTATGAGAAAAAAAGAACTATGAAATCATCCAGACATCCACACTAAAATCCATTCTACTTCAACGATCAGTCCAAAAAGTCAAGGGCTTGGAGATTGCGATGGAGAAGAGCATATTGCAAATTATTTTGAACCATGCCCCTGAAGCATAGATGATAGAAACATGAGACAATGGGGCCTATAAGATTCGTCTACCCTATTGCATGAGTGAGATGCCTCGCTATCGAGAGCTGACAAGAGAGCTCTGAAAGAGTCTCCGACGAAGCCCATCTGCTCAACCTGCCATTCGGAGAATACCAAGTTCAGATATTTTGATAACAGTTCCTCCAAGGCCTTGCAGGCCAGGTATAAATGCCTCACTTGGAACCGTCTTTTCACTCTTGGAGGAAAACAGTATTGCAAGGACCAACGTGCAGCAAGTGGGTAGACCCATCTCCAACGAATAAGAAAAAAAAAAAAAAACTAATAATAAACTTCATGGTCGACCATGGACAGGTCGTACCTAACCAGGCCACCCATGCCAAGGAAAGCCTCGGGGTCACACTTAAAACTTCATAAAATGCTCACCAACAAAAAAAAAGGGGTCGTACCTCTCCTAAGTTGCAGAAATTTAAACAAAAATACCTGAAGAAATGGCTAAGTTGCAGAAATTTAAACAATAATACCCTAAGGAATGCCTGTGACGACCTATTGCGAATCCCTCCATGGCGGCGATTCACTCCATGAATTTGGTCATATAATTTTAGAGACCTATTGTTTAATCCAAGATCCAACAATGGCACCCAAGGGAGGGAATAATTCGTTAAGGAGAAGCTATTACAATGAAAACCCACGGGAATCCTATCTTGTGCATGAAAGCTGTGAGGAAAACTGTTTGATAAGAAGAAAGAGGAGGCAGGCAGGCAGAGGTCGGCCATGGCCGCACTCCTGGATGAAGAGCATGGCCAAAAGAAAGGTCAGTCGGCGAGGGAGTTAGCAGAGCAAGTGGTAAGAAAAAAAAAGTGAAAACAAAATAACTTCGAACGAAACCCTAAAAAAACAAATATAGAAATTTATGTTCTGTTTTATTTTATTATTATTATTAATGTGCAGGGAGTAGTGGATGTAGGCACGTGGGCCTCATGCCAGGCCCCATGTTTCCTATTCTATGGTTTCTACATCCCATGGCGGTGGCACATTGGTAGATGTAGTTGTTATGGGGGAAAAGTCTCGGGGTCAAACCCGCGGGCTTCCCCTCTTTGGCGTGATTGGATATATGTTTGTAATCTTTGTTTCATTTGACAGCTCAGGATGCCACTTTTAATTTTAATCCATCTATATAAAAATAAAAAAACATATTTGATTTTTTTCTCATCTTAATTATGATTAGATTAAGTTTTTATTATAAAGAATGCTAAATTCTATGAATAAGAAAAAAGTGTGATCACTTCATATCCAACTTAATCAAATCAACAATGCTAGATGAAATCTTTCAAAATGGAAAGCTGATTTCCRGTATCTAGAACGAACAAAATCCTACACCCATGTTTAACCATACTGAGTCAAGACATTTCAATATGCCTCTCATTTTCATAGACATGAAAAATGAGAGGCTGAGACATCCTATCTAAATAAAATAACTTATTTATGATTCCTCTTCAGATCCAGTGCCAGAGCCGACACCATTAGCTTGATTATGCTTCCTAGCATACCTCTGGTTTCTTAGGAATTTTGGGTCCATTTGCAAAAATTAAATTACTGAGAAATTGTTATAAATGTCCATAGATACAATTCCAGAAATTAAATTATATCACATAGCCCTCACAATGAATCTGTTATAAGCCCAAAATTTTACAAAATATGGACAATAATATAAGAAATGATAATAGACAATAATATAAGAAATGATAACATACCCTTTCCTTGATGCGTGTCTGTGTTTTTTTTTTTTTTGGCTTCTTAATTCCATTCTTGTGATTCTTGTAAGATTGGTTGTGAGCTGTGTGATTATTTGACTTTGCCATGTCCTTTGTCTAGCTGCAATTCATTTCCAGACTCTTCGCTATTGGTTCCTCTTGCCATCTCTTTGTTGATCAATCAAATATTCAACAATTAACGAATATTCTCATCAAAAAATGAAACAATGTAGTAATGTCAACCATAGATTAACCAAAGCTAAAGAAAACGGTACTATAAACTCAACCTGATCTTGCATGATAATTTTAACATAAAGAGAGCATTGGAAACAAAATATTTCAAAGATGTATTTCTTCACTAACCTATCAAGAGTCATCAACACTAAGAAATTGAAACAAACTCTTATAGATAAGTACCAGTACACTGATGAAAGCATATAAACCACTAAATACCATCCCTGATACTGGAGTTTAAATGAGCACATTCTTTGATAATTAGCATAATCATTACACTCCTCCAGGTTGTATGCATTGTGGAACTAGAATAATTCCTTGTCCCAGGAAGAAGCGGGTTCGATGAAAGGAAGAGATACCAAGTTTCTTTCGATTGTCATTAGTCTAGATAACTACTGGAAGTCGTAATTCTGCAAGTTGGTTCCAACATTTATCACCCATTTGTTACTTTACTTTAGGTTAAATAGTTATGCAATGACAAGGAAGAGAATAATAACAAGTTTTATTTGATAAATTGTGATTTTAGCCCAAGGACTTAGGTAACAATAAGTTATGTTGACCTGAAGATATAACCTTATGACCGTCGTAATATCCATATCTTCCTTTTTGATGTGTGTCATGTAGTGATATTTATCGAGGTTTTATTACTCGATTTGAGATTTTGAGGAAGTTTTAGTGTGCACTACATAAAACGTGATGCAAATTGTGCATGTTCTCCTCGTGTAATTACAGTTAACCCTGAAAGTTAGTACTTAATCTCCAGGAGTTCTCATAAATTTTTTTAAGTAAAAAAAAAAAAAAGGGAAATAAATTAAGAACCTGATAATATACATTTAGAGGCGTTGTAACATGCATTGTAAAAAAAAATAAAAAATAAAAAATATGTGTCTTCCAATTATCTCCATACTACGGGTTCGATAATTGTAAAATTTATTAGTTGAGTAGGTTCTTCCCTTATATCCTAACTTTGTTATTTTAATTGTATAAAGAATGTTGTTAATTTAATTAAAATAAATAATCAGAATTGGAGTGATTATGGACGCGCGCTTTCTCAATCATAAACTTCTATGGAGGATGACAGTAGTAAGCCTATTTTCCTTAACTACTTGTTGCCTTCTAAATTCTTTTGCTTTACAGACTTATGTTGAATGGTAGCTAAAACTTGATGATGATTTGTACATATGATTCTAAGAATCAAACCAAGTACTTAATTTCTAAATTTAATGACTATGTGAGAGACTCATGTTTCGTTGTCAATAGATGGAAAAATCCATTTCTGGAGAATTCTTTTAAAATATATATATATATATATATATATATATATATATATAGGGGTTGTTCCCCTTATTGCTAGCATAATTCTTGTTATATATGCTTCCATATTTTAAAATATTAATGTCAATAACAAAAGAAAGAGGTATTCACATTAAATTTACTAACCTTGGGTGTCATTAATGTAATATCTTATATTTCCATCCAACTTGGAAATGCAAGATAAATTAAGAACTCAAACCTCCTTAAAATTCCACCTTATAATAAGGATAACATGATAGTCAATAGATAGAATGAAGCGAGCTTCTCAAGAAGAAAAAAATGTTGGATTATGTTGTCATTAATGCCACAGGTGTGATTGATTGATGTCATTGATTGATATCAAGTGATTGATTGTTTGATTGATGCCAAAGGATTTATTGATTGATGATTGATGTAATGTAATATGTATTGTCATTGATGAGAATGCATAGAGGAAGATGGATCAATGAGTTGTCATTGATATTATGAAGATAGATCAATGGGTTGTCATTGATACATGATGAAGATGGATAGATGTGGTTTCATTGGTATATGATGCATTGTTGGAAAAATGTATAGATGACTTATTGTTGTCTTATCATGATTGATAAGGTGCAAAAATGGATGAACTCCAAAGTGGTCCCCTTATGGTGAAAGCCCTCACGGGAAGATGCTTTGCGGATTGAGTTATCCTAGAAGAATGGTTGGAGGACCCATGCTTGTATGTGGAATAATGAGATGAACATCAATGAAGTTGTTGGTGAAACTATCCTAGATGGATAGTGTTTGTCATACCATTATCGGTGGTATATGGAACAACGCATAAATCCTCACGGTTTGAGAGTTATGACCTTACGAAGTTGGAGGACCCTCACATGTTGGTTTGAAGCCCACAAGGTCAAAGAAGTCAAAGTGCTTGAAAAGAACAAATCATTATTTAAATAATAAAGTAAGTGACAAAGTCAAGGTGGATTATTTAGATAATAAAGAGAAGTGACCAAATCAAGAAAGATTATTTAAATGATAAAGTGAGATGACAAAATCAAGAAGGAATATTTAAATGAAAAAGTAATGGAGAACTTTATATTTATGGAAAGTGGTTAACCCTAAAATAAGGAAAATAGGCTAAGCRAGCTAGAAATGGGTTAACTGACCTAGAGGATGAATGTATAAATAAGATAGAAATGGTATCTTGCAAGCAATCATTTTGTGGATCAATGGAGAGCTTCTTGTGAGAATATATTTTGGAGTATTCATGGAGAGCTTCTTGTGAGAGCTTCTTATGAGAGCATTTTGGTGTGGATCTCTTCATCATGATTGAAAATATATTATGAGAGAGAGGAGATTAGGAGGATCTCATGGATGCATTTAAGTTTCGGTAAGTCTGAGATCATTATGGCAAAATTCTCGGAATTACAGAAAAAACCCTATTTTTGGTGCGTACATGGGCTGCCTGTGTAGGTTGTCAATGTACAGGGAGCATACAGTGGATAAAGTCATGGAGATTTGTGGTTGAGCTAATGAAAAGTTGTTGAAGACTGATGCAGGTTCCAGATCTGCATTCTATGGGCTCAGATCTATCACTGAGACACTGGTATGATTACATTATTGTCTTGATGGATAGTATAGCTTGTTGTGTTGTGAATGCTTAAGGAATTCTTGTTATGGTTGTTGTGATGTGGTTTATGTTGGTTGATGGAGTGAGCAATACTCTTGTGATTTAGTTGTGATATGATTTCTCTAGTATACTAGTTTCTTATACATGATTGAGTTAGCATTCATATTGATTGGTTGTGGAGGATGAGTAAGCTATTGGAGAGCTTGGATGTGTTGTGCCTGGCTGTGGGTCAGTTTGGATAGTGAGAGATAGAAGAGAATGATAAATTGGTTGCAAAGGATCCGAGTTGATCCTGAAGGATAAACCCTAATATCTCAGAAGGTATACACAGGTTGTTGTATGCACTGGTCGTGTACATACGTGAGCTGTAGTGAGCCAAGGCACATACACACGCAGGTTGCACTACTGACAGGTTGTGTACATGTTGCAGATTGATATATGTTGAGGATTGTTACCTCATCTCAGTTGGTGTTGAGTGTGTAAGTTGAGTCTTGCATTATATAGCTGGTGCTCTTGTAGAGTTGTACTCTATTCAGTTGTTGTTGAAAAACCACAAGGATTGTAGTCTGTAATAAAAAGAAAATTGTACATACATCTTGTGTTCTTTGTGTTCCTTGTGGTGATGACTTGTTGATGATATATTGTTGGTATATGTTGTTGATATGTGTTCACATCTAGCTGGTTATAAATGAAAGCAATGAGTAATGAGTAAAATGTTGAATGCTAACTAATGAGTTTTGTGTAAGAGAGAAGTTTTGGGAAAAGATCCCCAAAATCATTCACCCCCCTATGTGTGGTAGGTGTGTCCAACAATTGGTATCCGTTTGCATGGAATACCTAAGAAGATCATTTCAGATAGGGACTCCAGATTCACTTCTAGGTCCAGTGGGACAAGTATAGTCCAAGATCTGCTACTTGGGAAGATACTGAGACATTACGACGAGACTATCCCTCACTATTTTGACCACCTCGAGAACATGTTTCTCGAAGGTGGGGTGTATGTAACACCACATTTTGACTTAGACAACCAGGATTACCTGAGACCTATATAATTTATTTTCTAGTCACAGTGAAACTATTAAATGATACACTTAAACTTTAAAATGTATGAACTTTTATGAGAGTTTAAATGTTATTGATGATGATGTATGTAATGCGATCTAATATGAGAATGTAAATTGTACGAATGATTAAATGATATTCATGATGATGTATACAATGCGACATATTGTGAGAATGTGAATTTTATGAAGGATAAATGATATTAGAATGATGTTGGATATGATGCAATCTATTTTGGTAAATGATAATCTTATGAATGGGTGTCGAAATTGAATTATGGGATATTATGAGATCTATTTCTAATTGTAAAACTTTGATGTTAATTTATCGGTACAGGGATACCAAATTGAAATGATGATAGTATGCAATTACATGATGATAATTCATAGAAATGTATGAGTTTGTGTTACAGACTAATCTGCAGGTTAAGGGCTATGAAATAGCCAAGGGATAAAGATGATGAATGTGGATATCATGACCACTAGCCAAGAAACATTATGGTATGAATATTGTATGTGAAATTATATTGGTTTGGATGCATTGCTATGATATGTGGACCAATGCAGGATTTCAGGTGAAGAGACTGCCCAAAACCGAATAAACGATGACAAAACCCCCAGCAACACGGTGCCACTGTGTATTCCATTGTAGGGTGTGGACCCTAGTCCTGTTAGGAGGGGTGGAGGCATTTCCCACCGTGTATCCTCCATTGTAGGGTGTGGACCCTAGTTATGATTAGGAGGGGTGGAGGCATTTACCACCGTGTATCCTCCGAAACCTAAAGTCATGGGAGGACGGTGTTAGTTAATGCTCCCCAAGACATGTGATGATGATTGTCAGATGCCTTCTTGGGAAGCTTGGTCAAGATAGCGACACTTCCGCTTACGAGTTCTATTTGGAGTTAGGTCAATATAATTGACGCTACAAGATAGTCTAGCAGAGGAAGGATAGGAATGGAGATGGAAGTAGGTTAGGGAGGAAGGATGAGTAGTATTAGTTGAGAAGGTATGGAGATCTGTCTTGTGGTGGAATTTAATGTTTTCCCTTCTAAAAAGAAAATGTGCATATATGAATATTTATAATTTCGTAACTAAACCATAGTTGTCTAAATAAAATTGTTGAACCAGATAATTGTAA
>ML780080.1:254201-285340 GCA_009831015.1 Picea engelmannii | reverse complement strand
ATATAATATTAACTAATTAATTATCATTAATTATTTGTTCATAACTGTCAATGGTTAATTAATTATTAATCGACTCTTTAATTATGTGAGTAAAGAATTAATGGGGTTAATAATTTAATTTATTAAGACTTACGTATATGGGAAGGGATAGGACATTAAATGTGAAGATAATATAAGATAAGATAATAAATACATGGATAAGGAAATTAATGAAAGAAAGAGTCGGTGAAGGGGGAATATGACGGGGAGAGCCTTACGGTGGAAGGGATTCTTTTGGAGGAGGATTCTTGATTTTGGGAGGAAGAAGTTTGGAGGGGGACGAGAGCACTAGTTTCTTGGCTTGGTTTTTCTGGTTCTATGGGAGAGTTCTGCAGACGGTGAGTATTATTGTAGGGGGCACTGGGTTGCTAGGGGTTTTGGGCACGGGGGCCAGGATTCCTTTCGGTTTCCTGGAGCTAGGGAGCCGGACAGGATGCTCCTAGATGGCTGGGAGGATAGTCAGTTTGGGCATTGTTGGCTAGTGCATCAGGCTAGGCAAGACAACAACAAGGCAGCAGGGAAGGGACAACCATATCGACGGGAATTAGCATCAGAAGAAGGTATTTTATTGTGAATTGTTGAGTTATTTCCATGTTGTAGATAGATTTTAACTTATGCAGAATATTTATGCTTATGATGTGAATGAATAATTTACGTATGAGAAGGCAATTATATGTTAATTTAATTAAAATTTTGTATTTAATTAAGCCGGGTCTCTACAATTTATGTGACGTTCCACATACCACCAGAAATGGAATGGCATGTAATATAAATCTAGAATAGTCATACCTTCAAATATATCAAAAATCGTACCATTATCCATCAAACAAACTTGGGTCCATTACCCAAACCTGGGTTCTCCAAATTCTCATGGCCATAACTCTCTAACCGTGAGGAGTTATGTGACGTTACACATACCACCAGAAATAGAATGACATGTAATACCCATATAGAATAGTATTACCTTAAAATATATTAAAACTCATACCATTATACATCAAACAATCTTGGGTCCATTACACAAACCTTTTTGCTACTGGAATTTTCTACCAGACTTTCTCCAAGGGTTGACATCAATATACAATACCACTCTCCAATGGTTGAAATAAATGACAACAAAAAATCCATACCAACTGTCCATCAACCTAATCCAACTATCTGACAATTTAATTCTTCCCCTCTTGAACTGAACATTGTCCTCGATGTTCCAATTTGATCATCTCAACTCTGGAATGAGAATGTATAATCCTTCCTCATGTATTCTTCGATTTCCAAAGTGGCATCCTCAATACTAAAGTACCTCCATTGCACTTTAAACTAAGTGATGGATTGGTTCTGCAACATAGTGTCCATGTCGAGAGTTTGTAGTGGTTCCACCTAGAACTTTCCATTTGGTTCCACTTGAATCACATTGCAATTTACAATATGAGTTACATAATCTACATACTTATTTAACAATGGATAATAAAATACATTCTGTACTTTTAAATTGGCCGATAATGCAAGTTGATAGGTCACCGGGCCTACTCTGTCAAGCACTTCAAATGACCCACAATACCGGGGTGATGGCTTGGAACTCTTTCCCAAATTGAATGAACTATTTATAGGTTTGACGTTTAGATAGATATGATCTCATACATTGAATTTTGTATGTGTCATTTTCAAGTATGGAAAACTCTTTTGTCTATCTTGTGCAATTTTCAAGTTCTATTTTTCTTTATGAACAATTGTTTCCATTTCTTTTAGAATCTCTGATTGTTGTAACAAAATCCACTGAAGAAGAAACCTAATTTCTTATTTACAAAATATGTAGGTTTTCTACTGTTCTTAAATGATAGACTTTGTTGTCCATTGTATTTGTTTGTCCTAATTGGTGCACTATGTGATGGTTGTTGGGGATGTTTAAAATGTTTCTTCCTAGGATCAAACTTGTCCTTGCTTTTATACTGCCACGACTTTGTATTTTCATACCTTTTTTAAAATTGAGTGAAACATAGTTTTGTGTTTTGTATTACTTCATAAATTGTCTTTGGGTTAAGGAACTCGATTTTATCCTTTTATGCTTGAGGAAAACAACTCATGAACCATCAAAATGTTTCCTTCTCCACTCTAAGGTAAGGTGCATATCTCATCATATTTACAAACTTGGTGACAAATTACTCATTAGTCATTTTTCCTAGCTTAAGATCATGGAACTCCTTATCCTTTTCATCATAGCATCATTTCATTAAATACTTTTGTTTAAAATACTTCTTGAATAATTTTGAATTCAGTTCACTGCTCTTGATCTTGTTCAATTTCTTAGTCTCCTTCCACCAAATGTTAGATTTATCATTCAGTTGGTACATAACCAACATGTCCCTCAAATTTATGGGATAATTATAGATTTAAAAATATTTACCCATATTTAGAAGCCAATCTTTTGCTCCCTCCTCAAACTCACCATCAAAATTGGGTGGTCTAATCTTTTTAAATTCACCAAAAACTTCATTCTCACGCCATTTCCATTTTTTGGTTTTGGGTACAGTCTTCTATAATGTGATTCTCTCAAAGTTATCCTCACTAATTCCTTTAGCTAACAACTTTGTTGTATCAGTAATCACTGGATGGTTTTTACACTTGTGTGACTCTTCATTGGAATTTTTTTTTTACATCGTTGGAATTCTATCCTATATTCCTGTATTGTGTCATATCATTCATGTTTTTAAGTAATATTTCATTCAAATCTTCTTTTTCTTTACTAGCCTTGAGTAGTTTTTCTTTATCTTCCTTGATACTCTGTAATTCTTCTTTTATTCTACTCATGGTTTCCAACAATCCTAAAGAGTTAGATTGTGGTCATTCACTATTTAGTACCATATACATATTTTGACCATTTGGTGTTGATTTACTAGGTTCTTCAGCCATGACACTTGGTTTTGATTATGATACATGCAAAAACATTATTTTCTCTTATATATATATATATATATATATATATATATATATATATATATATATATATATAAAATAAAAATGTTTTTTCATTTTGATCCCTTGTTTTGATCCCATAAGGTCATAGTGTTTGAACCATACTTTGATACCATTTGTTCACACACACACACACACACACACACACACACACACACACACACACACACACACTATAATGTAATGTAGTGGTAATATATATTTATATGTAATGTCCCTCCATTTATAAATATTTGATTATTTTGATTTTGAGGATTTATGAAAACTTATGTTAAATGTATATCATCATAAACATTAATGATAAGGAATATTTTTGTAATTTTTTATTTTATTTGTTTTAATAGAAACAAATTGATTAGAGAATCTAGTTATAAAGAGTAAACCATTAATCCATGGGAAAGTGAAAAGGGATAAAAACCACCAGAGTAAATATTGTCCATGATGATAAGTGTAAACCTACTCCCAAAGATGTGGGATATGAGGGAACAAGATAGCACAAAGTTAGGCCAAGAAGATTCCTTAGGGTTAGGGATGAGGATAACTTGGAAAATACTTAGGAAATCTGTTATTTTTTCTTTGAAAAGAAGAAGAGAAACAAATATAGAGGAGGCAAGACATTGTATCTTATTAATTGAGAGGAGGAATTGAGTTTGATGGTTATGAGAAAGAATAAAACTCAAAATTACCTATAGAAGGTTATTCAAATTTCCAGTCCCTATGGAATAATGTTTTCGGCTCGGGGGTGATAGGAACAAGTAATTCTGGTTGTTCTGGTCTATAATTGGGAGAAAATGGATTTTCTACTCAGTTTGTTCCTTGGATTTTGAAGTAGGATCAGATATGTGTTTCTTCCTTTTATTTTCACCTGTGCAATTACAACATGAAAAATATTTATAGTAAGGAGTTAAATGTAGAAGTATTTATCTAATTTTGAGTTACTAGAATTTGTTGCAGTAAAGAAAAATAAGTATTTATCTATTTATGAGGTACTAAAAATTTTTGCAGTAAGGAAAGAGAAGTATTGATATATTTCTGAGTTTACTAGAGTTGGATGTGGTAAGAAAATATTTATAGTAAGTCGTTAAGAGCATAGGAAGATATCTTGTATTATTGTTATTATTAAGAGTTTTTACTACAGTAAGAAATAATTGTGGTATGAATTGTCTTAATCAATGAGGATATTTTTGTATTATGGTTATTGTTGGTTTATTTGCAACTAGAAATATTTAATTACCAAAAGTATGATATCTAGATTTAAAGGAACGTTTATTCATAAAAATTGATTAATAAAGATGAAGTAGTTGCGGTATATACATCCTTTCCATACAAAAGATTATTTCTATATGGAAAATGTCAAAAATGATGGGTAGGAATCTATTGCATAGTACAAAAGTAATAGTAGACTACATGCACTCAATATATTCTTCTATGCATGGTTAATGTGTATATCTCAAATAAAAATAAAACTTTATTATTTTTTGTAGATACAAGATATATGAAACTAGAAACTAGAAATGCAAAGTGACTACCAAAGTATGGTGTCAACATAAACCAAACAAAAATTATGGACATGAATATTATGCAAACTTCACAAACAGGTATTGTAAATAATATACAAAGTAAATAGATATCAATAAAAACCCAAGGGTTATGAATATATACAATAATTCATATCACTTTTTTCAATTAAAAAGATGTTAGGGTTCTTTTCGAAACCCTGCAGTGGACAACCATGTCATGTAACATTATATTATAAAGAAAATAACACTACAATATTTTTAATTATAAAAATAAAAACTTCCTCCTAACATAGGGGTTTGCACATGCCATTTTTGGGAACATCACAACAATTGATAAAGAAAGTAGAAAATGGACCAGAAAAGGAGTGTGTGTCGGATAATGTGAAAAAATAGTGTGGGGAAGAAAAATGTCAAAGAAAAAGAAGAAGGACGCAGATCAACCATGCACAGGAAGTTGGAGTGTGGACAAACCTAATCCACTTAGGGTTGGGGTTTTGGTCATTGATGTAATGGGTTTTAACCCTCTTTTGTAGTATAAATATGTGTTATAAGCTTTGAGGAGATAATCATTGGGGAGATATTTTTGGTAGCAAGTCTTTGGATAGAGTGTTTTGGGTTGAGAGTTGTGGAGATATTAATGAGTATTTTTTGAAGAAAAAGTTATGGATTGTAAATGAGGGTTAGGTCACAAGATATGGAGCTTAGTGTAACACTGGTCAGCCTCACCTATACTTGTGAATTTCATATGCACCTCTGAGGTAATGCATATAGTGAAGTGACTTGATGAAGATGCATAAAGAAGAAAATAATGTCAAATATTTTTTTACATAGCCCATGGGGGTGAACCACTGTAGAAACCTATGTATTTATGTGGAATGTCTCTTTTATTTGTTGCAATGGTTTATGATTCAAATGAATGAATGAATCTAGTACTACTAAAATGAAACACACACTGGATTAGTTAGTGTTATAACCCTAATTTGCACCATACACGCTTACCTAGGAATCATGCCATCTCAGATCCCTTATTTGCCAAAGAACTATTGAACAACTCTTTAAAAACCTCTTTTATAAGGGCCCACATTCCCTACTCCATTACTGCATGCGTGTACATGCTAGTTGACCTAAAACAACCCACGTGGACCGACAAAAGCATGAAAAAAAGAAAGTTGTCGATGGAACACACAGCTCTGGGTGAGTTAACTGAAACTCCCGGCCATGCATGGACGAGGGTTTGTCCAAATACCTAGCTTCTTCTAGCCTATAAAAGAAGGGATAGGGGTCCCATTTGGAAGAGGAAATAAACTCTGCCCAAATGCATATTCCTATTGTCCCAACCCTTTAGCCATCCTTGTGCAAGAAGAGATACTAAGCAAAGAAGTTGGAGGACAGTTGAAAGAGGAGCCCAGGATCAGGATTCGCGGAGCAGTGGACAGTCTAGACATTTGTAAGTTGATTCATTTAAGGTTAATAATAAAGAAACAATTTCCCCGTCCCACTATATGAGTTCTTCATAGATCAGTAAATATATGTTTGAATCTCTAACCCATTAGTCTGTAGGTAAAATGCATGTGTAGTTTGTTGCTTGTTTTTTATGCAGGACAATCTTAAGAGGAAAGTTGCCAACAAGCGATCAAGCATGAAGGAGGATCGACATCAACCATCTGGAACAAGGTATGCTGGTCTAAACCATGTATTTGTTGAAAATGAATGGGGTTTAAGTCTGGGGATGAAGGTAGAAAGTAGATTTCTTTCAGTCATAGCTGCATGCATAAGATAACCCTATTTGCTAGTCCGTAAGGGGATTTCCCTCATAACAGTTAGATGGTTCCTGTAGAATGTATACAAATAAATATGGTTAAATAATGGTAGATCTGATGAATGTTGAAGTAGAGAAACTATGTCTGACATCCCTGTGAGAAACAGCCATTCCAAGGATGCAAACATCTGAGTCTTGTATCCCCCCATAAAGCCATCTTTGGTGAGACTTCATTGTGAAATTTGTGTGCGACATTTCCTTTTGGTCTCCAAATGGTTCGATGGTTTGTAGGGTTTTTTTGGAAGGCTAACGGTAGAACCTGTGTCAGCCCATACATCCATAAAATGGTTTTCATCCTGGTTAGAACTCAAAAGATTGGATTGGAGGGGATTTGATGAGAAGGACAGTGAAGAGAATGCAGTGGTAGAAGGGGATGTTCAAGCCATGGAATCCAACTAAGAAGGAGATTGAAAGATGGTTGGAAACAAAATATCTTGAGTTCACACAGAAGGAAAATACAAACCCTAAGTATACTCCACACCAATACTTGTAGAGGTATGTGTTTATTGATCTTCATGAGGCATTTTTCCATTATTTTCCAAAGTTTCTACAGTAGTGGATATTGAGGTTGAAGGAAAATCATCCAACTAATTCGATAAGACCAATAGAGTGGACTACTAAGAACATTGCGTGGATATAAAGAGTTAATAATAGATTAACATGCATGGTGGACTTCTAGATATAGAACATTGTTGTAGGATTTATTACTGAGTTTATAGTCGATATTGTGAATTCATGCACGACTGCAGAGTAGGATTTTTTGAAGGGAATGAGAGGAAGGTATATTCTATAAATTTACACATCGATTAGTATTCTATTGTAGTATAAAGGAGTGATGAAAATGGATTCAAACAACTAAACACTTTTCATGCATGGGGGAACTCGGGGAAGAACTAAGAAAGATATGAGACATGGAGAGGGGTTTGGACAGAGCCAAGAAGAAGGAAAAAATGGACCCCATTATGATGGATGAGGAACATAACACTGAAATAATGGAAATATCGAGAGTGATGCGTAGTGGAAGAACCTACCAATATAAGATCAATAGTAAAAATAGGGAAGTATCTAAGTGAGAGGGATTGGATAGGAATGAGGAAGAGGTGGAGGATCTTCATGTGACATGTAATATTGAGAAAATATTGCACTCCACATATGAGATAAAAACAAGAGGTCAAGGGTCCGACATAGAATAAGGATCTCCATTCTATATCCAAATTAGTGTGGAACCCACAATCCCATGTGTGACTAAAAAATATGAAGAAGAAGAATTTTTTAGACAACCAACAATTAGTGATAGAAGGATTTTAGTAGGATGAGGATCCAATGGAAGTTCAAGTGTAGGTAAAAATTCAGCTAACAATATTCAGTTATCTAAACCACACAGAGGTGGTAGTACAAAAAAATCCACAATGGTAGGAGAAAATCCAACTATTTAATTACTAGAGTTCCATGGAGAAGGGTTGAAGGACCCATAGAAGAATTTTTTTATTTGTGAGAATATTTTGGCAGCTAAGCAGATCACAGATGAAGATACAAAAGTGGCACATATTGCAATCACATTAAAATACCGCACATTGGACTAGTATATGGGCCTCACAGTAAACAGTCCACAAGGAGCACCTACAACCATCGCAGATGTGAAGAAGACATTAATCAATGAATTTCAATGACCAAGTTCAGAGGATCAGTTTATGAACGAGATGATAGAAATCAAACAAAATATAGGGGAGTTAGTTTGGGAAGTTTATCAGAAGTTCAAGAGACTAAAATGTAAGTTGAAGTATCCTATAATAGATATGCATTATAGACACTTATTTGTTAATTCATTATTGGCACATCTAAAATATACATTGAGGCAACAAAAGTTTCATACTTAGACTTAGGCTTTGCAAGCAACCTTGGAATTGGAGGAAAACTAGTATAAAAATACAGATCCAGCTGTAGAAGAGTTGAGATCATATCTAAAGAATATGAAATTTCAATTGAATAGGAACAAAGGTAAGGAGAAGAGGGAAGTTGTACGCTATACCTTGTGCAGAATAGAAGGAAATCATAAGAATAAATTCCCCACATCTGCACAGTACTTGGGAGAAGGAATGAAAAATCCTTTACCCATAGGAGCGACATGGTGTGAAATATGTAGAACTCATGGACATGATCCTTATCATTGTCCCATGATGTAAAAGTATCAAATAGTTCCCAAGAGAACATTCTGAAATTTCTTCAATGATGTAGGACATGAATACAAGGATTGTAGAACCTTGGAAATAATGAAGGAAAGCACTTCTGATACTTATAGGGTGCAAAATAAAATAATGAAAGGACAACTTGCAAAACAGTTTATAGTGCAACGGAAATATAATAATGCACAATAATTTGTAGTGCAACTGCAGTAATAACACATAATTCTTTGGAACACCTCCATGGTATAATAATGCACAACCACAATATAATCAGGCACCATAGTGTAATACACCACATGGAGACAATCAAGGAAACAAAGGAGGATTCTGAGGAGTTTGTGGAGGAAGAGGATTTGGAGGAGGTATGGGATCAATAAAATGTCACAATTGTTAGAAACCTGGACATTATGCAATGGATTGTCCCTAACCACCAACAAGATGTATGTCTTGTCATGCGGCACATCATGACACCGAAAAATATCTAACACTATTGAAAAAGATATAGGAAAAGAGGAACCAGAACAATCAGAATGTTTAATGAATTTCTATGGAAACTAGAGAAGAGGATTGGAATAAGATCAATACAGTTACTATAGGTGGAACCAATAAAGGAGAAGATGCAGCAAAGCAGAATCAAGACCAACAACACTGGATCATAAAGAATACAACAACTCAACAATAGTTTGATGCACACAAAGTAAAGGAGACATTTAAAGATGCCAGACAAGAGATTTTGAAGTAGAATATTGCTTCTATTAAAGGTACAGAGCCATGATATGATGTACCAATATATTACATGCCTCCTCTGTTTGATCAGACCAACAATGATAAGAATTCGGAAGAAGTAATCTAAGAAACATTTTGGATTTTTTTTTGAGGTTGTTGAATGATAAAACCTCTCTACAAGTATTACAAAGTATATTAGAAGAGATGAAATTCTATAAAAGAGATGAAATTAGAACAAAAGACAATCAATCAAGTATGTAAGAAGAGAATAACAAGTAGGGAGTTCATATTAAACACAAATATTGGAGACTTTAACATGGGGGACATCATATTACATCTGGGGTCTGAACCAAATGTTCAGCCTAAGAAAATATGGGAAGCCATGTCGAAACCCACACTGGGATATTCACATATTCAATTGAAGATAGAAAATAAACATAGAGTGGTACCAATTGGTAGATTGAAAGGAATACCAATGGATTTATATGGTGTGTGCATTATGACAAACTTTAAGGTGATTGATATAGTAGATAATAGTACACCATATCAAGAATTGTTGGGACTCGATTGAGAATTTAAAAATCAAGATATCATCAACTTGAAGACTAGGAAAATGATTTTTGAATCAAGAGAATACAAAGTCATTGTGCCATTAGATCCTCTAGATGGAGGAAGATATGTTGAATCTATAACATTGAATTTTATTACAGAAGACATAAGATCGTTGTATAGAACTACCACGTGAGAGGAATATTATGTTAACCCAATGGAAGATGGAATAATTAGCTGGAGAAGAATTAGTTCATGTTTTTTAGACTCTAACATAGGACTGGAAATTGGAAGCAATGATTAGATGATTTATCCACTAGAAAATGTGGAAGAATGGAATGTGCACTAAGATGTGTTAGTACAGATGTAAGAGAACCTCCTACTTTTTATGGTCAGATTGGTTTAGAATAATTTCTAACAAAGTTTGAGTTAGAAGTTTTTGAAAGTCAGAGGTTACTAGTTTTGGATATTTCTTTTAAAGATACACCTGCATGTTGGTGGGGTAATCATAACGATAAGATTAAAAATTGGTATCAATGCAAAAGATTATTGCACATCAGATTTGGCGTAGAACAAGAGAAGAAATATATGCAAAAGTATGATGGATTAGGACAACCCATAGAACCTATAAACAGATGCATAAACCAATGTATATTGGTACCACAAGAGGAGTTTCCACATCCCTTTATTCATACATTGGAAGGAATCCCAAGGAATTGGTATACATAATTGGATCTGCATAGAGAAACTATAAACTAGGAAGAGTTGCAACAGAATTTTGCGATCACCTTAGCATTTGAACATGAGAATCCAGAGATAGATACAACATTGAAGTTGGTAAGATATAGCAAATTTGAAGAACCAAAAGTTGAAATTATAACAACTTATCATAACCTGAAGAGACAGACAGTCAGATAGTTTCTACATTACTATCATGTCGCAGAAGATGACCCAATAGAAGAAAAACCACACGATATTCAGATCACAGAATTTGAATGGGAAAGAGAAGTAGAAGGTCCACAGTTACAGTCAAAATATTTTACTGCACCACTAGAGATAAAGAAGGTAAACATTGGAACATAAGAGAATCCAAAGATTGCAAGTATTGGGAACCATTGGGATAACCAGATAGTGGAAATAATAATATAATTACTGTGCAATTATAGTGACGTATTTCCAACAACATTTTCATATATGAAATGGGTAGCAAGAGAACTTGGAGAAATGACGATACGTTTGAAGGCAGATGCTAGACCAATAAGGCATAGACCCTACAAGATGGATACATTATATAATTAGAAAGTGAAGGAAGAGAAGATGGTGTAATAAAACATGTGGAAGAATATGAGTGTTTTATCCCTATGGTAGTGTAGGAAAAGGGGAAGGGGGAATACAGATCTTTGTATACTTGAGGAATTTAAATGATGCATGTCTGTATGATCCCTTCCACACTCCATTTATATCTGAAGAATAAACTAGGAGTAGATAACATTCTAAGGAGATGTGTCATGGATCGTGAATGACTTATCATCTTAGTAGAAGCACATGAAGGAATAGTTGGAGGACACTATGCAGGGAAGGATATTGCACAAAATATATTGTGCGAAGAGATTTGGTGGCCAACAGTTTCTAAGGATTAAAAGGAGTATTGTCAGAATTGTGATGTATGTTAGGGGGTAGGAAATTCATTCAGGAGGGATGAGATGCCACYGAGACCTTAGGTAACTCTGAAAGTGTTTGATAAATGGGAAGCATATCTTGTAGGACCAATCAATCCACCAGTTAGGATATCAGGAGAAAGATATATCATTACAACAAAAAAATATTTAACTGGATAAGTGGTATAGATGCAGTTAGATGATACTGCACAAAAAAAAGAAGGTGATGGGACATAACATGATGACAATGCGTGCCAGAGAAGCATAACTAGGCATAAAACACATCACGATAGAGCGAAGAGCAGTCGAAAAAAGGAAAAAGGTGATGACATAAAAAGTACAAGCACAATAGATAATTTATGATAGGAACTATACAAGCAGGAAACATGAACAAGGAGACTCATGGTGTCATTGAGAAAACAATAGCTAAGGAGAGAAAAAATGTTGCGAACATGTTTTGTCGAGGATATTTCAAGGTATTCAGTTAGAATTTAGAGCCACTTTGTATAATTTAGAAGAATGGATCCACCAAAGGTCAAAGAGTTCAACATAATTACAAGGAAAATATGTAGTGCCACACAATTTCCATAGGAGAAAGAAAATGTAGAAGTAGAAAACCCTATCCAACCAGAGGTAGTAGCCTATGTGGATGTGATCCCACCACCCTTCATTAAACTAGTTACTACAGTCATCATCGAAGAACATGAAATAGTGATTGAGAAAATGGATATTGATCTGAGGATTGAAGAAAAAAAACCTACGAATGTATAAAAAACTACTGAACAACTTGGTTTAGTAGCACTGAAGAAATTGAATGGGGATGACGAAAAGCATACAAAATCATATGAGCCTATGGCACTGACTCGAGAAACGAAACAACTTATCACATAGTTAGTGCCACAATCAGAAGATCAGGTATAAGTGGAGGATGTCACAGGCCAATAGAATTTTGATGGAAAAGAAGAATATGACGCACGCTAAGAGGAAATAACCTTGATAGAAACAAATAAAAAAAGAGGAAAAAATACAATACCTAGATAATCGCACAAATAGACAGAAGTTACACTGACACTACCACACATAGCCGAAGGAGTCATTATCCTTCCTGACATATTATGATGTGTAGAGAAATTAAATTATTTTTATCATGATGTAACAGGCATGGACAAGTTTCCTGAGATTGTGCCATAATTTTATATGGAGAGAAAAGAACAAGTTCGTTAGGAGTTCCAATATTAGAGCCAAAGCAGTGGATTACAGGGTTTTATAACACAAGGATAATGAACTTGTTAGAAATCCCTCAGTTTTGGTGGGGTAAAGATGTAAACAATTGCGTCAAACAATTATTGGCATTGGTGCATGGGGGTATTATATGGATGGACATGCCAATCTCAATAGATGTATATCTGATTGCAAAAATTAAATGTCTGCCAATAGATGGAGAAAATCCAACACAATACTTAGATGATAAGACAAAGGAGAAAGCATTGGCAGAGGAGATGAAGAAGAAATATGGTACTGAGAGAGGGTCCTATGGAATTATAATTAACAGAATCAATGAACCTATGATGGGATTGGAAACTAAGTTGATGGCTTGCAAAGTGTTAAGGAAATGTTTCAAGGAAGAAGTACCTACAAGAGTTATAGAAGCATTTGTGTAGTGTGCGAGGGGGACTCTACAAATAGTCTAGCAACAAATATGAGGAAGGTTGCAGATCACGCCAAGGATATTGGAGGGAGCACGACAGTAAGAAAACCTCAACAAAAGAACATTTCAAATCCCTCAACATAGGACAAGGACCGCACATAAGTAAGAAATGGAGGAACACAATAGAAGGATACTAATGGAGGAGCACAAAAGGATGTTAATGTTCCTACATAGGAGGAACTATGATATGGTGATGTCTGAGACATAGAGATACCTGCCACTACAATGAAAACACATATTATTTTGATGAAGAGGACAGTATTACAGGAAGCAGGCTAGAGAAATATGATGAAAGTGCACAAGAGCGTCCCTGAACTAACATTGACAGAGGATGATGTGGAGATGGTCGCAGAGAAGGTGCGGGACCACACAACAAAGTCATGGGACAATTCTAAGAAGAAAAGGGAGGAGATCATTAAGAATCTAACAAAGGTTAAGGATACATTGTCATAACTACAATTGAACATAGCGCAGAAGAAGGAACATGCACAACCCCAACATATTGCTCAAGAAATGATAGTTCCATCGCAAGAGATGGTCCAAATTGTAGCATCGGGTAATGAATTTTTTTTTATAACTCAAGACATGTTTCATATTGATGAGAAGACAACACATAAGAAGTTGAAAGAAATAGATCACTTAGACTTGGAACTACCCAATATCCCAACAAAAGTGATATATAAACTACAAGTCAATGTCGTTCTTGAGATTCAATCAAGGGCCCGAGAAGATGCGATAGATCTACAATTGGCTAAGAAAGTGTGTGACACACTGAAGAGAACACTCAACCAGGTTCAGATTGACAAGGAATACATAAATAAATGTGAAGAGAGATAGAGAAGAAAGTAAGCGAAGTGTTTAAAACTTTCTCGAACATCATGCAGGAAGGGAATGTACCCACAAAGGATAAGAATGAAAAGATAGCACAGACAATGGAGAACTATAGAAGTGACATCATAGAGTTGATGGAACTCCTACAACCAAGCACTCCACTAGATGTCATATCACAAAGGGTGCAGGAGGTGACATATCATAAGAAGAAAATTGCACAGAGCTTCCAGGAAATCATAGAGTTATATGAAAAAAACACACAGTTATGGATGAGTCTACAGGATGATGATAGACTGGAGGACTTAGAAATGAAAGAACAAGGAGTAAGCACTACAGTGCAATAATTGAAGCAAAAATAGAATATGATTGCCATTCAAGATAGTTTTAGAAGTTCGTAGGACTTGAAAACCTATAGGCAAAGCTGGAGAGCATACAAGAAGAAAAGAAGTCAAGGCAGGCTCAGTTGGAGCCATTGCAAGAGAGAGAAGAAAAAATGTTGAATGGGATTGATACAACCAAGGGGGATATTGGAAAAATTATCTTGGATACTGAATAATTTATGAGGTAGCACATCATTGCATAGGGTATGGAGTCTATAGCTGAGAAGAGTGCATAGGAAAAAACTCGAGCTGAAGAAATTTTAGGAAGATTCCAAGAGTTGGAGAAGTCAGTAAGGGATACAAAAACTTCATGAGTGGCTCGGGATGAGCCACAGGAAAGTGTTGGGGTCTTGTTGGAGCATTAAATTTTGGGTAATAGCGAATTAATTGAGGAAGAAAGTAGAAAAGGTACTAGAAAAGGAGTACACGCCAGATAATGAGGAAAATTAGCATGAGGAAGCACAAAGTCAAAGGAAAAGAAGAAGGACGTGGATCAACTGCACACATGAAGTTGGAATGTGGAAACACCTAATCCACTTAGGGTTAGGGTTTTGGTCATTGATGTAATGGGTTTTAACCCTCTTTTGTAGTATAAATATGTATTGTAATATCTGAGGAGATAATCTTTAGGGAGATATTTTTGGTATAAAGTATTTGGATAGAGATTTTTTGTTTGAGAGATGTGGAGATATTATTGATTAATTTTTGAATACAACATTATGGATTGTAAGTGAGGGTTGGTTCATAATTTCTGGAGATTAGTGTGACACTGGCCAACCTCACCTATACTTGTGCAATTCAGATGCATCTTTGATGTAATGCATGCAATCTAGTGACTTGATGAAGATGAATAAAGAATCAAATAATGCCAGATATTTGTGGATGTAGCCCAGGGGCGGTGAACCATGGTAAAAACCTATGTATTTGTGTGGAATTTCTCATTTATGTGTTGCAATGGTTTATGATGAATGAATGAATGAATCTAGTAGTAGTAAAATGTAGTGCACACTAGATTAGTCTGATGGTTCCTACAAAATGTATATGAATGAATACGGTTATAGAATGGTATATATGATGAATGTTGAAGTAGAGAAACTATGTATGACATCCCCATGAGAAAAATACCTTCCAAGGCTGCAAAAATCTGAGTCTTGCAGCCCCCCATAAAGCCATTTCGAGTGAGACTTCATTGTGCACTATGTGCACGGTGTTTCCTTATGGTCTCTAGAAGCGTCGATGGTTTGCATGGTTTTTTTGGAAGCCCAAAGGTAGAACTTGTTGGAAGATTGGTTGCAACTGCAACAAGAAGACCGAACAACATATACATCCTATACATGAAGAAGAGAGAGAAGATAGAAGCCACATAAAAGTATTCCAAGGAATAAAAATTCCCAAAGACCAAAAATAAGGATGAAGTATTATTGAGTTCCACATGTTCAGGGGGAGCAACCCCAAAGAAGAGAGTTACCTTTTTCCATTAAACTTAGGGGGAGAAGCCCTACCCTTTGCCATTTATTTCAAAGGGGGAGAGAAATTGGAATCATGATGATAGGGGGACCATGAGTGTTTCCATCAATGACAAAGGGGGAGATTGTTGGAAGATTGGTTGTTTTCATTGATGTCAATCCTAGTCATGGGTTTTGGACCGCAATATTGATGAAGGTATTTATACATGAAGGACAATGCACATGCAGATACAACACCCATGGATGGATATTATACATCATGTTTTTTCTAGTGGTATGTGGCACGTCACGTGGATCCTCATGGTTGAGGAGAAATGAATTTTTGAAGATGACAAAGTGAATTGAAGAAGGAAGTAGATGTAGGCCCTAAAGATAATTAAAGAACAAAATTACAAAATAAGAAAGTGTCAGGTCAGCCATAATGTTAAAAGAAAGTGACATAACTGGTATAAATAAATATCATTATACATTCATTTGATACACAAGTCGAATTTCAGAGGAAATCAGAAGTAAAAAAGGATGGATTTCAAGGGAGGATGAAGTCTTCTGGTGACGTTTTCTAAGGTATGTTATTTTTAGGTCATCTTACCATTTTTGCTAAAAAAAAAATTCTAGAACGATTTAGATGGTGAAATTTCTATGGTATTGAGAATACATATCAAGGTACCTGTGGTAAAAGTTTCAAATCTTGATTCACTATAATTACGGAGATACACTCTGTCGAAGATAGGGTTTTTGACCAGTTCTAAAGCCAGTCAATAAACATGTGTTCCGGGTAAAATAGTCATAAAATCCTCATAGAGAATCCAAATGAAGTGGGACGGATTGCATTGGAAAGAGTACATACTTTATTTTCTGGTGTGAGAGTTTCAAAATCTGATGTTAAATATTGAGCGTGGGGAATTCTGTACAAGTTCGGTCTCCTGAATAAACTAGAATTGAACAATGTCTACCATCCTCTCTATAACTTCTTTTTGAGGAGGATTCAAGAGTGAAATTTGGATAATTTTCAGAGAATACATTGAGTAATATTATCTACAGGATCATAGTATTTCAATAATTGAAGAATTGCATAAATTGAAGAAGTCTCAGGAAGCATTATCAAGTTCTATATGATGGTTGGTTGATGGTGATGATTTAATGTAAAGTTTTATTATCTCTCATATATTCTTGGGTGGAAGGAAGGGGAAAGGATGGAGAATTAAATATTCTCTCGATATTGGAGGATTGTATATTCCTCTTGGAGTTTTATCCCTCCCTTTACATTTGGAAGCTGTAGCTACCTTTGGAAGTCATTACTTTACTTAAACAATAATTATTGATTATTTCTCATATATTGTGCATGGTGCATTGTGGTGTATTGGTGTAACTCTTATACTATTGTTCATTGCTCATTGGATATAGTTGAATGGTTTAAGTATAAGTTGAAAAAGGTTTTAAATTGTACTTGATACTGATTCACCCCCCTCTCAGTATCAACGAAACCTCTGTCATCTCATACATCCTACAACAGGATTGGAAGAGCATGATATTTGACTCATTATACACAAAACCCATGAAAACAAATGTGAGATGGGTAAGTCGGTTGTCAAACCATAAATACATATCAATGGAGTCAAGAAAATAAATTGAGGATTTTACCACATTATTTAAATAGTTACAAAGAATTAGTATGATGAATATCTCATCATCACCCTAAACCCTAATCATGATAAATAGAATCTTTGTTTGAAAACTTTGGAGAAGACGATTCAGAGGCCAACCCAGTATCGCTTGTAGAGACCATACTTGGCATATTTCTAGATTAAAACATGTACTTGTGATACATGTCTTCATGAATCCAAGTTCTCCCAAGGGATATAAAATAACCTTGTAAATATAAATAGTTAATGTTAGAATATAACAAAACTATACTTGAGATCCTAATAAATGAAAAACGATAAACAAACTATATCTTACCCTCGGAAAGTCATCGAATTTTACCATTGTTTCATAGGCATTGAGATGACTTGTAAAACCGAAAGTGTATTAAAGGAATGTCAGTATGAAACAATAAGTTTAAACAATGTTATTATAGTAGATAAAAATCATTCAAGCAAAGAATTTAAGGTATCAAGTGTAAAAGTGTGAACATGTGTATCACCGTTACCTCTAAGGGAAATCGTGAATGGTATACTAAAAAACCATTTAGTGCAGAAATGAAATAAACTATAAGTTGACTGAAGTAAACATTTACCTATAGAACACTTGATTACCCAGGGAGAATTGCTACCTGGAGTTAGCGATAGTAATGTCATCTTCATTTTTTCATATGAAAGATAACGAAACACTCATAGACCATAGCGTGAAAACACTCATATTCCCAAACCATCATTTGAAAAACAAGGAAATTCTAACAAATATTGGACAACACACCCATTAAGGTATGAGAGTACATGAGTAAAATGGACTGTGAGTCCCATTACTCGTACTAAGGTGTGGCTCATTCCAACATTTCCAACATAGATAACAAAGGCCACGAGTCATGGATAAACCTGAGTTTAAACACAGTTAAATGCATGCCTAGTATGTTAAACATAATGTAACCTCAATAGTCTGACTGTACACTGCTAGCTGTACTGGACAGTTGTACTTTCTATTCTTGTCTTGCTTGAGCCTATTTAGCTCAACCTTCTTGCATTGTAACTAAGATCTCAATACTTGTTCATACATTCCAATATACTGTTCTATTCTTTCTCTCTGCATTTCTCTTTACTTCACAATTTATCATGGTATCAGAGCTTCAACGGTAAGCCTCTTCACACAGTCCGGAGAGAAACTCGATCCTAACAGTGCAGAGCTTCATGGATCTTGAGAGCACGCGACACAGTCTCTTTCACAAGGTTTGTAGATTCGTCATACTCTCGAAAGATCCTTACAGGAAACTTCCACGAGGAAGCAGAACGTCTTACGTTCAAAATATCAATGTAGGAAGATTGCAGAGGTGCAGAGCGTACTATGCTCAAAAGAACGAGGAAGAAGAGAACGCAAAAGAAGAAACTTTAAAGATTCTTGCACATTTGTTTTTTCAAGAACCGTCAAAGATTGACGAAGAAGAGCTGCAGAACGGAAGATCATTTAAAGAACTCGAAGAAAACGTTCAAAATCGTTAAATATTGTTGCAGGAGGCAGCATCATTTAAAGTTTTTTGAAATTCGCTCAAATCTATCAGAGATTTTAGCAGTGAACACAGAATTCATGAAGTTCTTTCAATCTTTGAAAGATTCACCAATTCTTTCTTCCACAGGAGAAAATTCCGTCAAATTCAGCAAAGATCGCATCAAACATGCAAGGAACAGCCATTGCATCCATAAGAGTCGTCCTGCGAACGGATCAGAAGCGGGAAATCAGTTCAGAAGAGATGAGGAGAGCGCAGAAAAGGAGAAAGCATTTCAACCGTCAGATCTTGCGCAAAGGACCGACAACCATTGGATCAGTGAGAAAGTGCACGAGGTTTAATCCTCTAGAGCACACAGGAGAACTTTTGACTTGAGAAGTCCCGACATCATCTGGACCATCCATCAAGACATACGTGGCAAGATCTTGGCATTTCGTGACTCACAGGTGTAAAGGTCAAAAGACTGTTGTGAGAATTCACAATTCGCGAAATCACGAGTCATTCTGGACTATTGGATCAAGAAAGATCGTGAACCGTCGATCTTATCACATCGCAAAATCGGTAATCGGGAGTTGGACGAGAAAAAGATTGCACTCCAAAACTCCGATACRGGATATCGTGAAATCCTGAGAGGACTTGTCAGTCATCCATCTCAGAGGACAGGTGGCCGCAGATCAAAGCATCGCCACATCGACATTTTGGAGTTCGCGGTTTTGAAAGACCGCCGCAAAAGGACTTTGAAACTCGCAAAATCGTGATACACAAAATAGCGATAAGATCTCAGCCATCCATTTGTTCGGACACGTGGCGAACATCGAGGAAATAGTCGGCATTTTGGCATCCAGGGTTTTAAGTTGACAGAGCTTTTGGAGTCACAAGTCGCGAAATCGCGAAACGACGAGGACTGTCCATCATAAAGGGACGCGTGTCGTAAATCCGAGGACTCGGGAAAAGTCCCGAAAAGAAAGGGCCATTGACATTTAGGGAATCGACATTTTGGGATTCGAGAGACCAAGAGGTCACGCATTTACTTCACAATTTATCATAGTACACGATGGATCAAGCCTCTTAAATGGTGATGCAATGGTAAAATGTATTATAATTTTGTGCATTGAGTGCCTAAACTATAACCCTAGGTTCGATGGAATAAACAAACATAAGCTTGTCTATCAAATGCACTTGAGAAATTATTGCTTATGGGTCATTCAATATAGAACATGAATGTTTCCCTTGAGTGTGGTTTATTACCTAGTAGGGAAACAAAAGATCAATATTTCTATGATTTCTTTAAGCACGAAATATGAAAGAAATATGTTAGTACAATAATATAAATGAAACCTTGTAAATAGATTGTAATAAAAGAGAAAGAAATACCTTTTCATAAGAAATAAATGGACAAGATCTAGTAAATGTTGAAAGACTCTAAAGGTAGTAAACATATATATACATATATATGTTAGAAGATAACAATGAATAAAATTTTAAATCGAGATGTTTTTTGAAAAGAGGATAAAGTACCTAATGATGAGATGATAATTTGTTGATGATGGTGTTCGGAAGAAAACCGGAAACACTATGTGAATTGAAGTATAAAGTACTCTCTATCCTATCATGGTGTCTCCATGACTATTAGTTAATAATATTAAGAAAAATGGAAGTAAATATACTCTTACTCACTTGCTAGAAAAGAGATGCTAAATGATAAAAAATGGAAATAATTAAATTTACTTATTTAAAAAAAAAATTGTCAAAAACTTGGGGATGTAACAAATGGTATCATAGAAATGTTTAAACACTATGGCCTTGTGGGCTCCAAATGAATATAAGTTTTTCTTACAAAGATATATACATATAGACAAATATACATGTGTAAAGACAAAATAATTGACGCCAATTATGTTTTTTCACATATCAGAATCAAAACCAAGCGTCATGGATGAAGAACCTAGTAAATCAACACCAAGTGGTCCACATCTGTATTTGGAACTAAACAATGAGCATCCACAAGATAACTCTTTAGGACTGTTGGAAACCATGCATAGCATAAAACATGAATTACAAAGTATCAATGCAGATAACAAAAAACTACTCAAGGCTAGTAAAGAACAAGAAGAGTTGAATGAAAATCCTACTTCAAAACATGACTGATATGAAATAGTACATGAATGTAGGATAGACTTACTACAATGCAAAAGAGAAATTTTCTAATCAAGATTCACACAAGAGTAAAAACCATCCAACGATTAGTGATAAAACAAAACTATTAACTGAAGGAAGTAGTGAGGATAACTCTGCGAGAAACACCTTACAAAAGACGATACCCAAAACCAAAAAAAATGAAATGGCGTGAGGATGAATTTTTTGATGAATTTAAAAAGATTAGACCACCCAGTTTTGATGGTGAGTCTGAGGAGGGAGCATAAGCTTGGCTTCTAAAGATGAGAAAATTTTCAAATCTATAACTATCCCAAAACTTTGAGGGCTAGGTTGGTTGTGTATCAATTTAATGGTAAATTTTCCATTTGGTTCTAGGAGACTAAAAAAATGAACAAGATCAGGATTGAATTGGAAATTATTCAAGAAGTATTTTAAACAAAAGTATTTAATAGAATGTTACTATCATGAAAAGGCTAAGGAGTTCCATTATATTAAGCTAGGACAAATGACTATTGAGTACTTTGTCACCAAGTTTGTTAATATGATGATATATGTAACTTACCTTAGACAGGAGAAGGAAAAAGTCAAGCGGTTCATGAGCTGTTTACCTCAAGCATACAAGGATAAAATTGAAATCCTTAAACCAAATACAATGGATGAAGTAATAAGGCATGCAAAACAATGTTTCACTCAATTTAAACAGAGGTTTGAAAATAAAAATTCATGGCAGTATAAAAGTAAGGACAAGTTTGATCCTAGGAATAAACATTTTAAATATCCCTCACAACCATCACATAGTGCACCCGTTAGGAGAAACAAATACAATGGACAAAAAAGAGTATCAGTTCAAAACAATATAAAACCTATAGATTTGGTAAATAAGATAGTTAGGCCTCCTCTTTAGTGTTGGGGTTGCAAAGAACCTCACTTATATAGATAATATCCTCTAAATAAAAACCAAAATCATGCAATATGCAACATCGAGGAAGCAACAACAATAAACAACATTGCTATATGTGATCATAAGATTAATGATGTCATAGAAAAACTGACAGGATGACCATCAATATTCATTGTGGAGGTAGAAGGTATGGTTAAAAAAAAACATGTATCCATTTTAACAGGTGCAAGTGTAAGCTATATTTCACCTACAATAGTAGAAAGTTGTAAAATGGAAAAAGCTAAACAAAAGAAACCTTGGCTAGTGCAATTAGCTACCATAACGAAAAGGAAGGTTGTTGACTTGGTAAAGTATTGTATGGTAAATATTGATGTGATGCAGACTAGGTTAGAATTAATTGTTTTATCTTTAGGCTCTTACGATTTTCTCATAGGCATGAATTGGATGGAACAACATTCATCTGTCATAACAATAATTTTAATTGTCTAGATTATTTTAGCAAAGAAGGAACACTAAAAGGAATACCACGGGCTGTGTCGGTTAGAAAATCTCTCTTCTATAGTTAAAATCAATGCAAGGAAAATATGTGAGACATATGTTGTACACATATTTGAAAGTAGGAATGAATTAGTTGAAATTGTTTTAACAAAGGATCTTGTACTGAAATAGTTTCAGGATGTGTTTTTGGAAGAGAGTTTGGGATTACCTCCTAGACATGACATAAATTTTACCATTTATTTAGTAACTAGATTTGCACTAGTTTCTAAATCCCCTTATCTAATGAGTAGTCCAGAGTTGAATGAACATAAAATGTAGCTCCAAGAGTTGATGGATAAGCAGTATATCAGACCTAGTGTAACAACCCTGGTTAAATAGATGCATAGGGATGATTAATTATAATTAATTTGATAATCTGATTGTCCTAATATGTTAGTTAAACAATAATTATTTCTTAAATAATATTAACTAATTAATTATTATTAATTATTTGTCCATATCTTTCAATGACTAATTAATTATTAATTGACTCATTAATTAATTGAGTAAAGAATTAAAGGGGGTTAATAATTTAATGTATTAAAGATTTACGTATACGGGGGAAAGAAACATTAAATATAGGGATAAGATAATAAATATAGGGATAAGATAATAAATAAGGGGATAAGATAATAAATAAAGGGATAAGGAAATTAATGAAGGGGGGAGATTCGGTGAAGGGAGAATATGATGGGGAAGAGTCTTACGGGAAGGGCATTCTTTTGGAGAGGCGGGAAGCATTTTGAGGAGGAGTTTGATTTTGGTTGTTTTTGGTTAATAAGAAGTAGGGGGCACCGGTTTGCTGGGGGTTTTGGGCACGGGGGCTAGGATATCCTTACGGTATCCTGGAGCTATGGAGCCAGACAGGCTGCTCCTAGTTGTCAGGGAGGAAAAATCGGTGTTGGGCATTGTTTGACATAGTTTCAACTTTAATAAAGGACAACTAGATCAACGGGAGAATTAGCATCAGAAGCAGGTATTTTATTATGAATTGCTAAGTTATTTTCATGCTCTAGATAGATTTTAATTTCTGCAGAATATTTATGCTTATATGAAGTGAATGAATAATTTGCGTATGAGAAGGGAATTATTTGTTAAATTGTATTAAATTTTTTATTTAATTAAGTACAGTCTCTACACATGGTATCAAAGCTATTTTTTTGAAATATGGGCCTGAAGGGCCAAGCTCTAGCTCCAACTCCACCTCCTGCAAGCCAAACGCACTAAAATCTATTATATGCAGATCAATATATATCTTTATACATAATGCTTCCTCCTCCCAATAATTAAAGAAAAAGGCATATAAATAGGCATAGATGACATTATAGGCATATAAATGGGCATATGTAAAAGACATTTATTTAAACTGGCGAAAACAAAAACAAATGAAGAAAATTGGCACGCTTGCTTTTGAAGCCCGATCTCCACCACAACATCGGAGATCAAATACACATGGAGCACCAGTGCACAAAGCCATGAGTCGAAAGGGAGTCTCAAAGATCCGAGACACTACACATACCGGCAAAAACAATGACAAAAATTTCTTTAAAAAAAAACATGTAAAATGAGTGCAAACCAGTAAATTACTAAACTAGATACAAATTTTTCTTTAAAAAAAAACATAAATACTTACACATTTAACCTATTTTAATATTACCACTATTGGTTTGCATGGTAGTTTCAGACCACACTCCATACTTTTGTAAAATACTTCCCAATGTTTTTATGTAAGACGAAAAATTCAGCGTTCGACGAGAAATATGCAACTTTGCCTCTAACAATTACACTAGCACAATCAAATCCTTGCTAACAAAATGAGAACTAAATACTTACTAACAAAATGAGAACTATAGTAAGCATGTTGCACATATAGCTCGAGCCATAATTCTGTAGGTCCAACACATTTTCCTATGTAATTAAGCCTTAAGGTCATTAATGGTCAAACTATTTCTGCAGGTGCATTTCCACTATTCAATACTAGCAAGAAAAAAATTCTACCAGTCAATTGTAAATTGCACAACTCTAAATGCAACATCTCCTATGCCTTCGTGATATGATATGGATATGAGCCATATTATTCTATTAAAAAACAATATTGGACCCACAGCTGTCGATCCAAGCCCACAACTTTCGAGCCAAGAACACCAACACATAACACAAAGGCCAATGCCAAACGCCAAGCCATCGAGGAGCTCTCCAGTGCCTGTGCCAATTCATACAGAAGAGGATCCCTGAGGGGAGTAATGTGCAATGTGAGGGAGAATGTTACACTACTAGATAGAATAAACCCGGCTGGAAACTCCTGCCATTCCAGCCAGTTTGATTTTGGATAGATCTACGGGTCGAAAGCCCACTAGTCAGAAGATTCCTCTCGAGTTAACCCACTCCGAAGTATAATCTATGCAGAACACACCGCTTCTGGACATATCTACGGGCCAAACTCACAATAATTCTAATCATGAGCCACTCTAAGTCTTTTTCTATGTATGGAAAACCTCGCTCACTAGCTAGATTTCTTTAAAGGCTTTCCTGGCTTCATCTGGCCGATGTTTCTTTTCGGCAATGTCATGACTTCCATCTCTCCCTCCCTTTCCTTCAGTGGTATACGAGCGCCCCTTCCATGGTATTTTTTCTTCGAATCAAAGACGAGTAATGATTGAATGATATTTGGATAGAATTAGCACCGAGGACTGGAACATTAGCCAATCTCAGTCAATCTTGGAATGCTATATTCCACCAAGCGGACATAAATAAAGCAGTGGACTGAGTTGGGGAGCTTTATTCATTTCAGGATGAGACAAAAAAAAAGGGTCATTTATCTTATTGGGTTTCTCTGAGCCCTTGGTTCATATCCAAGCTAGCAAGCAGGCACTTAACCTAAAAGCAAATGATGCCCATCCCACCAAACATAGGGAAACGTCATGAAATTTGTACCCAGTGCCAACACAGTGAGCATAGCGAAGGCCTGCCAATTAGAATAATGTGTTGCTAGTTTCTTACAACGAGCAACTTAAAATCAAGCAGTTCCAAAAGAGTCCAACAAAAACAATCAACAACGAAAACATACCTGGGTGGGTGAGAAAAAGTTCAGAAAAAAGTTCAATACTTGAGCCAAAAAAAAAGAGAGAGTTGCGGGTTATGGAAATCAATGGGAATGGAACCTTCGACTCCGTGAACCAAAAAAACAAATGAAAGACCTGTTCAGAAAATTGCTAGACAAGCCAGCCATGAACCGCGCCTCCTGGACCACGAACTCTGACTAATTCCATTGACTAGAAAAGCTCGAGTTGTAGGTAGTATGGAGGAGAGGGTTAACCATGGCGGCCATGCTCCCTCACACCTCCCCGCACAGCCACAACAAATGAGGGAGAAATAGAAGAGTCTAGGGTTTAAAAGAGATGGTCAATTTTTTTATTCCAAATAAAGGAGAGCAAAAGGCACGTGGGCCGCATGCAATCCCCACGTTGCCAATTCAAAGTCTTTTAAAAAAAAAAAAAAAATTGGCTTAATTTTAATTTTAGTTGTTTATATTAAATTTTCTTATATATATATATATATTTTTAATTTTCTTTAAGTTGAAATATATATATATATATATATATATATATATAATATTTTTAAAATAATATATTAAATGTTTAAAAATTACGTTGAAAATTATGTTGATATATATATCATTTGATATATTTAAAAAAAAAAATCAAATTAAAGATTCAATTAAAGTGTAATTATTAAGTTTAATAAAGCTTAATTATGAATTTTAATAAAGTTTAGTTAGTAAGTTTAAGTAAAGTTAATTAGTTTAATTTAAGGTAAAATAAAGATAAACTACATTAAAAGTTAATTAAAATGTTAGAGGGTCCATGGGTTTTGAACCTAAGACCACCCACCAAGCGAAGCGCCTTACGAAGAGCACTAACACCAACGCACTCTCATAAGTCTTTACAAATAAATTCATATACTTAAATATATTAATGGTAATAGAGTGTATCCCGAAGTACAAACTCCAATTATCCAAGCATCAAGCTCACAAGACCTTACACACAACTCATCGAGCCAATCGTCGAGCCCTTTCATTCCATTCCACCAGTCAAAGTCAAACACTAAGCTTCAATGCATCGCCTCAGGCTCACTACATCATACGACCACAAGTCAGGAAGCAATAAATAACCACAGTGCACAAGCGTTGAGTTCCAATGCCGAAAGCCACTCTACAATCCTTAAAGACTTGCACTTGTAGCCACCGAGACACGCAATTCAACGCATATGTACAATGCAACAAGGAGAGCCCACGAGTAAAGCATCGAAGGATATTTATTTGTAAGTGAAAATTTTAAAGGACTTAGACTAGGACAAGCGAGAAGGAGGCGGCATACACACTAGGAGAGTAAGCTAGAGGAAGTGGTGAGTATGACGTAAGGCTAGCATAGCTACCGGGCAAGGGAGTCAATAGTTTTCTTAGGCGAAGAAATCAATATTAGATGCTTAATCCTAACCCAACCAATCCCCTAAAGAGAGTAATGTCTGTTTACAGACAAGTAAAGAAAAACTTACGCCTAACCCTTTTTCTAGTTTAAGTAACGCCAATTTGAAACGTCCTTGAACTCACCCTAACAACTTTGGTTGATGTAGGGTAAATCATATAGGATGGTTAGGAATCGAGGGATTCGAGGAAAAGGAGCATTGTCGCAGGCACCGTCGACACTGCCAGCACCGCCGCCACCATCGCACGAACTAGCTCTCATACTGCGCTCGTTGAAGGCCATTAATGAGACTTTAAAGGGGCGACAACCAGCAGGGACCGAGGTGGAACCCCCACCATCTGGAACGGGTAATCCATAAGTGTCAAGGGATTCAGGGGGAGGACCTCCACCCGAAGACATCACACGAGAATTACAGAAGATCAAACTTTCGTAGTTTGTCGGGGGTCGCACCAGTGAACGCGCAGAAGCATGGTTGGAAGTCATGACAAGGTGTTTTGCCTTAAGGGACTATGCGTCCAACTCAAAGGCGAAGATCACAATTTTTCAGTTAAGAGACAATGCCTTGAACTGGTGGGGCAACCTGGAAAGACAACTGCATCTTACCCTAGACACGGTATCTTGGGAACTTGTCAAGGAGAGGTTCTGAAGGAAATATCTGCCAGCTTATTATGAGGAACAACATGTAGGGGCGTTTCATGCCTTAGTACAGGGAAACAGAACTGTAGAAGAATATGAGATCCAATTTATGGAATTGGTCAAATATGTTTCGTATATGGATAATGACCAATGACAGGCAGAGCGCTTCATCTATGGATTGAACCCTAAGATAAGAGCTATGGTGCGGATGTGGAAACTCTCTTCAGTAGCGGAAGTTGTGGAAAATGCGTGTTATGTGGAGGAACACATGAACTTAACCGGAGGTACGAGACCGATCTTTTCGCATCGTCCTGGATTTGTGGGGAAGGACCCTAGGACATTTCCCAGGGGAGGGGGCTCAAGGACACCTCCATAGGGTAACTAAGTTGCACCAAGGACAGTAACCGCAGGGATTTCAATGGCAGCGAGTGCAGCATCTCGTTCATCACCAACAACGCAGACATGTCCATGGCCATCTCAGGGAACAACTAGTAGGGGCAGGGATTCTAGGGGAAGGATTTCATTTCGGAGACAGTCACATAACAGTGCACAAGTTCAATCTCGTGTTACTTGTTGGGGGTGCGGAGGACCCCATTACTAGTGTGACTTCTCAGAGTTACAATCAGGGTTCGTGCATAGAGAAGGAAAGACACCGATGGGGAGAGCAAGTAGCAGCCACCAGATTTACAGAACAGTTAATAATCGCTAGGCCGAACATCAATCCATGGTGGTCGAGTCATCAGGTATGCTAAATCATAGAAATGTTAAGATTTTATTTGATTCTGGTGCTACAGATAGTTTCATTTCACCATCTACATTAGAAAAGAGTGGGTTGGCAGCCTACGAGCATGATGAATTTAAACAAGTTGAGATGGCTTTGGGGGAAAAGCAAGCGGTAGGACCTAGTATTAATAATTGCATAGTAGACCTGGGAGTGTGTACTACCAGGTTGAAGGTATATGTCACTTCTCTCGGGGCGTATGACCTAATCATTGGAATGGATTGGTTAGAAACTCACTGAGCTTTGGTATATTGTTTTGCAAAAAGGGTGCTCTGTGTAGACGATGAAGGAAGGCCAGTAGAGATCCAGGATGTACGGAGAAAAGTGTCATTATGATTTATCTCAACTATGAAGGTTAAGCATTGCTTGAGACAAGGGTGTCAACTATATGTAGTGGAAGAAGTGAATGAAAGGAAGGGACCCTCATTGGATCAGTACCCGTTATTGTCAGAATTTAAGGATATTTTTCCGAACGAGTTACCAGGGTTACCTCCTGAGAGGGAGCTTGATTTTACTATTGAACTAAAACCTAGTGCAGAACCAATTTCCAAAACTCTGTATCAGATGACAGTGCCAGAACTTTGTGAGTTGCAAATGCAGTTGAAAGAGTTACTAGACTTAGGGCTAATAAGGCCCAGTGTTTCACCTTGTGGTGCACCAGTAATTTTGGAAAAGAAGAAGGATGGATCCTTACGACTGTGTATAGACTACAGGGACTTGAACTGTGCTACAGTAAAAAATAGGTACCCGATGCCATGAATAGATGACCTCTTTGATCAGATGAAAGGAGCAGTGGTATTCTCAAAGATCGATTTGCGATCAGGGTATCATTAGTTAAGGATTAAGGAAGGCGATATCCCAAAAATTTCCTTTCGAACTCGGTTTGGACATTACAAGTTTGTCGTAGTACCTTTCAGATTGACCAATGCGCCAGCAGTATTCATGAGCCTCATGAACGACGTATTCTGGAAGTACTTAGACCGTTTTGTACAAGTCATTCTAGATGACATCCTCATCTATTCCAAGAATGAAAGAGAACATGAGGAACACTTATGAGTAGTGTTGTCCTACCTTCGAGAGAAAAAATTGTATGGGAAGTTGTCAAAGTGTTCCTTCTTTCAGAAAGAGATCCACTATTTAGGTCATATCATTTCCAGTGAAGGAATCTCTGTAGACCCAGAAAAGGTAAAGGCCATTATGGAGTGGCCAGTGCCGAAAAATGACCATGAGGTGAGAAGCTTCATGGGGGTAGAAGGTTATTATCGGAGATTTGTGGAGGGATTCTCCAAAATAGTGAAACCCATCACCATCTTGCAGTGCCAAGGGGTCATGTATGAATGGACAAAAGAGTGTGATAGGGAATTCATTGAGATTAAGAGGTTACTAACTAGTGCGCCAATTCTACGAGTGCTGGATATGGAAAAGGACTTCACAGTCTGCACAGATACCTTGAAGAAAGGGTTGGGGGTCGTGCTAATGCAGGATGGAGGAGTGATAGCTTATGTGTCAAGGAAGTTGAAGAAACACGAAGAGCTATACGCGACTCATGATTTAGAGTTAGCAGTTGTAATGCTAGCTCTGAAACTTTGGAGGCACTATCTTGTGGGGAGAAACTTTGAGCTCAAAACGGACCATCAAAGTTTAAAACATCTCTTCACTCAAAGAGATCTGAATTCCAGGCAAAGGCGATGGAGTGATTTTATGACTGAGTACGATTTTCATATTTCGTACATCAAGGGAAAGGAAAATGTGGTCGTAGATGCTTTGAGTAGGAGACCACGTATCTTCTCCTTGGTACCCTTCAAAGTCAACTAAGGGAACATGTGTTGATGCAACTCCAAGGAGACAGTTGGTATTTAGAGGTTACTTCAAACCTCCAAAGTGGGAGGCAATTGGATCCAAAGTATGAAGGATATAGTCTGGAAGAAGATGGAATGTTAATATATCAAGGAAGGATGTACATCCATGAGAATGGGGATATTTGAAACATCATACTGAAGGAAGCCCATAGAGCACATTATTGTGCGCATCTAAGTGTGAAGAAGATGTACGCAGACATGAGGAAGTTATTCTTCTGGGTAGGCATGAAGCGCGATGTAGTCCATTTCATCGCCAAATGCCTAGAGTGTCAACAAGTGAAAGTCGACCACCATCACCCGACAAGCCTCCTACAACCACATGATGTTCCTATGTCCAAGTGGAAAGTCATCTCTATGGATTTTGTTGTGGGGTTACTGCTCACATCTCATAGACACAATGCCATTCATGTGATAGTGGATAAGTTAACCAAGAGTTCTCATTTTATTCTGGTTAGAGACACTTATGATGTCACTGATGTGGCACATTTGTTTGTAAGAAAGGTTATCCATTTGCACAGGATACCTAAGAAGATCATTTCAGATAGGGACTCCCGATTCACTTCTAGGTTTTGGCCAAGTTTGCAGTCAGTGTTGGGGACTCAGTTGAACTTAAGCACAGCTTATCACCCTAAAATAGATGGGAAAACTGAGAGAGTAAATCAAGTCATGGAAGACATGCTCAGGATGTATGTCATGGATAATCAAACCCAGTGGGAGAAGTACCTACCTTTGGTAGAGTTTGCCTACAATAACAGTTTTCATAGCTCCATCAGAATGC
>ML780080.1:228088-240457 GCA_009831015.1 Picea engelmannii | reverse complement strand
GGATATCGTGAAATCCTGAGAGGACTTGTCAGTCATCCATCTCAGAGGACAGGTGGCCGCAGATCAAAGCATCGCCACATCGACATTTTGGAGTTCGCGGTTTTGAAAGACCGCCGCAAAAGGACTTTGAAACTCGCAAAATCGTGATACACAAAATAGCGATAAGATCTCAGCCATCCATTTGTTCGGACACGTGGCGAACATCGAGGAAATAGTCGGCATTTTGGCATCCAGGGTTTTAAGTTGACAGAGCTTTTGGAGTCACAAGTCGCGAAATCGCGAAACGACGAGGACTGTCCATCATAAAGGGACGCGTGTCGTAAATCCGAGGACTCGGGAAAAGTCCCGAAAAGAAAGGGCCATTGACATTTAGGGAATCGACATTTTGGGATTCGAGAGACCAAGAGGTCACGCATTTACTTCACAATTTATCATAGTACACGATGGATCAAGCCTCTTAAATGGTGATGCAATGGTAAAATGTATTATAATTTTGTGCATTGAGTGCCTAAACTATAACCCTAGGTTCGATGGAATAAACAAACATAAGCTTGTCTATCAAATGCACTTGAGAAATTATTGCTTATGGGTCATTCAATATAGAACATGAATGTTTCCCTTGAGTGTGGTTTATTACCTAGTAGGGAAACAAAAGATCAATATTTCTATGATTTCTTTAAGCACGAAATATGAAAGAAATATGTTAGTACAATAATATAAATGAAACCTTGTAAATAGATTGTAATAAAAGAGAAAGAAATACCTTTTCATAAGAAATAAATGGACAAGATCTAGTAAATGTTGAAAGACTCTAAAGGTAGTAAACATATATATACATATATATGTTAGAAGATAACAATGAATAAAATTTTAAATCGAGATGTTTTTTGAAAAGAGGATAAAGTACCTAATGATGAGATGATAATTTGTTGATGATGGTGTTCGGAAGAAAACCGGAAACACTATGTGAATTGAAGTATAAAGTACTCTCTATCCTATCATGGTGTCTCCATGACTATTAGTTAATAATATTAAGAAAAATGGAAGTAAATATACTCTTACTCACTTGCTAGAAAAGAGATGCTAAATGATAAAAAATGGAAATAATTAAATTTACTTATTTAAAAAAAAAATTGTCAAAAACTTGGGGATGTAACAAATGGTATCATAGAAATGTTTAAACACTATGGCCTTGTGGGCTCCAAATGAATATAAGTTTTTCTTACAAAGATATATACATATAGACAAATATACATGTGTAAAGACAAAATAATTGACGCCAATTATGTTTTTTCACATATCAGAATCAAAACCAAGCGTCATGGATGAAGAACCTAGTAAATCAACACCAAGTGGTCCACATCTGTATTTGGAACTAAACAATGAGCATCCACAAGATAACTCTTTAGGACTGTTGGAAACCATGCATAGCATAAAACATGAATTACAAAGTATCAATGCAGATAACAAAAAACTACTCAAGGCTAGTAAAGAACAAGAAGAGTTGAATGAAAATCCTACTTCAAAACATGACTGATATGAAATAGTACATGAATGTAGGATAGACTTACTACAATGCAAAAGAGAAATTTTCTAATCAAGATTCACACAAGAGTAAAAACCATCCAACGATTAGTGATAAAACAAAACTATTAACTGAAGGAAGTAGTGAGGATAACTCTGCGAGAAACACCTTACAAAAGACGATACCCAAAACCAAAAAAAATGAAATGGCGTGAGGATGAATTTTTTGATGAATTTAAAAAGATTAGACCACCCAGTTTTGATGGTGAGTCTGAGGAGGGAGCATAAGCTTGGCTTCTAAAGATGAGAAAATTTTCAAATCTATAACTATCCCAAAACTTTGAGGGCTAGGTTGGTTGTGTATCAATTTAATGGTAAATTTTCCATTTGGTTCTAGGAGACTAAAAAAATGAACAAGATCAGGATTGAATTGGAAATTATTCAAGAAGTATTTTAAACAAAAGTATTTAATAGAATGTTACTATCATGAAAAGGCTAAGGAGTTCCATTATATTAAGCTAGGACAAATGACTATTGAGTACTTTGTCACCAAGTTTGTTAATATGATGATATATGTAACTTACCTTAGACAGGAGAAGGAAAAAGTCAAGCGGTTCATGAGCTGTTTACCTCAAGCATACAAGGATAAAATTGAAATCCTTAAACCAAATACAATGGATGAAGTAATAAGGCATGCAAAACAATGTTTCACTCAATTTAAACAGAGGTTTGAAAATAAAAATTCATGGCAGTATAAAAGTAAGGACAAGTTTGATCCTAGGAATAAACATTTTAAATATCCCTCACAACCATCACATAGTGCACCCGTTAGGAGAAACAAATACAATGGACAAAAAAGAGTATCAGTTCAAAACAATATAAAACCTATAGATTTGGTAAATAAGATAGTTAGGCCTCCTCTTTAGTGTTGGGGTTGCAAAGAACCTCACTTATATAGATAATATCCTCTAAATAAAAACCAAAATCATGCAATATGCAACATCGAGGAAGCAACAACAATAAACAACATTGCTATATGTGATCATAAGATTAATGATGTCATAGAAAAACTGACAGGATGACCATCAATATTCATTGTGGAGGTAGAAGGTATGGTTAAAAAAAAACATGTATCCATTTTAACAGGTGCAAGTGTAAGCTATATTTCACCTACAATAGTAGAAAGTTGTAAAATGGAAAAAGCTAAACAAAAGAAACCTTGGCTAGTGCAATTAGCTACCATAACGAAAAGGAAGGTTGTTGACTTGGTAAAGTATTGTATGGTAAATATTGATGTGATGCAGACTAGGTTAGAATTAATTGTTTTATCTTTAGGCTCTTACGATTTTCTCATAGGCATGAATTGGATGGAACAACATTCATCTGTCATAACAATAATTTTAATTGTCTAGATTATTTTAGCAAAGAAGGAACACTAAAAGGAATACCACGGGCTGTGTCGGTTAGAAAATCTCTCTTCTATAGTTAAAATCAATGCAAGGAAAATATGTGAGACATATGTTGTACACATATTTGAAAGTAGGAATGAATTAGTTGAAATTGTTTTAACAAAGGATCTTGTACTGAAATAGTTTCAGGATGTGTTTTTGGAAGAGAGTTTGGGATTACCTCCTAGACATGACATAAATTTTACCATTTATTTAGTAACTAGATTTGCACTAGTTTCTAAATCCCCTTATCTGATGAGTAGTCCAGAGTTGAATGAACATAAAATGTAGCTCCAAGAGTTGATGGATAAGCAGTATATCAGACCTAGTGTAACAACCCTGGTTAAATAGATGCATAGGGATGATTAATTATAATTAATTTGATAATCTGATTGTCCTAATATGTTAGTTAAACAATAATTATTTCTTAAATAATATTAACTAATTAATTATTATTAATTATTTGTCCATATCTTTCAATGACTAATTAATTATTAATTGACTCATTAATTAATTGAGTAAAGAATTAAAGGGGGTTAATAATTTAATGTATTAAAGATTTACGTATACGGGGGAAAGAAACATTAAATATAGGGATAAGATAATAAATATAGGGATAAGATAATAAATAAGGGGATAAGATAATAAATAAAGGGATAAGGAAATTAATGAAGGGGGGAGATTCGGTGAAGGGAGAATATGATGGGGAAGAGTCTTACGGGAAGGGCATTCTTTTGGAGAGGCGGGAAGCATTTTGAGGAGGAGTTTGATTTTGGTTGTTTTTGGTTAATAAGAAGTAGGGGGCACCGGTTTGCTGGGGGTTTTGGGCACGGGGGCTAGGATATCCTTACGGTATCCTGGAGCTATGGAGCCAGACAGGCTGCTCCTAGTTGTCAGGGAGGAAAAATCGGTGTTGGGCATTGTTTGACATAGTTTCAACTTTAATAAAGGACAACTAGATCAACGGGAGAATTAGCATCAGAAGCAGGTATTTTATTATGAATTGCTAAGTTATTTTCATGCTCTAGATAGATTTTAATTTCTGCAGAATATTTATGCTTATATGAAGTGAATGAATAATTTGCGTATGAGAAGGGAATTATTTGTTAAATTGTATTAAATTTTTTATTTAATTAAGTACAGTCTCTACACATGGTATCAAAGCTATTTTTTTGAAATATGGGCCTGAAGGGCCAAGCTCTAGCTCCAACTCCACCTCCTGCAAGCCAAACGCACTAAAATCTATTATATGCAGATCAATATATATCTTTATACATAATGCTTCCTCCTCCCAATAATTAAAGAAAAAGGCATATAAATAGGCATAGATGACATTATAGGCATATAAATGGGCATATGTAAAAGACATTTATTTAAACTGGCGAAAACAAAAACAAATGAAGAAAATTGGCACGCTTGCTTTTGAAGCCCGATCTCCACCACAACATCGGAGATCAAATACACATGGAGCACCAGTGCACAAAGCCATGAGTCGAAAGGGAGTCTCAAAGATCCGAGACACTACACATACCGGCAAAAACAATGACAAAAATTTCTTTAAAAAAAAACATGTAAAATGAGTGCAAACCAGTAAATTACTAAACTAGATACAAATTTTTCTTTAAAAAAAAACATAAATACTTACACATTTAACCTATTTTAATATTACCACTATTGGTTTGCATGGTAGTTTCAGACCACACTCCATACTTTTGTAAAATACTTCCCAATGTTTTTATGTAAGACGAAAAATTCAGCGTTCGACGAGAAATATGCAACTTTGCCTCTAACAATTACACTAGCACAATCAAATCCTTGCTAACAAAATGAGAACTAAATACTTACTAACAAAATGAGAACTATAGTAAGCATGTTGCACATATAGCTCGAGCCATAATTCTGTAGGTCCAACACATTTTCCTATGTAATTAAGCCTTAAGGTCATTAATGGTCAAACTATTTCTGCAGGTGCATTTCCACTATTCAATACTAGCAAGAAAAAAATTCTACCAGTCAATTGTAAATTGCACAACTCTAAATGCAACATCTCCTATGCCTTCGTGATATGATATGGATATGAGCCATATTATTCTATTAAAAAACAATATTGGACCCACAGCTGTCGATCCAAGCCCACAACTTTCGAGCCAAGAACACCAACACATAACACAAAGGCCAATGCCAAACGCCAAGCCATCGAGGAGCTCTCCAGTGCCTGTGCCAATTCATACAGAAGAGGATCCCTGAGGGGAGTAATGTGCAATGTGAGGGAGAATGTTACACTACTAGATAGAATAAACCCGGCTGGAAACTCCTGCCATTCCAGCCAGTTTGATTTTGGATAGATCTACGGGTCGAAAGCCCACTAGTCAGAAGATTCCTCTCGAGTTAACCCACTCCGAAGTATAATCTATGCAGAACACACCGCTTCTGGACATATCTACGGGCCAAACTCACAATAATTCTAATCATGAGCCACTCTAAGTCTTTTTCTATGTATGGAAAACCTCGCTCACTAGCTAGATTTCTTTAAAGGCTTTCCTGGCTTCATCTGGCCGATGTTTCTTTTCGGCAATGTCATGACTTCCATCTCTCCCTCCCTTTCCTTCAGTGGTATACGAGCGCCCCTTCCATGGTATTTTTTCTTCGAATCAAAGACGAGTAATGATTGAATGATATTTGGATAGAATTAGCACCGAGGACTGGAACATTAGCCAATCTCAGTCAATCTTGGAATGCTATATTCCACCAAGCGGACATAAATAAAGCAGTGGACTGAGTTGGGGAGCTTTATTCATTTCAGGATGAGACAAAAAAAAAGGGTCATTTATCTTATTGGGTTTCTCTGAGCCCTTGGTTCATATCCAAGCTAGCAAGCAGGCACTTAACCTAAAAGCAAATGATGCCCATCCCACCAAACATAGGGAAACGTCATGAAATTTGTACCCAGTGCCAACACAGTGAGCATAGCGAAGGCCTGCCAATTAGAATAATGTGTTGCTAGTTTCTTACAACGAGCAACTTAAAATCAAGCAGTTCCAAAAGAGTCCAACAAAAACAATCAACAACGAAAACATACCTGGGTGGGTGAGAAAAAGTTCAGAAAAAAGTTCAATACTTGAGCCAAAAAAAAAGAGAGAGTTGCGGGTTATGGAAATCAATGGGAATGGAACCTTCGACTCCGTGAACCAAAAAAACAAATGAAAGACCTGTTCAGAAAATTGCTAGACAAGCCAGCCATGAACCGCGCCTCCTGGACCACGAACTCTGACTAATTCCATTGACTAGAAAAGCTCGAGTTGTAGGTAGTATGGAGGAGAGGGTTAACCATGGCGGCCATGCTCCCTCACACCTCCCCGCACAGCCACAACAAATGAGGGAGAAATAGAAGAGTCTAGGGTTTAAAAGAGATGGTCAATTTTTTTATTCCAAATAAAGGAGAGCAAAAGGCACGTGGGCCGCATGCAATCCCCACGTTGCCAATTCAAAGTCTTTTAAAAAAAAAAAAAAAATTGGCTTAATTTTAATTTTAGTTGTTTATATTAAATTTTCTTATATATATATATATATTTTTAATTTTCTTTAAGTTGAAATATATATATATATATATATATATATATATAATATTTTTAAAATAATATATTAAATGTTTAAAAATTACGTTGAAAATTATGTTGATATATATATCATTTGATATATTTAAAAAAAAAAATCAAATTAAAGATTCAATTAAAGTGTAATTATTAAGTTTAATAAAGCTTAATTATGAATTTTAATAAAGTTTAGTTAGTAAGTTTAAGTAAAGTTAATTAGTTTAATTTAAGGTAAAATAAAGATAAACTACATTAAAAGTTAATTAAAATGTTAGAGGGTCCATGGGTTTTGAACCTAAGACCACCCACCAAGCGAAGCGCCTTACGAAGAGCACTAACACCAACGCACTCTCATAAGTCTTTACAAATAAATTCATATACTTAAATATATTAATGGTAATAGAGTGTATCCCGAAGTACAAACTCCAATTATCCAAGCATCAAGCTCACAAGACCTTACACACAACTCATCGAGCCAATCGTCGAGCCCTTTCATTCCATTCCACCAGTCAAAGTCAAACACTAAGCTTCAATGCATCGCCTCAGGCTCACTACATCATACGACCACAAGTCAGGAAGCAATAAATAACCACAGTGCACAAGCGTTGAGTTCCAATGCCGAAAGCCACTCTACAATCCTTAAAGACTTGCACTTGTAGCCACCGAGACACGCAATTCAACGCATATGTACAATGCAACAAGGAGAGCCCACGAGTAAAGCATCGAAGGATATTTATTTGTAAGTGAAAATTTTAAAGGACTTAGACTAGGACAAGCGAGAAGGAGGCGGCATACACACTAGGAGAGTAAGCTAGAGGAAGTGGTGAGTATGACGTAAGGCTAGCATAGCTACCGGGCAAGGGAGTCAATAGTTTTCTTAGGCGAAGAAATCAATATTAGATGCTTAATCCTAACCCAACCAATCCCCTAAAGAGAGTAATGTCTGTTTACAGACAAGTAAAGAAAAACTTACGCCTAACCCTTTTTCTAGTTTAAGTAACGCCAATTTGAAACGTCCTTGAACTCACCCTAACAACTTTGGTTGATGTAGGGTAAATCATATAGGATGGTTAGGAATCGAGGGATTCGAGGAAAAGGAGCATTGTCGCAGGCACCGTCGACACTGCCAGCACCGCCGCCACCATCGCACGAACTAGCTCTCATACTGCGCTCGTTGAAGGCCATTAATGAGACTTTAAAGGGGCGACAACCAGCAGGGACCGAGGTGGAACCCCCACCATCTGGAACGGGTAATCCATAAGTGTCAAGGGATTCAGGGGGAGGACCTCCACCCGAAGACATCACACGAGAATTACAGAAGATCAAACTTTCGTAGTTTGTCGGGGGTCGCACCAGTGAACGCGCAGAAGCATGGTTGGAAGTCATGACAAGGTGTTTTGCCTTAAGGGACTATGCGTCCAACTCAAAGGCGAAGATCACAATTTTTCAGTTAAGAGACAATGCCTTGAACTGGTGGGGCAACCTGGAAAGACAACTGCATCTTACCCTAGACACGGTATCTTGGGAACTTGTCAAGGAGAGGTTCTGAAGGAAATATCTGCCAGCTTATTATGAGGAACAACATGTAGGGGCGTTTCATGCCTTAGTACAGGGAAACAGAACTGTAGAAGAATATGAGATCCAATTTATGGAATTGGTCAAATATGTTTCGTATATGGATAATGACCAATGACAGGCAGAGCGCTTCATCTATGGATTGAACCCTAAGATAAGAGCTATGGTGCGGATGTGGAAACTCTCTTCAGTAGCGGAAGTTGTGGAAAATGCGTGTTATGTGGAGGAACACATGAACTTAACCGGAGGTACGAGACCGATCTTTTCGCATCGTCCTGGATTTGTGGGGAAGGACCCTAGGACATTTCCCAGGGGAGGGGGCTCAAGGACACCTCCATAGGGTAACTAAGTTGCACCAAGGACAGTAACCGCAGGGATTTCAATGGCAGCGAGTGCAGCATCTCGTTCATCACCAACAACGCAGACATGTCCATGGCCATCTCAGGGAACAACTAGTAGGGGCAGGGATTCTAGGGGAAGGATTTCATTTCGGAGACAGTCACATAACAGTGCACAAGTTCAATCTCGTGTTACTTGTTGGGGGTGCGGAGGACCCCATTACTAGTGTGACTTCTCAGAGTTACAATCAGGGTTCGTGCATAGAGAAGGAAAGACACCGATGGGGAGAGCAAGTAGCAGCCACCAGATTTACAGAACAGTTAATAATCGCTAGGCCGAACATCAATCCATGGTGGTCGAGTCATCAGGTATGCTAAATCATAGAAATGTTAAGATTTTATTTGATTCTGGTGCTACAGATAGTTTCATTTCACCATCTACATTAGAAAAGAGTGGGTTGGCAGCCTACGAGCATGATGAATTTAAACAAGTTGAGATGGCTTTGGGGGAAAAGCAAGCGGTAGGACCTAGTATTAATAATTGCATAGTAGACCTGGGAGTGTGTACTACCAGGTTGAAGGTATATGTCACTTCTCTCGGGGCGTATGACCTAATCATTGGAATGGATTGGTTAGAAACTCACTGAGCTTTGGTATATTGTTTTGCAAAAAGGGTGCTCTGTGTAGACGATGAAGGAAGGCCAGTAGAGATCCAGGATGTACGGAGAAAAGTGTCATTATGATTTATCTCAACTATGAAGGTTAAGCATTGCTTGAGACAAGGGTGTCAACTATATGTAGTGGAAGAAGTGAATGAAAGGAAGGGACCCTCATTGGATCAGTACCCGTTATTGTCAGAATTTAAGGATATTTTTCCGAACGAGTTACCAGGGTTACCTCCTGAGAGGGAGCTTGATTTTACTATTGAACTAAAACCTAGTGCAGAACCAATTTCCAAAACTCTGTATCAGATGACAGTGCCAGAACTTTGTGAGTTGCAAATGCAGTTGAAAGAGTTACTAGACTTAGGGCTAATAAGGCCCAGTGTTTCACCTTGTGGTGCACCAGTAATTTTGGAAAAGAAGAAGGATGGATCCTTACGACTGTGTATAGACTACAGGGACTTGAACTGTGCTACAGTAAAAAATAGGTACCCGATGCCATGAATAGATGACCTCTTTGATCAGATGAAAGGAGCAGTGGTATTCTCAAAGATCGATTTGCGATCAGGGTATCATTAGTTAAGGATTAAGGAAGGCGATATCCCAAAAATTTCCTTTCGAACTCGGTTTGGACATTACAAGTTTGTCGTAGTACCTTTCAGATTGACCAATGCGCCAGCAGTATTCATGAGCCTCATGAACGACGTATTCTGGAAGTACTTAGACCGTTTTGTACAAGTCATTCTAGATGACATCCTCATCTATTCCAAGAATGAAAGAGAACATGAGGAACACTTATGAGTAGTGTTGTCCTACCTTCGAGAGAAAAAATTGTATGGGAAGTTGTCAAAGTGTTCCTTCTTTCAGAAAGAGATCCACTATTTAGGTCATATCATTTCCAGTGAAGGAATCTCTGTAGACCCAGAAAAGGTAAAGGCCATTATGGAGTGGCCAGTGCCGAAAAATGACCATGAGGTGAGAAGCTTCATGGGGGTAGAAGGTTATTATCGGAGATTTGTGGAGGGATTCTCCAAAATAGTGAAACCCATCACCATCTTGCAGTGCCAAGGGGTCATGTATGAATGGACAAAAGAGTGTGATAGGGAATTCATTGAGATTAAGAGGTTACTAACTAGTGCGCCAATTCTACGAGTGCTGGATATGGAAAAGGACTTCACAGTCTGCACAGATACCTTGAAGAAAGGGTTGGGGGTCGTGCTAATGCAGGATGGAGGAGTGATAGCTTATGTGTCAAGGAAGTTGAAGAAACACGAAGAGCTATACGCGACTCATGATTTAGAGTTAGCAGTTGTAATGCTAGCTCTGAAACTTTGGAGGCACTATCTTGTGGGGAGAAACTTTGAGCTCAAAACGGACCATCAAAGTTTAAAACATCTCTTCACTCAAAGAGATCTGAATTCCAGGCAAAGGCGATGGAGTGATTTTATGACTGAGTACGATTTTCATATTTCGTACATCAAGGGAAAGGAAAATGTGGTCGTAGATGCTTTGAGTAGGAGACCACGTATCTTCTCCTTGGTACCCTTCAAAGTCAACTAAGGGAACATGTGTTGATGCAACTCCAAGGAGACAGTTGGTATTTAGAGGTTACTTCAAACCTCCAAAGTGGGAGGCAATTGGATCCAAAGTATGAAGGATATAGTCTGGAAGAAGATGGAATGTTAATATATCAAGGAAGGATGTACATCCATGAGAATGGGGATATTTGAAACATCATACTGAAGGAAGCCCATAGAGCACATTATTGTGCGCATCTAAGTGTGAAGAAGATGTACGCAGACATGAGGAAGTTATTCTTCTGGGTAGGCATGAAGCGCGATGTAGTCCATTTCATCGCCAAATGCCTAGAGTGTCAACAAGTGAAAGTCGACCACCATCACCCGACAAGCCTCCTACAACCACATGATGTTCCTATGTCCAAGTGGAAAGTCATCTCTATGGATTTTGTTGTGGGGTTACTGCTCACATCTCATAGACACAATGCCATTCATGTGATAGTGGATAAGTTAACCAAGAGTTCTCATTTTATTCTGGTTAGAGACACTTATGATGTCACTGATGTGGCACATTTGTTTGTAAGAAAGGTTATCCATTTGCACAGGATACCTAAGAAGATCATTTCAGATAGGGACTCCCGATTCACTTCTAGGTTTTGGCCAAGTTTGCAGTCAGTGTTGGGGACTCAGTTGAACTTAAGCACAGCTTATCACCCTAAAATAGATGGGAAAACTGAGAGAGTAAATCAAGTCATGGAAGACATGCTCAGGATGTATGTCATGGATAATCAAACCCAGTGGGAGAAGTACCTACCTTTGGTAGAGTTTGCCTACAATAACAGTTTTCATAGCTCCATCAGAATGCCACCCTACGAAGATCTGTATGGAAGGCCATGCAGAACACCATTGAGTTGGGATAGACAAGAAGACTGAGTAACAGTTGGGCCAGAATTGATTCAAGAGATGGAGGAACAAGTGATTTAGATTAGGCAGAGACTAAAGGAAGCACAGGATAGGCTGAAAAGTTATGCGGATGCACACAGGACCGACCGGAGTTATGAAGTGGGGGACCAGGTTTTCATTCGTATTAGGCCTAATAAGAGTACCATAGGGTTTGGGAAGGGGAAAACGTTGTCACCTCGATTTATAGGACCGTTCAAAATCCAAGAGAAAATTGGACCCGTTGTCTATCGTCTCGTACTGCCACCCCACTTGCATAAAACTCATAATGTATTTCATGTATCTGTTTTATGTCATTATGTCACTGATGAATCACATAAACTAAATTGGAAGGAATTGCAGATATCGGACGTGGGAACTCTCACGGTAGAACCATTATGCATATTGGACCGTAGAGTCTGACAACTCAGGAACCGTTTGGTAGACCAAGTTAAGGTCTAGTGGGACAAGTATCGCCCAGGATCTGCTACTTGGGAAGATGCCGAGACACTATGACGAGACTATCCCTCACTTTTTTGACCACCTCGATAATATGTTTCTCAAAGGTTGGGTGTATGTAACACCACCTTTTGACTTAGACAGGCAGGATTACCTGAGGCCTATATACTTTATTTTCTATTCACAGTGAAACTTTAAGATGTATGAATATTTATGAATGTTTAAATGTTAATGATGATGATGTATATAATGCGATCTACTATGTGAATGTAAATTTTACGAATGTTTAAATGTTATTGATGGTGATGTATATG
>ML780080.1:189046-226533 GCA_009831015.1 Picea engelmannii | reverse complement strand
GAGAAACATTAAATATAGGGATAATATAATAAATATAGGGATAAGATAATAAATAAAGGGATACGATAATAAATAAAGGGATAAGGAAATTAATGAAGGGGGAAGAGTCAGTGAAGGGGGAATATGATGGGGAAGAGTCTTATGGGAAGGGAATTCTTTCGGAGAGGCAGGAAGCATTTTGAGGAGGAGTTTGATTTTGGTGGTTTTTGGTTAATCAGAAGCAGGGGGCACCGGTTTGCTGGGGGTTTTGGGCACGCGGGCCAGGATATCCTTATGGTATCCTGGAGCTAGGGAGTTGGACAGGCTGCTCCTAGCTGGCAGGGAGGAAAACTCAGTTTTGGGCAGTGTTTGACACAGTTTCAACTTCAACAAAGGACAACCACATCAACAGGGGAATTAGCATCAAAAGCATGCATTTTATTATGAATTGCTAAGTTGTTTTCATGTTGTATATAGATTTTAATTTCTACAGAATATTTATGCTTATATGAAGTGAATGAATAATTTGCGTATGAGAAGGGAATTATATGTTGAATTGTATTAAATTTTGTATTTGATTAAGTACGGTCTCTACACCTAGTGTGTCTCTATGGGGAGCACTAGTCTTGTTTGTTAAAAAGAAAGATGGAACATTCATATTGTGCATTGATTAAAGGAAGCTTAACAACATGAAAATTAAAAATAAGTACCATTTACCTTTCATTGATTACTTGTTTGATCAATTTGGAGGTGCTAAGATATTCTCTAAGATAGATTCGTGGTCATGTTATCATTAGGTTAAGATTAAAGAAGAATACATTCATAAAATTACTTTCCGAACTAGATATGGACACGATGAGTTTGTAGTAGTACCTTTTGGTCTAACAAACACACCTACTACATTTATGTGTTTAATGAATAGTTTGCTGAGAAAATATTTAGACAAGTTTGTAATAGTGTTGATATATGACAGTTTGAATTACTCAAAACCCAAAGAGGAACATGAATAAAAATTGAGAATGGTTTTGCAAACACTTAGAGAACATCAAATGTACACAAATTTTAGTAAATGTGAATTTAATTAGGATAAAGTATAGTATTTGGGACATGTAATTTCAGGAGAAGGAATTTCAATAGACCTAGAAAAGGTCAAATCCATCCTAGATTGGCCAGTCCCAAATTATGTGTCATATGTATGATCCTTAATGGGAATCAAGGGGTATTATTGTAGGTTCATTAAAGGATTTTCAAAACTTGCCTATCCAATAACCTCTTTGCAAAAAAAAATAATACAATTTAAATGAAATGAAAAATGTCAAGAGAGATTTGATAAGATAAAACAATTGTTGACAACAACACCTATCTTGAAGATAGTAGGCCCACACAAGGACTTTGTGGTTTGTATTGATGCTTCATTAGAGGGACTAGGAGGTGTATTGTTACAAGATGACTATGTGGTCTCTTATGAATCACAAAAGTTGAAACCTCATGAAAAAAACTATGTAACACATGATTTAGAATTAACTGCTATTGTGCATGTTTTAAAAATGTGGAGACACTACTTCTTAGGTAGGATATTTCTATGAAAAACTAATAATAACAATATTAAATACTTTTTCGATCAACATAATTTAAATGAAAGAAAAGAAAGGTGTTTAAACTTCCTAAATTAGTATGATTTTGAAATAAAACATATTTAATAAAGGAGAACAAGATAGAAAATGCACTTAGTAGAAAAATAAATGCAATTTTCAATAGTAATATAAAATCCGATTTGTGATGTAGACCCAACCCTCTCCTAGGGTCCAGATGACCTCCCAATCTAGGATCGTTTATAATCGAGAGTCAAATTGAGTCTTTAAGCCCTTCTGAGCCCCCAAGTCCTATACATAGGTCTTTAATTTTCCATGTGCATTTCCAACAATGAACCCGTTGGTTCACACTAAGCCCCTTTTCCTTTTAAGACATTTTTCGTCCTTAGCCCCATTTCACTCTAGTGGAAAATACATATGACCCTTGGTTGTGACCAAGCGCCAAGAACAACATGATATTTCAACGCTCGGGCTTCGAAGATCTACATTTATTACCCCTTTCTTATATCTGAATGAAAAATTCATGAACTCCTGATTAATAGGCAACAAGATCAACGAATTTCAACAAATACCAAGATTGACGGCTCAAACTCCGTTGTTTTGGTCTTCGGTGATTTATTTTGATCGCACCAACACACACAACACCCGTAAAGTGTCAATTGCTAAAAAGACAAATCAGACGAATCCTGATCCATCACCATATCGACGACTCCTTGCCTCTTTCGCACTTTTCGGTTCAATGATTTTTCCACATCACTTTTCTACAAATATCCTGGATTTTCGAAAAGGAAATTATGCCCAAGTATCAAATCGACGGTCCTCAAGCTCAGATGGATGGATGGCCCATATTCCTTCTCTTCGGGCTTCAACAATTTATTTTGGTCATCCACACAACACAACTCTTCGTATCTCCCAATGTCAAAACATCGAAAGGCTTATCCTTCCTCCACGTGTCCCCTTCTTGATCGACGATTAGGATGCCTTCAGAACTTCGCAAGTTTCCTTCCTTTCTGCATGATGACACAAATTCACCGAAGTGCCATGTCCCAAAACTATGGGATCTTTCACCACACATCCTTCTCCAACAGACGGCTAGGATTGACTCTAGCCTTTGGGACTTCAGGGGTCCTCAACCCCAAACCATTTTCCACTCTCATTTTCTGGAGTGTTAAACTCTGGGATTAGTTAACACCTGTCCACTAGGATTAACGATGGAGATTTACTCCGCTACTTCGTGGATTTGAGTATTTTACCATTTCAAAAATATTTTCCAAGTTCCTTCGGATCTTCGAGTCTCTGAAATTTTAGATCTGCTGCCATGTGTCCTCCTTTTGATTAATGACTAGGATGTGCTCTGGCCTTTGAAGCTTCGAGGGTCTTTGATTCAACTTCGAACCAATGTTTTTGGAGCGTTGGAACTCTACATATCCTGATATAAAGGCACATGTTACACATTATTTTCGTCATCCCTATGACCGTTAATGATGTAAACCTATATGTTTCCTTCAGAGGGGTCAGTGGCTTGAGTTCCTGAAGAGAGAAGGGAGAAGAACTTTTCCTGAGAAAAGAAGTTGCATTTTCCCTTGTAAAAACCCTGTAAAAAAGGAAGTTCGCAGGTTTCTATATAGGCAGGATGCGAGAATGCCTAATTCTCGCAGGTTGCACCATAGCTAGGGTGCAAGATGTTCACAGGTTGCTCTATAGGCAGGGTGCGAGAATGCCTACACGTGGGAAAAACAAGTGTTTTCTCGAATCTTCTAGAAGGAGAAACTTCTATAGAGAGGTGGCATCCAAATGGTTTGGATCTTACTCGCTTTCATGATTTAGTTGGATCATCCTAACCTTCTCACCTTATCCTCTTCAAATTATAAAAGGAGAAGAGTTCTCATGGAGAAAGTTAGCTTTGGTTAGCTTTGGAGCTTTTGGGATGAGCTTGGATTGGATTGAGCTTTGGAGATTTTTAGCTTGGCTAGATGAGCCACTTTGTCAAGATATATTGTGAATATTATCATATATGTGCTCTCAGAATTATTGGAGTGAAAGTGTGTGGGAAACGAAGGACGGTTGGAAGGGACCTTACGACATCAAGGCCATGGTTGTAATCTCTCTTTCACATTTAATATGATACAGTAATATGATCCTTTCCTATAAAGCTTGTTTTGTTTTATTGTATGATTCATTGATCACATACATAGGTTTATATTGAGTTTATGTTATTTCTATCACTATGGTTGGTTGCGTTCTTTTACAGGATCATCATTGTATGAACGTTGGAATGGAGCTAGGATGGCAATGGTGAGAGGAAGTGGCGTTTAAATGGTATGTCACCTATCCCTCTTTAGTTAGTAAATTCAATATCTAAAACTTAAGGAAAGCGTCATGTTCTGGTGTGTTTTGTTCTAGATCTAGGTGGATCTAGGGAGATCAATTAGCGTCTGCACCTACCGATTAGTATGATAACAACACATGTCCTCAACAATGGATGTCCCTGATCAACTCTCAGGCTTCAGTACTTCGAGAGTCTTACAACATTCTGTGCTTGCACCCTCCCAAAGTACTTACCTTCCAGACTCCAGAATCTAGAACCTGGAACCATGTTTCCACTGTGATCGATGGTCGAGATTAACTCTAGTTCCTGTCCCTTTGTGTATTTTCAACTAACACTTAACCAAATCCCTCTAGATTATTAAACCTCTGGATCTCGGGATCGTCTTCCACACATCCCTCGAATCAACAAGCCAAATATTATTCACTCTTCGAAACTTCGAAAGATCTTCGCTTCGACATAGTGTCACCTCCTCCTTTCATAATGTTGGTTCTCTAGACTCATGGATCTACTGACACGTGTCCTTCGAAACAAACGACTATGCTTCAAACATACAAAGTTTAAAATTTGTAGAGGGTTAAACCCTATGCAACTTACCTTAATCTAACGATTGTTATTTCCTGCACCCAGATTGTTGTCTCTTGCACTTGGATCTAATGGCTAGGATATTGTATCCTCTATGTGTGCTCCTCCTTTAGTCTAGACTCATATCTAACAGTCCATATCACTCCTGACATCATATCTAACATTTTTTGTAGCTTCTCCTCCTATGAACACTGCGCTTTCCTTCAAAAGAAGTATTTATCAACAAATTCAAAGGTCTTTCCTTTGATATTTTCTTCACCAATCCCGACTCCTCAGCCTGCACTGTACCTCCTGATCTTTAAATTCTTTAAAATTCAAAGGAGCTCGTCCCTTTGAATGTTTCTCTCATGCACGACTATTTGTTTGGCCTCTTCTTTTGTTCTTTGGAAAACGCTACTCCTCCTGAGCTTTGACAACTTGAATGGTCTTTTTCTCTGGTGCACATCTACGCTACTTCCATAGTCTGGGACTTAGACTAGTTTCTCCTTCGACACTCCTTGTAGAGAATCTGTGCAGAATTACACTATCTCTCTTGATCTTATACTTTCTTAGACTTCTAAGGTTCTTGGCCATTTTTTTCTCTCCAAGTGATCTCTTGTGCCCTCTTGACACTTCTTTTCTTGTCCTCCTAATCTTATGGAATTTGTAACACACCTCAGTACACTCCTTGCACTGACTTCACGCATGAAACTTGAACTCTAAAAGTTCATCTATGCACTCCTTGCACTCTCTATGAAGAATTGCACTACTCCTCCTGAGATTTACCTTCTGGTGTTCCCTCTAGAAACCTTCTCACATAACTCAAAATAGATTTCTCGCACACTCCTTGCGCTCGCTCAATTCACTCCTTGCAAAGCCATCACATTATTCAGTAAATCTGGTATGTCTTCTTTAGTGTGTTCAACAACTCTTATAGGCCTTCCCTGACACTATTTCTCCTTTCTGAGTTTGAAACTTTTCTGATGTGCCCACCTGGAATGCTCTTCTCTTATCTCAACACATAGTTCAAGTGCAGTCCTGGCAATGGCTACACATAGTTTTCTCTAGCTCTGGTGTGCAGTCCTTACACAAGCCTAAGAATCTAGAACACTCATAAATTCACAAATATAGAGAAGTCTATCTAAACCTGCAAATGTACCTACTTTCACATCTACAAAATACATAAATAAACACAGGAAACATTTAGAGAATAAATGTTCACCACACATAATAAAATAAAAAAACCCATATGCAGGAAAAATTGCTTTTGTATTAACTTTGAATGCTTATGTACAAATATTTAAAAAGGATGGTCTGCATTAAAGTCTTCGACACTATATCTCCTCCCTTTATCTCTCTAAAATTGGTGATCAACAACTAACTCATACATATGAATTTTTTATACAAGAGTTTTTTTACAAATGAGGGGCTCCTCAAGCCTTCCCTCCATCTACTTACTCACATTGAATTTCATTTAATTACATTCAATGGACAACGTGTCTGAACCAGAATTAAGCCTATATTCCTATCAACCATTAAAGGAGAATTTACATGCATCCTGTACAAATACAATGACTCAGACTTCCTTGATCCTTACAACATTTAATTCCCATTTAATTACATAAAAAGTTTAAATTTAGGCTCAAAATGAGAGGGTTGGTGCCTCTCTTTCCTCATAACTCATTCCTCCTTATGTGTTGATGCATTAGAATGTTTGTTTAGGTGGAGTGATGCTCCTGCATCATACTCTTGCATTGACAAAAACATGATCTCCTGCTCATGGCTCCCCTGCTGTTGAGGTTGAGATCCTCCAAGATCCCAAATATGAATTTGGAGCTGTCCATTTTCCCCTCTTCCATGTTGTTATTGCTACTGTTGTCCTGCTGCTACAGACTCTCCTTTGATCAACTTCTCTTTCTTGTTGTTTGCCTTCTATGTTTCTTCTAACATCAAACTCCTTATATATTCTATCACTCTGTCTAGCTGGTCTATTGGTTGGTTCCGCCTTTGCAATATGATCTACTACAACTCCTCTTCACTAGTTTCCAACCTGACTTGTTGGATACGCTAGATTTGCACCGTTACACTTTTCTACAGGGTTTCCACTCCTCTGCACAAATCAAAGGGTAGATCAATTTGATCTCCCATGCTATTTTTATCTCCTATGGCATTGGTTTTCCAATCCACTTCAGATTCCATTTCTACAATAGTGTCATTGAGCCGCTCCTCAGTGATATCCTCTAACAATTATATTTCTATTAGTTCCTCTCCTTATGTTGGTACAAGTCCAGCTTCATCCAGTTGCTCCTCAGGCTGGAATGTTTCTTCATACTTCACAACTGCATCCTCTGGTAGTCTTTTTCTGTGCCTAGATTTCCTAACCAATCCTCCAACATCCTTAGCTCTTTCTCCCATTGAGTGAGCATCTGAACTATATGCTCATATTCTTCTCTCATCTCCTCAATAGATGTCAATTTATGCTCCTTCTCCTCTATGACAATCTCTATTATATGTCTCTCCTCTGTTGCACCTTCAACATGTGCACTAGCCTCTACTGGGCTACTTGGAAGGAATATTATGATTCCTCCAATGGTCAAAATGTTCCTCTGATCCTCCTCCTTTGTCAGCACTCCTTGTTGATATGAACTCTCCTCTGAGTTCTTGAGACACTCATATAGTCTCATCATCATTTTTTTTAACACTACTTGTTGATTTGACCTCCTTTTTGAGCTCCCCAAACTTTAAGATAGTCTCACCTCATCCTCCTTTCCCACCTGTAAACCTGAAGTTTCACTCCTGTCCTCCTGGCAGAGTGCGACATATTCCACCAATCTCTTCTAATTTCCCACATCGCAATATGAAAGTTCACTTCTGCCCTCCTGGTAGTCTACGAGATCTCTTCTTGATCTCTCTTCATTTCCCTCATCACAATTTGAACCTTCACTTCTTCCCACTTGGAAGTTTGTGATATCTTCCACCAATCTCTTCTCATTACCCTCTTGGAAATCTATGAGATCTTCAACTAATCTCTCTTCCTCATCACTGAGGTTCCTTCCAACCTATGGATCGCAAACACAAACCATCTCCTCCTTTGTGTCACTGAGGTTTTCAACATGCGTCAACCACCTCGTCAATACTTGTTGCTGCCTCCTAGGAACCAACTAATGGACATGCCACCTTACCTTTTTCTTCAAGGGAAATTCATACCTCCAGCTTGCTCTCACTTCCTGCTACATGTCCAAAATCAACCTGTCGAACTCCTCTCGGATCTCCTTGATCTCTTTGTCCTTTTCTACGTTGTTCACCTACTAGCGGTCTTTTCTCTGGCCCTGTTTCTTCCCTTCAATATCCATCTTCACCTCTTCCTTCAAGAATACAACTGGTTCTTCTCCTTCAACCCACCTAGTTGTATACCAACTACTTCACACTTGAAAATAATACTTACAGACAATCGCACCCTATTTTCGCCTCTCCCTTCCATGCTTTCCACAAACAACAATCAAGCTCTGATACCACTTGATGCATACCCCACCCTCTCCGAGGTTCCGTCCAACCTCCTAGTCTAGGATCATTCATAATCGAAAGCCGAATCAGTTCTTCAAGACCTATTGAGCCCCCAAGTCTTGTACACAGGTCCCTAATTTTCGATGTGCAGGTCCAACAATGAACCCGCAGGCTCACACTAAGCCCCTTTTTGATTCAAAACAAATTTATTCCTTAGCCCCCTTTCACTCTGGTGGAAATTGCATATGACCCTGAGATGTGACCACTCACCAAGAACAATGATCTACTTTGGTGCTCGAGCTTCAAAGATATACCTTTCTTACCCCTTTCTTATCTCCGAATACAAAATTCGCAAACTGTCGATCAATAGGAAGAAAGATCAACAACTTTCAACAAATACTGAGATCGGCGACTCAAACCCCATTTTTTTAGGCTTCGACAATTTATTTTGATCGCACCAACAAAAACAACACCCATAAAGTGTCGATCACCAAAAATATAGATCAAACAACTCTTAATCCATCACTATATTGATCACTCTGCACATCTTTCATACTTATAGCTTTGACAATTTTTCCAAAAATCTCCTAGATCACCGAAAAGGAAATTACACCGAAGTATCAAATCGATGGTCCTCAATATCAGATGGATGAATGGCCCAGATTCCTTCTCTTCAAGTTTCAACAATTTCTTTTGGTTGTCCACATGATACGCCTCTTCGTATCTCCCAATGCTGAAACACCGAAAGGATTATCCTTCCTCCATGTGTCCCCTTCTTGATCGACGACTAGGATGCCTTTAGGACTTCACAAGTTTCTTTCATGTCTTCACGATGACATAAATTCAATAAAGTGACATGCCCCCAAACTATGGGGCCTTTCACCACGCATCCTCCTCCAATGGATGGTTGGGATTAAATCCATCCTTTGGGACTTCGGGATTCCTCAACCGCAAACCACTTTCCACTCTGATTTTTCATAATACCGAACTTTGAGATCGGTTGGCACTTGTCCACCAGGGTTAAAGGTGGATATTTACTCTGTTACTATGGGTCTTCACTGATTTCACCCTTTAGAAAATATTTTCCAAGTTCCTAAGGATATTCAAGTATCCAGAATTTTTGATATGCTACCATGTGTCCTTTCGATTAATGACAAGGATGTGCTTCGAACTTCAGAGCTTTGGGGGTCTTTGACTCAACTTCGAACAAATTTTTTCGGAGCGCTAGACCTATGGATATCCTTATTTGACGACGTGTTTCCTCGATGATAAATGACCCTCATGAATTTTGGGGCTTCGGTACTTCATGAGTATTACAACCTTTTGCGCTTTCTCCCTCTCGAGGTACATACCTTCCAGACTCCAGAACCTAGCACCACGAGTCCACTTTGATCGATGGTCAATATTAACTCCAACTCCAGGCCCTTTGGGTGTTCTCAACTAACACTTAACCAAATCCATCAAGAGTATTAAACCTCCCAATCTTAGGATCGGCTGCCACACATCCCTCGAATCAATGAGCAAGATCTTCTTCACTCTTTGGAGATTCATAAGATCTCCTCTTCTGCACTATGTTACCTCCTCCTTCTGGAATGATGGTTCTCCAAACTCAAGGATATGCTGATGCATGTCCTTTGAAAGGGACGACTACGATTATCTCTGCCCTTCAGGACTTCGGGGGTGATGACTCCTCCAAAACAAAAACTTGAAAAACCTCTGAAGTTACAAAGTTCAAAAGGTGTAGAGGGTTAAAGCCCATGCAACTTACCTTAATCTGATGGTTGTTGTCGCCTATGCTCATATTGTTGTAGCATATGCTTAGATTCGATGGATAATATATTTTCTCCTCCATGTGTGTTCCTCCTCGAGTTTGGACTCATATCTAATGGCTCATATCGCTCCCGACAACATATTTGTGGTTGTTGTAGCTTCACCTCCTCTGCACACTATGATTTCCTTCAAAATAAGTATTTCTCAACAAATTCAAAGTTTTGGGCTTTGAGATTTTCTTTGTCAAGCCCAACTCCCCGACTTGCGTTGTAGCTTTTGATATTGAAATGATTTAAAATTGATTGCGGCTCGACCCTTTGAATGTTTATCTCTTCCACGACTGTCTGTTTGGCCTCTTCTTGCATTCTTGGGAAAACAATACTCTCTTGAGCTTTGCCAACTTGAATGGTCTGACGCTCTGGTACACATCTGTGATACTTCCACAGTCTAGGACTTAGACTATTTTTGCCTTCTTCACTCCTTGGGGAGACTCTATGTAGAACAACACTATCTCTCCTAAGCTTATACCTGCTCAAACTTCTAAGGGTATTAGCCCTTTTGTTTTCTCCAAATGATATTTTCTTCCCACCTGGAACATCTTCTCTCCTCCTCCTAATCTTATGGAATTTTTAATTGTCCTTAGTGCACTCCTTGCACTGGCTTCACCCCTGAAACCTGAACTCTAAAATTTCATTTGCAGTCTCGTTGCACTCTATGTGAAGAATTGTAATGCTCCTCCTTAGCTTTACCTTCTAGCGTGCCCTCTGGAAACCTTCTCACAGAAATCAGAATAGATTTATCACGTACTCCTTGCGCTCTCTTAATGCACTCCTTGCAGATCCTTCACAGTATTCAGTAACTATGGTATGTCTTCTTTAGAGTGTTGGACAAATCTGATAGGCCTTCCCTGGTACTATTTATCCTTTCTGAGTTTGAAATGGTTTTGGTATGCCAACCTGACACACTCTTCTCTAATCTCGACACAGATTTCAAGTGCAATCCTTGCACTCGATACACAAAGTTTTCTCTAACTCTTGTGTGAAATCCTTGCAGAAGCCAAAGAACCCAGAACACTCATAAATTCACAAAGATAGAGAAGTCTATTTAAACTTGCAAATGTAATCTACTTTCACATCTACAACATACATAAATAAAACAGGAAATATTCAAAGAATAAACACTCACAACACATAATAACACAAAAAACCCCATATGGAGGAAAAACTGCTTTTGTATTAATTATGAATGTTTTTTTACATATATCTACAAAAGTTGGACTGCAACAAAGTCTTCAACAATTTCTCTCCTCCTTTGAGCTCTCTCAACTCGCTCATCAACAACTAACTCATACATATGATTTTTTTTATATAAGAGCTTTTTTTACAAAAAAGGGGCTCCTCGATCCTTCCTTCCATCTACCTACTTGCATTGAATTTCATATATTTACATTCAATGGAGAACTAGTCCAAACCAGAACTAAGCCTATCTACCCATCATCCATTAAAGGCGATTTCAGATGCATCTTGTATAAATACACTAGCTTGGATTTCCTTGAGCCATACAACATTTAATTCCCATTTAATTACATAAAAAATTTAAATTTAGGCTCAAAATGAAAGGGTTGGCGCCTCTCTTTCCTCGGAACTTGTTCCTCCTTATGTGCTGATGTGTTGGCTTGCTAATGCATGGCACGTTTGTTGAGGTTGAGCGAGGCTCATGCATCAATTTGCAACAGATAATTAAATCAATAGATGAAAGTGATGAAAGTTATAGTAAGATACATGAAAACTTTCATAATAATAAGTCAGTTGAGGAAGAACCAAAATACAACTGCAACCAATAAGGTCTAGTACAGTATAAAGGTAGAATTTATGTTCCAAACAACATTGATTTGAAGAACTTATTATTAGTTGAAGTACATAGGAAACCTTATTCGGGACAACTTGCTTATCAAAAGAGTATAACCGCTTTGAAGAAAGAATAATTTTTTTCCTGGAATGAAAACAAATGTTGTTGAATATCTTGCTAAGTATCTTGAGTGCCAGTACGTTAAAGTTATGCACCATCGCCCAACTAGATTATTGCAGTCAATACCCATTCCTTAGTGGAACTGGAAATTGATTAGTATGGATTTTATTACAGGACTACCTACAACTAAGTAGAAAAATGATTCTATAATGGTAGTAGTAGAAAATATCTCAAAAGTTGCACATTTTATTCTAGTAAAATCGACTCACATGACCATAAACATTGCAAATATTTTCATGAAGGAAATTTTTAGAATGCATGGTTTACCAAAAGCTATCATTTTAGACATGGATGCAAATTTCACTTCGAACTTATGGATGACTTTGTTCAGTGGTTTGGACAGTCAATGGAATTTTAGTACCGCATATGATCCTCAAATTGATGGTCAAAATTGATGGTCATACTGAAAGGACTAACTAAATATGTTGTGGATGTATGTAATGGACTGCCCCACGAAGTGGGAAGATTACTTTCATCTCGTTGAATTTTGATATAACAATGGTTATCGGTCTTCCTTAAATATGATTCCCTTTGAGGAGATGTATGATAGGAAGTACCGAACCCAGTTAGTTGGGACAACCCAATTGACAGAATTATTAGGACCCGATATGGTAAAATAAATGGAAACAATTGTTCATAAAGAAAATCATAACTTGAAAAGTGCACAGGACAGACAAAAAATTTTGCATACTTGAAAAGGACACATACAAAATTTAATGTAGGAGATCACGTCTATCTAAAAGTGAAACCCATAAACAATTCATTCAATTTGGGAAAGATTTCCAATATGTCACCACAATATTGGGGGCCATTTGAAGTGCTTTCTAGAGTAGGGATAGTGGCCTATCCACTTGCACTACCAACCAATTTAAAAGTACACAATGTATTTTATTTTTCATTGTTAAAGAAGTATTTACATGATGTAACTCATATTGTAAATTAGAATGTGATTCGGGTGGATCTAGAAGCTGAGTTCCAAGTGGAATGGCTATGCATTCTCCACAAGAAGGAATGTGTTGTGGAACTAAGCCATAGCTAAGGTTAAAGTGCAGTGGAGGCTCCTTAGTCCTCAGGAGACCACTTGAGAAATGGAAGAATATATGAGGAAGGCTCATTCATTCCTGTTCCACAGACAATATGCTATTGGAACATCGAGGACAATGTTTAATTCAAAGATGGAAGGATGTAATGTCCCTCCATTTATAAATATTTTAATATTTTAATTTTGAAGATTTATGTTGTGAAAAATTATGTTAAATTATATCATCATAAGCATTGATGATGAGAAATATTTTTTATTTTTTAGGTTGAAAGGGTATACCTATTGACCATGGACACATTTAATAGGTTTTTAGTGCAGTTTTGTATGGACAAGATTAAATATTGATGGAATATTCTTAGTAGTCCCAATAAATGAGTGGTTGTGATTTCAACTACTAACTTCCTCACTATTATAAAGACATCAGTTTACATGTTTATTTTTTTACTTTTACTTAATCATATTTAAAATTTACTATGGTGGCAAGATGATTGCCATGTATGAGTGATTAGGGTTTCATTTTCTAGGCCAACCTAAACCTTTGGCCTTCACCAGCTACCTTCTGAACACAGTGCCTCCTTCATCGAACTCCTTCCGACTCCTTCAGTGGCCGTTTCTCTTTCCCGAGGGTTCAGGTTTTGCAAGCCGTCTTTAATTAATATTGCTAGATCTAACTTATCTCGAGACAACAATATAACAAGTATGACAGTTGCAGCTAATCCAGAGGCGGTTCTCTTTCCCGGTGTTTCAGGTTTCTGGGTTCACTAGCCACGAATTTGTGGCTGCGCTGGTTTTAACACAAACAAACTGATTAGAGAATCCACCAGAGTGAAAAGGGATAAAAACCATGAGAGAGTAAATATTGTCCATAAAAACTATATTTAGATATAGATAATTAGTATGATGAATATCTCATCATTATCATAAACCGTAAGCACGATAAATCAAATCTGTGTTTGAAAACTTTGGAGAAGACAATTTAGAGTCGGACCCAGTATCACTTCCAGAGAGCATACTCAATAGATTGCTAGATAAAAACGTGTACCTGTGATATATGGCTTCACGAATCTAAGTTCTCCCAAGGGATATAAAATAACCCTGTACAGAGAAATGGTTAACGTTAGAATATAACCAAACGATACTTGAGAATCTAATAAATGAACAATTGTAAACAAACTATCTCTTACCCTAGAGCTCGAACCTCCACCAGGAAAGTCAATGAATTTTACTGTTGTCTCTTAGGCATAGAGCCTACCTGTAAAATATCAAGTGTATTAAAGGAACGCCAATATGAAACAATAACTCTAAACAATGTTATTACAGCAGAGAGAAATCGTTCAAGAAAACATTTAAGGTATCAACTATAAAAGTGAGAACGTGGGTATCATTGTTACCTGTAAGGGAAATTGTGAATGGTCTATTAACAAACCGTTTGGTGCAGACCAACACTCCGAAATTTAACACGCCTGCACATAAATCATGTATCTAAGATTCAGGAAAGAATTGAAATAAACTATATGCTTAATGAAGTAAACATTTACCTATTGAACGCTTGATTACCCAAGGAGAATCATTACCTGGAGTTAACAATGGTAACACGATATTCATTTTCTCATATCAAAGATAATGAAACACTTGGTCCAAAAGACCAGAGTGAGAAAACACTCGGCTTCACAAAGCATCTTTTGAAAAACAATAAAACCATAAAAAATCTTGGACAACACGCCCATTAAGGTATGAGAGTATATGAGTAATATGAAATGTCAGTCCCATTACTTGTACTAATGAGTCATGGATAAAATTGAGTTTACACTTAGTTAAATGCATGGCTAGTACACAATGGATCAAGCCTCTTAAATGTCAATGTGATGGTAAAATGTATTGCCGTTGTGTGCATTGAGCACCCAAACTATAACCCTAGGTTCGATGGAATAAATAAGCATAATCTTGTCTATCAAATGCACTTGAGAAATTATTAATTATGGGTCATTAGATATAGAACATGAATTTTTCCCTTAGGTATGGTTTATTACCTAGTAGGGAAACGCAACATCAGTCTTTGCTTTGACTTCTTTAAGCACGAAATATGAAAGAAATATGTTAGTACAATAATAGAATGGAGCCTTGTAATAAAAGGGATGGAAATACGTTTGCTTAAGAAATAGGTAGACATGATATGGTAAATGTTGAAATACTCTACAGGTAGTAAAGGTATATATACATATATATATATGTTAGTAGATAACAATCAATAAAAGTATACACCAAGAAAAATATTGAAAAGAGGATAAAATATCTGGTGATGAGATGATAATCTATTGATGATGGTGTTCAGAATGAACATTAGTTAATAGTATAAAGTAAAATATAATTAAATTTACTCTTAGTCACCTTCCGAGATTTTAAATGATAAGACTTTGGAAATAATCAATTTTCCTTATTTAGAAAAACAATTGTCGAAAAATCGGTGACGTTACAACAAACTTGCGATGCTAAATCGACCTGAAATAAAATGTAATAGACAAGAATCAATTTGGTTATGAATTCCATGTAGTGGGACACATATGGAATTCATTTCATCTTTTATTATCACGTTGATCCCTTAATTTAGACTTTTGTTGGCCTCCCCTGCTGCTTTGACTAAAGTTGTCGATCTTAGTGATGAGGTTCGGAGAGACAAAATAACAGAAAAAATGTTGCTACGATCCAATGATCTCATTATCATATGTGCATATCCTTTTAACAACCATTCACCAATTGTGAAAATAGGGGATATAAAATATATCTATTTTGAATGAAATCCATGAAGTTAATTCTATGAGATGGAATTCGTTTGGATTGAGGAGGGGCAACGTTGTTTGAATGCACATGTTGAGCATTGAGGTGTATTGTGAGATGGACCTTCTCATGGTTTTTTTTAAAGATACCTTTCAAGCACACAAATCAAATCATAAATCTTGCAAACTAACTACAAAACCATTTTCCAGTTGGAGGTGACCACCATGTTACGAAATTATTCTACCACAAATTGATCTTCCAATTGCTAAATAGGATATACGATGCTACCTCAGTTGACAAAGCCTTTTACAATGATCCCTACACTTGGTTGATGGTTGTTGGATTTATTTGAGTAACATAGAAGTATAACAACATTGTTCTTAACAAAACCTAGATGCCTGATTTTGCCCATAAGACGAAGAATTATCCTGAACGTTGAGGAACTACCGAATCTCCTATCGATGACGTGCTACTAGATTTCATGTAGAATGTTAGAAATACATTTGTACCTCCAAAATTAATTAAGAAACCACAAAATCCATCCCAGCTAATCATCTAAACATGGAGAATGAATAAATTTAATAATCACATGTTTCTTTAAGTTCTCATAATTGTTTTTTGGATAATATGGAAATGTGAAAGATAATTGCATGAAGGATAAAGGAGAAATTAGATAATAATAAAATAAATGATCATTAGCCTCAAGGGTTAGCTCAAGTGGTTCTGAGCCAGACATGAAGCTATCCTCATTGAAGGAAGTCATAAGTTTGACTCTCTTGTTCCCCTTGGGGTTAGGCTTGCCACAATCATCAACCTTGAAGTTTACCCCCTCCCAAAATTACTACTTCAATTACATGTCAAGGTAAATAAGGTCAAATAGTGAGCAATTTAACCAAAGGCTTAGGTGGATTCATAGGGTACATATAGCCATCAGTTTGAATGAGTGTCACTTTTGAGTTATTGTCTCATGTAAAAATTTTGAAACAAAATTATATAGACACATAAAAAAAAATCTTTTCATTAAATAAAATTATTTATTTGAAATACAATATTATATATATTCATTAAGATTACAAAAAATGACCATATGAGGTTCCTTTGTTAACATGCCTTTGTTAACATGAAGAGATGAACCACTTTCAATGCCAATAGGCACATTCTTTCCCTGCTTGGTAGTCTCCTTCTTGGTACATCAATTGAAAACAATTTGGAAAATAAAAGGAAAGGACTTTCCGCCTTTCTAGACCCCCTTGTTCTAATTTCCTTGTTCTAATTTGTGGGGGTAGTATATACTTTTATTCAATTTATTTTCTTGTACTTGAGATTTATTTGATTTATTGTAACATGGTATGGAAAATCATTACAGCTCCAAGATACTCTACGAAGCCATGGAATATTAATTTTTTATTATGAATTAATAATATATATTTTTAAATGTAATGAATAGGTAATGTATAAGATTATACAAGTTTCAATATATTCGTGTTGTATATATAGAATTTTCAATTCATCATAATGGAAAAAAAGTGTAATTGGGAAAACTGTAATACATAGGTTATTTATAATTTTGATTTGTTTTATTTAATTATATATCTATATTATTTTCTAATTTAGAAGTTAGTTTAATATCTTATAACTAATGTTGTGAGGTATTTGGCTAGTTTTGTGTCAACAAATGCTCACTTTGAAGCCATCTTGGTGAGGTCCACTAGTTTACAATGATGAGTTTACTAGGGATTCCATCCACAAATGTGGAGATGCATTACTTTAGTTCCCCACAAATGTTTTCTTGGAAATATAAGTGCATGTGTATGTATGCACATACATACATATATAGTGAATATTTCTAGCAAGTAATGGAAGATTGAACTTTCTTTAATTGTCCCAATAAATGTATTTTATAGTTCAATGTGAGGGATATGTGTAATTTATGTGCTCAAGGATAAGTGGTAATGTAGGGTTCTATTGTTTGAGTACCATCAAATGTACATTGATATTATCCACTCATTTCTATTTCAAATCTAGACAAGTTGGAAATTATATTTGATACAACAAATAATGGACACGATTTTTTTTATGAAAAACATCATTTATATATCTCTTCACTATTTATATAGCATTTAAATGATAGATGCATTACTATTGATGTTTTACAATTTTTGAAATGGGAACTGAAGCATATTGTTGTAATAACAATGATCCTCTTTTGTGTAGTAATATTTCCTCTCTAATAGGTAAGTTAAAGTAATATGATGATGAAAATATGTGATTTTGACAATGGAATTATATTATTATGGGAATTCTAACATTGTACATCGATTTCTAGGCCCCAATTCATCTTGTAACAACTTGTTGATGTTTGAATTGGTTATGATTGAAATGACAACCTCATGAGGATTAAAAACCCCCCTTCGTTTTTAAAGATGGGGTACTCCTCTTTAATTTCTTCAAATATTTTTCCTTGAAAATATTGGGATGAAAATAATAAAATGGGAGAGTTCTAAAGAGAAAACTCCAAATATTTATCATTTAAATAAAATAAAATATTGAATAGAATACACATCCATCAAGAATTCCTAAGAGATGGACTAGGAACCTTCACTCATAAAATAAGTAAACTTGCAGAAATATAATACAAAGAAAATAATTATAAGAAATATAACATGAATCTCACATCCATCACAGTTTCAAATATTTTTGATCAAATTCATAGGAAGAGAAATGAAGGGTCCACATACCAGAGAATTTTAATTGAGCCTTTTCATTAAAATAAAAATAGGATTTTATAGGTTACTTTCAAATATATTATACTCAAATGATCATATTTCAAAGATACAATTAAAATTAACCCCGAAGTAGTTATCTGGAATTTTCTCAAAAATGAAATAGTCTTTAATAGTATTAAGAAAATAAAAGGCATTCATCCAAATGTGGAATGGGATATGGATATTTTGGACCATAAAAAAAGAAATGAAAATAAAAGAGAAGGAAAAAATCTTGGAAAAGGGTGGGAACAATGAAAGACCTAAAAAGAGAACATAAGAGAGAAATAAAAAATCGGTTATATTCTCTTTAGGGTAGATAAAATATAATTGGATGGATTCTAAAAGTGGAAGAGGATGGAAAAAATATGGGATCAATTTTTTACTTACTATGATGGAAAGTCTCTCTATTCATTTTCTTGCTAATGCACATTTTGTATCATCTCTTGCTTCGGTTACACGACCTGTACCAACTGCCTCCAACTTATTTTATTTGATTATCTTAATTAGGGTTCATTTCAACCAATCTTGTATATAATATTTAATTGGGGTTACATTTATCTCTTGCATAATTTTCATATAAATAACATTCCTTCCAATTCTCTCAATCCATATGAAAGTTGGTGGAGTGTATCTTCAATGTCCTCATTTTTATTTGCATAACTCACTAACCAACTTTCAATTTCATTCTCATTATATTTAATTATAGTATTAAATTTTTCAACGAATAAGCCCTTTAGTATTTCGACGTGTTCTTCAAATTATTTCCTTGTCATAAATATAGAGTTCAAGATTAACTTTGGGTCCTGTACTTCTCCTGTGGTTCCTGTGAGGTTTATCTTGGTCAATTTGTGATACAATATTTTTTCTTTTAACAACAACAACATTACATTCATCTAACATTTCTTTAAATACTTTTATCTTTTTGATCCAACATGCTTTTATCTCTTTGATTTAGGCTGGAGAATGTAGATAATATTGCTTTATTTTCAACTCAGCCACACCATAAACTTTCAAGGTAAATGTGATGAAAATGTTTTTATAAAAACCTTCTTCATTATTTAAATCATCTTGAACATATTCTCTAAAACCATTTAACTTTGAACCAAAAGAAACAATGTTTCTCCCTATATCCCATGCTTCCAAAATAAGAGACATTCTCTTTTTGATATTTTCACCAACAAATTTCCTAACTGCAACCAAAACAATTGTCGTTCCTTTATATTTTTAACTCAATTCAGGTGTCTCGTCGATATTTCTCCCAGGTTGAATAGAAACTAGAAGACTTACAAAGATAGGTGGTGAAATTAAGTTGCATTCCAATTCTTTAACTCTTTCCTTTAACCTTTCATTCTCAGCTTCCATATTATCAACTGAAACTTCTAAATCATGACCAATAAATTTGTGAATTTGGGCAATTTTTTATAGGAGGAGATTATTCAAGACCAAATATGTATATTTTATTCTTTTTCCCTTTGAATTCACATGTTCAAAGACTAGATTCTTGAAATCTTGATCAAATAATGCACTATGTAGGGTTAAATATTCTTCCGCACAAAATATAGGTTCTTGAGTTTCAAATTCTCCACCTAGTTGGAATCTTTGCTTGTCATATGGAAACTCTATGTATTCAACATTTGCATCAAGTTCCATGTGTTCAAGAAGAAAATTGTTTACAGATATGACCTCTTCCACTTCTTGTTGATTAATTTTTCTTTTCCTCTTGCTAGCTATTGGTAACTTGTGGGGTTTTTCAATATATGTTTTAGGGTGATGAGGATAATCACCGACACCTAAATTCTCAATTAAGGATTTTTGTTTTCCTTGAGTGATATTTTATGGATTCTTCCTAGGTGTGCAACTTTACTATAAAGAAGTATGATATTTTGAGCTCCTTTCATGTATGACCCTTCCATGTTGTATGTGTGCTTCATTCGTACCAACAATTGTCTCAAGGTTTCGAATCAGTAATTCCTCAGAATTATTATTCTCGCTTCCTTATTCTTCATATAGCTATGTGTTTACATACGATACACGAAAACCTATAGAAACCATGTGATTCATGAAAAATTGTTGAGGGTCAAACGGTTTTACTAAATCTACTAGTTTCAAATTATATTGGTAAAAATGAGTTGAACATTCATCAATTTTTGAGGCACTTCTTAATGTAATATCACCAAATCTCCATGAAAATACAATAAATTACTTTTTCTTTCTTTGAATAAAGAAATTGACCCAAAATTTGTATTGTCTGTAGACTTCTATCATGAATATATTTTCAGAAACATAAAATAGGAGATAAGTTGGGGCCTCCCGGGAGAACTAAAATCTTATTATATTGTACTATTTGTTTGACTCAACTTTTCCTCTTTTATCTAAAAATGTTTTTTCCTCTAACAAAATCTTTGAGGTTTTATTCCGAAATATGAGTTTTTTGAAAGAAGAAATAAAAGAGTCATAGACTTCATAAAAGTGGTACATCACTTTCTACTTCGAGAGAGCGGGATACCAAGTATGAACTTGGTCTATTTTAGGATCAAATTTTCTTAACAAGCTTAGTCCTTGAAATACATGAAAATATACAATGGTGAAGACTAGGTATGCAAACATATAAAATTTCTTATCTTTCTTGAAATTTGACAGTTGAAATGATATCTTAGAAGATATGAATTTAGAACAATTGAAAATTATTTTCCCTTGAATAAAATAATGCAATATGTAAAGAGCCAAACGAGGGATAGTAGCAGTTTATTCTTGTCCCAACACCCTAACAAGTAACCAAGCCATTTCTTTAGAAGGTGTCTTAAATAAAATTACCTTAATAATAGATAAATCTTTGAGCATTATGGTCGAGTCTTCAAGACATTAAGGAAATAAACCCCTACCACTTCTTTTATCCTTTGTGAAATATTTTGATTGATTGATGTTGAAAGTTGTTGTAGGTTTCAGTAATCTCAACATTTTATTGAAAGTTGTTTGAACCAAAGAGATTAAGGACAGTCTATTAAATTTAATAATTCTATGAAATTTTTCAAAGTTGTTTGTACACCATATTACTAAGTATTTCACATAAAATACCTTTGGGAAACACCCTTCCTTAGATATCCCAGACACCCAGATAAAATTACCCTTCTTTTCTTCAGGCAACAACAAAGAATAATATATACAAGCGTGTGACTAGTAGTTTTTGGCGTCTTCCCATGCAAATGTATTCAATGTATCACCACAAAATATTTCTTGTCTTCTCACCATATTTATCAAGAAATGATGAAGAATATAGAGTCTTTATGTAATTATCAAATAATTATTTTCCGTATTAACCACTAGAGTTTTTATTTCAAAAGAGTTATTCAACAAATTTTATATGAATTTATGAGACTAGTCTCAAATAGTATGCCATTAATAACGATCCTTCTGTATTTAACCATACATAATTCCGCATGATAAAAACATTAAATTCTTTTTTGGTTAATGTGACGGGGAGAGAAGACTCACGGTGGAGCAGTGAAATAGGAAATATACAAGAATATAAAAAATCCCACTTCCACAGAATATGACTAAGTGTTAGATGGAGGGAAGGCGAAAGAAAAGGAACTTTACGAAATGGTGAAACAAACTTTGCTTCCAGAATCAATATTTAAAGAATAAGTATCAAAGAGCTAAATATATGGACAAATTTTTGAGAAAATGGTGAAGTATCAAAACCCAGACGGGTGAAAAAAAAAAATATTTTTTCAAGATATGTTATGAACTCTGCTTCTACTTGAAAAGACTAATTGTTGGAACAATTATAAATTTTAAATGATTCTAAGTACTACGAAGTAGACAAATGTAATTGTGGATAGGAGTTAAAGGAAAATTTTAATATCCATGATTCCACCATTCCGCAAAGAGAATGTTGGTAGAATTTATAGGAAGTGGAGCATGGAAGTGCAATTAGAGGAAGGTGGAGTTTAGGATAGGATTTGTAACCTTTCCACAAATAAAAAAAAATCTAAGTATGGAAGTATAATACGAGAGTGTGTGTGTGAGAGAGAGAGACCTATGAGTTAGAGAATTTTAAGGTCAACAATGGGATCCAACTATGGGATAGTAACCCTATGAGGGATAATAAGAATCCAAAATATTTCCTATTGGGCATGGATTTAGTGCAAAGGAGAGAAAATAAAATAAGAAGGAAAGAACAAAAGAAAATGAAATAAAACTATGTACAAGTGAGAGAAGAATTGATTAGGAAAATAAACTATTGAGATGTTGACCATTGACTGGAAACACCTGCATTGTCCACTTCATTTCTTTAAGTAAGTAAGAATTATAAACCAATATATTATCGATAGTATATGGGCCAATCCATAGCGCCTCAAATTTTGTATGCATTTAAATCATTTCATTTTCCTTTTTCCATTGTAGTACTAGTTGCCCCTTTTGAAAGTCTTTTGTTGTTGTACTCTAGTAAAACTATTTCTTGATGATTTGTTGTGATCCATATTATTTTGAGAATGAAATGAAAGAGGAGATATAAAAAAGGAATATACAAATGTATTGCAATAAACATAAAGATACATTAATGCACAAAATTTACTAACGAGAGAAATGTACAGAAACTGTAAAATTACATAGTGAATGACTTGCTAGAATGGTGGTAGCATATCTCTGAGAAGAGATGTGATATATACGTTCATTCAAAATAATATTATGATGTTTACAATGAGGCTCTAGAGGCCCTTTTAACATAAATAGAATCTAAAACCCTAACCCCAGAAGATGAAACACCAAAAGGTTTAAGGGCCCTGATGGGGGTAGTTGGTACATCAACTTCCCAAGGGCGTAACTTTTGAATACAATCTATGTTTGGGCCGCACGATAGTTGATTGGAAATTTATATCCAGGGACTACATATTTTTCCATCGCACTTAAACGAAACCCTGCAATGTCACTATGTATGTCCCACAAAACATTGTTTAGGGCCTCAAAATGGCCCCAAAACATTGTTGGAAATAATGAGAGGGGGTGAATCAGTATTTAGAGAAATTAGTATTTTTGAACTCGTACTTCAATAATATCATGTATTCAATTTATATCCAATCAGAAATGAATATTGTCCAATGAATAATGAAGAATAGTATAAGAGATACACTAGTACACCATGCACAATATATAAGAAGTGATCATGTATTAGTGTTCAAAGGAAGTAATGACTTCCAAAGGTAGCTACAACTTCCAAATATAAAGGGAGTGATATAACTCCAAAAGGAAGATACAATCCTCCAATATCAAGATAACTTTGACCTCTCAATCCTTACCCCTTCCTTCCACCCAACAATATATGAGAGATAATAAAACTTTACATTAAACTTCACCATCAACCAACCATCACATAGAACTTGATAATGCTTCCTGAGACTTCTTCAAATTCTACAATTATTCACTTCTTGGAATACTTTGATCCTATAGATAATATTACTCAATTTATTCTCTGAAACTCCTCCAAGTTTCACTCCTTGAATCCTCCCAGAAAAGGAGTTATAAAGAGAATGGTAGACCTTATTCAATTTTGGTTTATTCAAGAGAGTGAACTTGTACAAAATGCCCCGCGCTCAATATTTTATATCTGATTCAGAAATTCATTCACAAGAAAATAAAGTCTGTATTATTTCCAATGCAATTGGGCTTGCTTCATTTGGATTATCTATGAAGACGTTATGATTGTTTTACCTGGAACGCATGTTTATGACTAGCTTCAGGGATAGTGAAAAACCTTATCTTCCATTGAGTGTATCTCCAAAATATAGTGAATAAAGAGTTGAAATGTTTACCAAAGTTACCTAGATATTTCATCTCAATATCCTCTAAATTTCACCATCTGAATCGTTCTCGAAACAAAATTATAGCGAAAATGGTAAGATGACCTATAAATAACATACCTTATAAAACATCACCAAAATACTTCATCCTCCCTTGACATTTGGCCTTCTTTACTTCAAATTTGCTCACAAATTTGACTTACATCTCCTTTTCTATTAATAAACTTGTGTGTGTTGAAAAATGAATGTATAATGATATGTATTTATACCATTTATGTCACTTTATTTAACATTAGGATCGACATGTAGTTTCTTCTCCAATTCACATTGTCATATTCAAAAATTCATTTCTCCTGAATCGTGAGAATCCACATGATGTGCCACATACCATTGAAAGAGGCATGAATTATACTATCCATCCATGGTTGTTGTATCTTCATGTGTAATTTCCTTATCAAATTTGGAGTCCAAAAGGCTATGGCTAGTGTTGACATCAATGACAACAACCAATATTCCAACAATCTCCCCCTTTGTCATTGATGTCAACACTCATGCTCCCCTTGTCATCATGATCACAATTTCTATCCCCATTTGAAATCAATGGAAATGGGTGGGGCTTCTCCCCCTAATTTCAATGGAATTAGGTCACCTTCTTGTTTGGGGATTCTCCTCCTGAACATGTGGCACTCAATAATAATTCATCCTCATTTTTGGTCTTTGTGACTTTTTATTCCTTTGAATCCTTTTGTGTGACTTATGGGTTCTCTCTCTTCTTCATGTCTAGGATGTATATGTTGTTTGGTCTTCTTGTTGCAGTTGCAACCAATATTCCTGAGTTATTTGATCCGATTTTACATTTTCGGGAGTCAAACGTAAGAGTGTATCCTTGATCACATATTTTGATGACACTAAGGAGATTATGCTTCAGATCTTCAACCAATAGTACTTTTCCTACTTTTACATTTTCACTTTCAAGCTTTACAATTCCTTTTCCAAGTATTTTGGTAGATGAGTCATCTCCAAATGCAACATTTCCACCCTTTTTCTTCAAGATGACAATTTTTTTTTATCTTCGGTCATATGAGATGAGAACCCACTATATATGAACCATTCATCCTCTTCTTTGCATTATTTAGCGACCAATGCTATTCAACAATTTTTATTGTGTAGAATTTATTTCCTTTTCATGTTGTAGTTGTTATAGGGACATTTGGCATAGGATTATCTTCCTTCATCTCTCTGCAATCTCGTGCTTTGTGACCAAGATTATTGCACTTGCAACATATGGTATTTTGATCCATTAATGGGTCAAATGGATTATAATTTATGTTGACAGGTCTACGAACATTTCCATATCTACTATTTGCACCATTCATGTAGCTTGCGTAGTTATTCCTTTCATTTATTTTAAAATTGATTGTCTTATGTCCAAAATTTCCACAACTATAACAATGTCAAAGTACTAAATTTTGATACCTGGGAGTAAGTGATATTCTTTGTGGTGTGGTCTGTCTGGGTTCACCATCTATTCTTCTGTAGTTTCCTTCATAATTATTGTTTTCATACCTGATGAGAGAGGATCTTCTTGATGTCTCATTCCTTTTGAATTATAGTCTTCTATATTGTTGTTCAACTTGATCTGGAGTGTTGGTTTCATCATTTTCATCTTACTTCTCTTGTTTTGTTTTCTTCAAACTATCATTGTATCCTAGTCCTGTCTTCTCGTTTGGAGATATTTGACTGCTAAGGATCTCATCTAGTTTTTTTTAGTTCTTTTTTCGAACTTCTTCATCTTTTCTATTGTCAATAGTAGCTCCCCTTTTGTGTGATCCAATTATTCTTTCAATTTCTCATAATCTTCTAATTGTTCCTTCAAGATATCAATCATTTTTTCAAGCCTGTAATTATCTTCTTCACAGCTACTCAATTCACCTTTTAGTATTATGTTTTTGTTTCTAAGCTTGCTATTTTCAATTTCAACATGCTTCAACATTTCAATCTTCTCATCTTCGTGTTCACACTCTACATTGTTTTTGTATCCCCAAAAGGAATAAAGATTGGTTTCTTCATCTCCTCCATCATTATCTTCTTCATCACTCTCATCTAATGAGATCTCCTCATCCTTGAAGTAGAAGCTCTTTTTATTGTTGAGACTTCTCTTTATATAGTAGCATTTTTCAGCAATATGTCATATTCTACCACAATTAAAGCACTTGAGAGGAGACTTACCTTTGTATCTGTCAATTCCCTTCTAGAGCCTTCTTACAAAATTTTATATTTCTTCATCAAGGTCATTATCCTTTTATTTTTTCTTATTTATGACTTTAAAGGATGCTTCATTGTTTGGGTGGTCACTTTCTGTACCTATTCTCATTTCATATGCTATAAGAGACCCATGTAATTCATCCATTTTCATTTTGGTCAAGTCCATAGTTTCTTCAATGGCAGGGACCTTAGCATAATACTTCAAGAGAAGCGATCTCAAAACTTTTTGTACAACCAAGGATTAATTGAGATCTTCACCTAATCCTCTGATAGCATTAAAAACTTCATCAACTCTAAGAAAATAGGTTGCAATATATTCCTTTTCATCCATCTTCAAATTTTCAAATTCTTTTCTATGTCATTGAAGCTTGACATTCTTAACTTTTGGATCACCTTCATAGGTACTCTTGAGTTTGTCCCATACCTCTTTAGCAGTACTGCAACCCATCACTTTTCTAGAAATGGTTGGTTCCAATGTTCCTAGAATTACATGTATGGATTTTGAATTACAACTCATAATCTTATTCTCATTTGGATCAGTTGGAGCATTATTTGGGATTACATAACCATTTAGAAGTGAGTACCAAATGTATAATCCCAAAGATGTTAGGTAAGTTTTCACTCTATCACTTCAGTATGCATAATTTCTTCCATCAAATCATTGAATCCCATTTGGAATGTGCTCATGGTCATCCATCTCTTCTCGGGATTTTCCTTCCAGTGGTTAAACTGTTCTAAAGACAACCTGCTCTGATAACAATTGTTGGAAATAATGAGAGGGGGGTGAATCAATATATAGAGAAATTAGTATTTTTGAACTTACACTTCAATCAGATCATGTATTTAGTTTATATCCAATCAACAATGAATATAATCCAATGGACAATGAAGAATAGTATAAGAGATACACCAATACACCATGCACAATATATAAGAAGTAATCATGTATTATTGTTCAAAGGAAGTAATGACTTCCAAAGGTAGCTACAACTTCCAAATATAAAGGGAGGGATAAAACTTGAAAAGGAAGATAAAATCCTCCAATATCAAGAGAAGGTTGACCTCCCAATCCTTTCCCATTCTTTCCACCCAAGAATATATGAGAGATAATAAAATTTCACATTAAACTATCACCATCAACCAACCATCACATAGAACCTAATAATGCTTCATGAGACCTCTTCAACTTATGAAATTATTCATTTCTTGGAATAATTTGATCCCATAGATAATATTACTCAATGTATTCTCTGAAACACCTCTAAGTTTCACTCATTGAATCCTCCCAGAAAAGGAGTTATAGAGAAAATGGTAGACCTTATTCAATTATGGTTTATTTAGGAGAGAAAACTTGTACAGAATTACCCATGCTCAATATTTAACATCATATTCTGAAATCCGTACATAGGAAACTAATGCCTGTACTATTTCCAATGAAGTTGGTATCACTTCATTTGTATTCTCTATGAATACGCTATGAATTTTTTACCTAGAACACCTGTTTATGACTAGTTTTAGGACTAGTAAGAAACCCTATCTTCCATAGAGTGTATCTCCAACATTATAGAGAATAAAGAGAGGAATGTTTTACCATGGGTACCTAGATGTTTCTTCTCAATAGCCTCATAATTTCACCATCTGAATCATTCTAGAAACAAAGTTATAGAGAAAATGGTAAGATGACCTGTAAATAACATACCTTAGAACACATCACCAAAATACTTCATCCTCCCTTGAAATTTGACCTTTTTTACTTCAAATTTCCTTAGAAATTCGACTTATATCTCCTTTTTCATTAATAAACTTATGTGTGTTGAAAAATGAATGTATAATGAGATGGATTTATACCCTTTATGTCATTTCCTTCTAATATTAGGGTCGACATGTAGTTTCTTCTTCAATTCACATTGTCATCTTCAACAATTAATTTATCCTGAATCATGAGGATCCACGTGACGTGCCACATATAACCATAAGCGACATGAATTATACTATCCATCCATGGGTTTTGTATATACATGTGTAATTTCATTCATGTCTATCTACTTCGATCAACTGTGGGGTCCAAAATCCAATGGCTAGGGTTGAGATCAATGACAACAACGAAGCTTCCAACAAAGTTTAGGACCCGAAAAGATGTAGAAAAAATGTCAATGAGGAAACCCTTGTTTTAATGAAGTGGAATAGGTGGGTGGCCACCAATTTCTTCCTGGACCATTCTTCCCACATTATTAAGTAATGGTCTCCATTGTGTCAATTTCTAGGGCAATCCTTTGTTGAATATGAACCTTGGTGAGTTGTTTTCCTTGTTGAAGTAGTTGTCATGCTTAAATTGTTGATGGTTTTTACTAACTAGTTGTTGGAGGGGTTGGATCCATTAAACTTATATAGTTGCATGATCTTATTGAGTGTGTGAGTACTCTTTTGTGGAGTATGAAACATGAATAGAATGAAGGGATTTGTTATAACTTTGCTTGACTAGAGAATGTGGATGCACCCTTATAGGTACAGTAAGAATATCTTGGTACTCTTCTAAAATTTTGTTGATATGCTTCTCCTAGAGACAAGCATCTTGGTAAAATATTGCAGTGACTATAGAGTCCTTGTCTTCTGAACATATCATGAAGAGGATAAAATTTGTGGTATGAGAGATTAATTTGTGACACCATTTTTCAGGACAATAGTCGTAACTACCTTTGGTATCCTGTAGAGTTGACCTCTTAGAGTAACAATGATGCTATGTGGTCGCAATTAATAAACAACATGATGCCTCCACATATATTGATGGCCTAAAATAACATCATAAAATTTCACTGGGGAAACATCATACAATGCCTCATCCTTGAAGAGATTGATGTCATATGACATGCGACACAGTTGGCTTACACAAAGATCCTCTCCCTGGCGAAGCCATCTGATGTTGTTTGGTTGTAGGTGTGGTGTTTTATGAAAATCAAAATACTTCACGACCTATGATGAGATGAGTTTCTTATAACTTCCACTATAAATAATAAAATGTAGTAGGGTACCCTTCACCCACATCTATGAATGGAAAATGCACTCCCCCTCCTTAGAATCCTCTAGTTCTTCTAGTTGGATTGTGGCGGTTGAGATAGTAGTAGTGGGTTCTACATAAATTATTTTTCTCCTTTTACTATTGTATGAATAAGAGTCAGATCCGGGGCTTGGTTTTGCTTCTTTGAGCTCGACTACCAATGGCTATTTTGAGCGACATCCATCGGTGTTGTGCCAAGGGATTTTGTGGAAGTGGCACTACTTTCTAATTTCCTTCTTCTTCTTCCCATTGCTCTTAATTTCCTTCTTCTCATAATGGTTGTCTTGAGGTTTCCACTCTCTGTATGAATGGTCTATATGAATTATTTTCTCCTTTCCTATATTTTTACTTTCAACATTTCTTTCCACCCTGAATGCATTCTCCAATGATTTGGTTTCCCAAAGGAAAACTCATGTTGAATGTTATCCTTTAAAATTCCTATCAGTACATCAATCAAGTGCTCATCTAGAATATACGTTAAATTTATATTCAATCTTTGGAAGTTCTCAATGTGCTCTGCAACTGAACCCTTTTGCTTGAGATTTATCAATTAGATAAAGAAGGTATTTCTCCTTGTATCCTCATAGTGTTCTATCATTTCTTTCGTGAAAATTTTCCAAGTGACGAGTGATTTTCAAGAACAAAGGCATCGATACCAAACAAATCGATTGGTTTCTAAATATAAAAAAGCAATTTGTACTTTTTGTGTATGTGTCACATCATGTAGATCAAATAATTGCTTCATCTGAAGTATCCATGTGATTAGATCCTTTCCATAAAACTTCCTCATATCAATCTTAGGAAAGTGGTTGGTCATCAACCCAACATTGGAGTTTCTCCATTCTTTATTCATCTTCCTTGTGTCCTCATCATGAATTTCATGGGATACATTTTCACTTTCAGGTGGCCTCTCTATTAGGAAAATTTTCAATCCTTCCATGATATCCATTTTTAAACCATCGATATTAGTATCCATTATTTCCTCCAACATAGCTTCAATTGAATCCATCATCCCTTATAGTTCATCTTTTGTTACTGTATTATTTTTTAAATCATTTATGTCCCTACACATTTCTTCACGTTCATCAAGAGTCCAAGTAGGATTGTCTGGAGGCTTATTTGGTGTAGAAGTTCCATTTTTTGGTGGCATGTTGGCCAAGTATCACTTTTAAACCTTGATTTTGAGGTGGTTCTACTAGACGATCTTTATTCCGATGTATCTCCAAAATTCAGGCCCTTCTGGGTTTGAAAATTTCTTTTATAGTTCTCTAATATGTATTATTTTCCATTCCATGGGTTTGATCAAAATTGGATGTGCCAAGTGGAAGTTACGGTAAATTCCCCACAACTTCATGATTTTTATCCCTTCCAAGAGAGCATACTTGTAAAGTGTTCCAAGAGAACAATATCTTATATTTGATTATGAAACTTGTACCCAAAATAATATGAAATGTCTGTTATCCAATGCAACTAGTCTCACTTAATTTGGATACTCATTGAAGAATATATCATTGTTTTACCCAAAAGACCCATTTGAGACTAGTTAATATGACTAGTCAAATACCCTATCTTGCACAGGGTGTATCTACAAAAGTAGGATGACCCAGAAGATAAAAGTTTTATCACCATTACCTTGCTAATTTCTATGAATATCCTCCTAGTTTCAAGATATGAAACATTACAAAAAAAAAATTATAGCTAACATTTTGCGATGACTAAATTCAGGATGATTCTACAACCCTTTCTTACATAGGCTATATCTCCGAAAGTATAATGCCTCAAAATATGTAATTTGAACCCCACGTACCTTCATATACAAAATATTGTCCAAGGAGTTCCTTATGAAACTTTAAGAAAACAATTTAAAGTGAAAATTCCAAGGTGTCTCGGATGTAGTAGTGAAACCTCAAGACCTTGAGCTATGATACCAAATGTTAAGAATGAAATATCAAAATAGGATTAAAAAACCTGAGAATCAGTACTCAACTCCTTGAAAAAGAGATAATTCCATATAATAATCCTCTTCGACGGGGAAACCTCCTTATACACCACATAAATTTCCAAATACCAGATGATTCCAAATGAAAAGGTCTCCTGGGTATATATAGGAAACTATAAGTTACAATTACAACTAATGGAACCAAGCTAGCATAAATAAAATAACATTACTAATGTTATATGCCCCAATTAAGGGGTAATGTGCCACTATTTAGGGATTAACAAAATGTCCATAAATGAGAGATGCATGAGGCTCTCTTATTACATTTACTCTTTCATCCCTGGGTATACAAATCTTTCCAAGATGATATAACAAGTTACCATGCACATAATGATATCAATATTGATTTCCACGAGTTAATGCATCATATACACCTTTAAAATGATAATCCTTAGCATATTGTTATGCATAAATTTCATGAGATAGAGGATTATACCTTAATATTATGGATGCATTGATTACTAATCTTGACAACATATCTGCAACCTTTTTATGACTACCTTTCTTATACATCATTACCAAATGAAACCATTATAAGAAAACCATCCACTTGAAGTGTCTTGACTATTGTAGCTTGGTCTATGACTGTACATACTGTAATGGTTAATGATCAGTAGAAATTATTGTCTCCTTTCCCATTAAGTAATGCTTTCATTTCTTTACACTTTGTACCAACACATACAATTCCTTATCATATGTGGGATATTTAATCACATACTGAGTGAATGTCTTAGAATGATAACATATAGGTTTACTTCATTACATCAATACTTCTCCCATGGAATATCTTCTTGCATTGGTTTGAATCTCAAATGGATGTTGTAGATATGGTAGAGTCAAAACTAGTTTAGTGCTTAGCTTTTCCTTCAATGTCTTAAAGGCTCTCTGTTACTTTCCTCCCCATTGAAAGACTGGTTTAACACTTGTTAATGCATGTAGAGGAGATACGATCTATGAGAAATTAACACTGAATCTCCTCCAATATGTATTGATCCTAAGAAGATCCCAACTTTTGTGAAATTAGTTGTCTTGGGTCATTTCACAATGACGTCTATTTTTGCAGGGTCTATTTTTAGCTGACCATTCCTTACAATGTAAACCAAATTCCCTACATAGTGTAACATTGGATTCCTTGAAAAAAATCATGAAAAATAAGTATAAAGTTCTTAAAATTCCATCAAGGGACCTCTTTACATGATTTATGATGTTACCTCGAAGTCTTAATACACTTGTGCATGTACTTTGAGACACCTAACCATACTCTGCATTGGAATGTGTACACATCCTCGGTCTGTGGTCCATTAAATAGGGCATGAATGGCCCCAATCCTATAGAAGATGAAGAGAACCACTACATGTGAGGATACTTGAAAAGTAGGTATTTGTGTACCAAAAAATATTCTACCATTTCAGGCTAGCCACAAACCCCACAATACTAGATAGGGAATGGCTCTATGTTGTTTATATTTTGAGCATCAATACTAGTCATGTAGACAAAGTTCAATAGAGTCCCCACTGCAAAGATTTATTAGACTCAATCAATGGCTTATACTTTTCCACACATGTTTTTAAAATACATAGTGGAAAAAAAGGTGTGTTGTGGTTTCTTCTACTCTAAAGAAAAGTGCACATATCCTAGGACCTTGGACTGCTCTTTTTTTCATGGCCTACCAAGTAAATACTTTGTTTTGTAAGGCCAAAAAATAAAAAAATTGTTCTTTTTTTAGGCCCTAACCTTCAAAATTTTGTCCCACCACCATATGGGAGGACGATTTTCTATTGACATCAAGATTTGGTACCATATATTTTCCTCATAAGTTCCTCCTATCTTATTAGAAATCCAAACAAGACTATCTTCTTCCTCCTAAAGACGAATATGGTATTTTTTCAACTCTTCAACATACTCATCCAAAATTATTTCCCAACCCCCTTGGAGACCTAAATATATATATTTGTTTCACCTTTGTGGCCATGAGTCTCTTCAGTCTAGATCCCCTTATTGTGAGAGGAACATTACATGTTGTTGTTGTAAATATTGGATTAGGTTATGAGATAGAGAAAAATTGTTTCCACATCCCATAATAGCATCCAACCCCACCCTAACCTTTGTTACATCTCCAAATTTCTAAGCTAATATAATTTGAATTATGTTAAAGGACGACACCAAAGCCTTCCAAGGAGTGATCCATTTGACCAAGACTTGGCCTTCTTTTGAATCCAAGATAGAATATTGTCCATATATATCCTTGGTTATTAGGTCCAAAGTGACTTGGCTACCAAGAAGAGTCTAAATCATGGATATTTGTTAGGCCCGAACTGCCCTATTTTTCATATTGGATATAGAACACCAATTGTCCCAATGAACACCTTCCTAACCGTCCTTGCTAGTCCATAGAAAATTGATATTGATTTTACATATATTATCTAATACGCCTTTGGGTATATCAACCAATGGCTTCCAAAACATCGAAATAGATTCAATAACTAACTTCACAAGTGTTAGCCTCCCTCCATGGACATCCAACAATTACACCAAAGATGAATTCTTTTCTTAATGTCTACTATAAACCAACCCAATATTTCTTTCCATAATATTTTTTCTTCAGTTTGTATCCCAAATACTTAAATCCATAATTGAAGTTTAGTGTTTCAAAGGTATAAAGTTCTTTATAAATTCACCCTCCTCAAAAACCAAGAAAGGAAAATAATAGAACACCCTCACAATCTTTGCAATATTACTGGCCTTTAGCTCCTTGTAGATTTTGGAAATGTGTTGAACCCCTAGCTCTACCAAAATTGTAAATTCTCTTACATTGTGGTCTTCATAATATTTCATCTCCCAAATTGTATTGATGATTTTTTTATGGTTGGTGAAGCGACGAAAGAATTTAATATTATCATCTCCTAAATCCAACCACACCATTGTACTTTTCATACACTAGTCCACCTCTCTATATCTAATAATCCTTTCCTTTTTTGTATCTAGCTCTGCAAGAGTTAAAAGTTCATTTGCAAAGAATGCCCCAAAAGTGTTGCAACTAAAAATATTGGCAATTGTTTCCTCCACATATATCATATTCTTTTCCCTGCTTTATAGTATTATCACCGACCACTCCAAGACTTTTTCTTGAGTTCTAATATATAATATGGAAATTTTCTTCTTTCTATAATTCATGAGTCTATATTTTAAGGAATCCACTCCCTCTTAACTAAGTTGACAAAAGTTGCATCTTCCAACCAAACTAGATTAAATTTAAATGGAGAAGGTGGCTTGTCCTCCCCTTTTGTGAGTTCAAGGAAAATGGTATTATGATCCAAACCCCCTATGGTTCCCACCTATATTCTATGTATGTATAGTTCTATTAACATCTACTCCATAATTAGAAAGTGATCTAAACTCTTAGAGACCCCAATAATCCTAGGTTTTTTTATTTCACCAAGTGGGATTAAGTTTTTCTGTCTCCATGTTGATTAGGTCTGTTGATTGAATATGGTATATAAAATATTCATAGAATATTTTAGGTCAAGCCATGGCCCCCCATATCTATGACTTGCTTACAGTAAAATTCATATCCCCACATAAGATCAAATTGTTATCCCTTATTACAGACTAGTTGAAGAACCGATCCCAATAGTTATGATTCATGTCACAATTCCCATATACATTCAATATTGTAAGTGTAGTATCCAAGCCATCACACTTGAACACCATTCATAAACTTGATTACACGCAAAATTAATTTTTTAAAGAAATTTCCATGCACCAACCGATAAGGAGTGCACTTGAAAGGCCATTGGCATCTACCCAATGAAAGACCTATTTATTGAGTAGATCTCTGAGACTTACCACAATCAAATCCCCCTTACTCATTGTTTCTTCAATAAGGAATATGTTTGGTTGTTATTTTTCAACTAACCTATGGAGGGATAATTTATTTACAGGGATGCCCAAACCCTTTTATGTTTAGTGAGAGGATTTTCATCATCGAGCCCTCGACTTAGGATGTGAATCTCTAAGAGACCAAACCATTGAATTTTGTTTTCCTTACAAATTTTCTGCTGCTGCCTTGTTCCAGGCATGGAGCATTAGGGTTTTCCTTCTTGCACCTCCCATCCCCACTTTATTATTAGTATCAAAAACTAGTCCCCTCAATAATAAGTTTTCATGGGTTCCTACCAAACCTTTTGACCTTAGAAGATAGGAATTCCCAAAACAATTCCCCTATGAAGTGGAGACTTGGTTACTAGAGAGGGAAGGGCCCCCCTTTCAAAGATAAACTAGGGTTTTATATAATTCCTTAGAACCAACTATAGGGTGAATCCTAGTGGAATATGGGTTACATAAAAGAGGGTTGTCCAAATTCTCATGGCCTTCCTTGTTTGATTGTCCATTCAAAACAAAACCACCATCAACACAAAAAGTGGTAATAAGAAGTGAAGTATCAAAATAATTCTTACCCAAATGAGGTTTCTTGGTGCCAAACACTTAAGAGAGAGATTTCCCAAGCTACCCATGGGACACATATCCTTCCATTGTTTCGCTTCTCTCGAGTCCAGAGATTTTTGTAGGGGCTCATAAGTTGTTGCTACCTTTGGCTAAATTATAGTGTCAAAAGTGTTTACCAACTCCTTTTCCAACACCCTTTCAGGTATTAAGTCCTCACATATGAGAGTCCTCTATAACACCAAACATTCTCGACCCTGTATTTTACCATTCTTAGGGTGAATTGCAATTTTTTCAAGAAGAATTATGTGGTAATGTGAGACAAATACCTCCTGTAAATGACTATTTTGTGACATAGGGTGAGTGTGTAAACCCTTAAGCACCCTCTTAGGCTTGTCCACAACACCAAGGGATCCAAAAATATTAGTAGTCTCCACCCTTTGTTCCAATTTTGAAAGCCTTACATTCCTTAAACTATGGTTACTAACCAAGTAAGTCCTTCCTCTTAAATCCATAGGGATGGAGTTCCCCCCCTCCTTTTTCTACCAAACATTCTTGACAAAGTTATTAGTGCGAGTTTCAATGACATGACCAACCCCATGGAATCTTACGTGGAGAAAGGGAACATTCACATAGTCCACGAGTTGAGTATACTCCCAATCACCCACCTCTACATCCATGCTTTCTGTTAACCCCTTTGATAGGTCCATATTCAACAAAATCATAACCACTCATCAATGCACACTATATTTGTATGATAGATCTATCAAAAGGGTTCTACTGAGATAATTCTCTATATCCCATGGAAATTTGGCATTCCATATCTCTAGGGGGGAGCCTAGAAGATTTTCCCAGATGAGGGTCATCTTCATCACCTCTTGATGAGGGTCGAAACATGGATCCCATATTTGTGAGATTAAAAGACATGAGCCCAAACCACCTAGCACCTAGTATCCTTATTGCATCCTTGTTTGAATTGAAAATGAAACTTAACCATCCCTTCCTCAAAATATTGAAAGTCAGGTGATATCCTAACGTAGCTTCCTAGTTACAGTTTATCCAACCCCGAAAGGTGACCCTCAAGAGTGAAACTCCAAAGAATCATCCCACAAGACTTTTCCCCATAAAGTTTGAAGGGCTTCTTCTTATCTATGAATATGGTGCACCCAATGATGAAGTGGCTATCAATCGAGAAGTTTCTAGTAGGGAAAGATCAATATGATGATCTTAAATTGAATGTGTGATAAAATCCATTTTGGGGGGGGATCGTTCCACTAGCGTGGTCGTCGACTCTCCTTTTATTTACGACTCGTTTGTCTAGTAGGCGTAAATGATATTGTCATATCCATCTTTTCCTTCTGACAACACTCCCAAATCCATTGCAGAGATGTAAACCCTAGGAATTAATTTATCTTTTGAGTAACTCTTATGGGCCTCCGCGTTGGCATTCCTTGTGTGATAACTTATCCCTTTCACTCTAGTATCCTTCAAAACTTTCAGGATCCCTTGGACAAAAGTTTCCACATAGCCTGATAGGTCTAACCCGTAGTCCACGAGTTCACTAACTACCTCAACCCCT
>ML780080.1:156453-182579 GCA_009831015.1 Picea engelmannii | reverse complement strand
ATTCTAAATCAACCAATGGTTCTCCTACTGAAATTTAAATCATTCCATCAACATAATCACTATTCATGATGAGCTTGCATAAACCTTGTCCTTTGACAACCTTTAAAGGTTTAATTTCAATATCATAATCTTGTATCTTTGCCATCCAGATAGTCCATTTTCCTTTTCTCAATTGTTGACTTAGAAGCATTTTCACCAGTGATAATGGACCATAAGAAATAACATGAGAATTTAGTATGTGTGTTTGAAAGTGTTCCGCCACTTTCACAAGGGCCAAGGATTGCTTTTCCAGTTCTGAATACCTCAATTAATAGTCATGTAGGGTTTTTCTCCTGAAACTGATGGGGAGTTATTCACCTTTGGTATTCTTCTGAGTAAGAACAGATGCAACAACTGTTTCTGTAGAGAACGACTAGATGATGAAATCCCTTTGAAAATATAGACTATTGAGGAACATAGTTGTTGTGATTTCTCCTTTGATATTGTTGAAATATTCTTGAGTATATGTAGTCCATTCAAACCTCTGCTCCAATATTTTCAACAAAAAAATGGTCGGCTTCACAATACTTGCATAGTTAGGAAAAAACCTTCACACAAAATTGATCTTGCCAAAAATGGATTGAAATCCTTTCTTAGACGTCGGGGGGTTAAGTTCATTTATTGCTTTAATTATTTATGGTTCTATATAAATCCCTTCTTTGCACACAATATGACCCAACATTTTTCCTTGAGTTACAAAGAATAATCATTTATTTGGATTTAGAGAGACACAATATAGTATACATCCGTCAAAAATCTTTCTCAAGTGATGGATATGATCACCAGTTGTTTTTTAATTCACTTTTAAGTCATCTTGATAGTCTACCATAATTTTTCCTATCAACCCACTAATTGGATGATCSATGGCCCTCTGGAATGTGGCTCTAACATTCTTCAAACCAAAGGGCATTCTGGTATATGCATATGTCTCTCAAGATGTTATGAATGTTGTCTTTTCCTTGTCTTCCTAAGCCACCAAGACTTGTTTATATCTAGAAAAATCATCCAACATGGACATGCAGGCTAATCTAGTGACTTGTTGGAGAAGGAAAGTTATATTAGGTAGGGGAAAGTTATCCTTTATGCTTGATTTGTTAAGATATCTAAAATCGACACACATCTAGATTTCCCCGGTCTTCTTTCTTACAATCAAAGGATTTGAAATCTAGTCGTAATTTCTAATGGGATAAATTATTCTAGCCTTCTTTAATTTCTCCAATTCAATCTTTACCAAAGGTTTTAGTTTGGGGTTCATCATCATTATTTTTTACTTCATGGGTTTTTCACAGGACGTATCTACAAAAGTAGGATGACCCAGAAGATGAAAAGTTTATCAACACTACCTTGCTAATTTCTATGAATATACTCCAAGTTTCAAGATATGAAACATTACAAAATCAAATTATAGTGAAAATTCTGTGATAACTAAATTCAGGATGATTCTAGAACCCTATCTTACAGAAGATATATCTAGAAATGTGTAATGCCTCAAGATCTATAATTTGAACCCCACGTACCTTGATCCATATACTAAATATTATCCAAGGGGTTCCTTTTGAGACTTTGTAGAAAACAATTTATAGAGAAAATTCCAAGGTGTCTCAGATGTAGCAGCGAAACCCTAAGACCTTGAGCTCTAATACCAAATGTTCAGAAAAAAATATCAAAATAACATTAAAAACACTCAGAATAAGTACTCAACTCCTTGGAAAAGAGATAATTTTAGATAATAAGCCTCTTCGAGGGGGAAACCTCCTTATACACCAGATAAATTTCCAAATACCAAGTTATTCCAAATGAAAAGGTCTCTTTGGAATATATTGGCACAGGGGTAGACCCAGGGTTCAACGCTTTAACAATGTACCAACAAAACCCTAACTACTGGCCCTTTCGGTAACACCTATGAAGAAGGCGAAGTCTCACCCGAGGTAGAGGCATGGGGTTTACAGGACTCAGGTGTCTATAACCAAGATGGGACACAGATATGTGATTACAACACTTCGTAGGGTATTTAGGAACAATATATATTAATACATTCACATCGCATATCAAACCCTAAGTAGAGTTCAATGCAGTTATAATGATGAAATACACATCACACTTAGCATCATAAGTCAGATCTAACACATTCAACATATAAAAAGCATTAAACATTCATGGATCTATCTATCATTCACAACATTCAATGCAGTAATAAAATTCACCGCATAAACATTACAACACAAAGAAAACCATCAACACAAGATTTATGTGGCTCACCCCAGTGTGGGGCTACGTCCACCAACAAATTCTTCTTCTATATTAGTCTTCAATCTCTTACATCCACCTGCTCCTGTGCACTAAGCCACATATCCAAGCTTCACACTGAACATGGATCTGCGCACTAAGCACCAGATCCACCTTCCCAAAATCATCTCAAGGCACAGAGCCAACTTCTCTATCAAGCACAGAGCCTTACATACATGTTATGTTGCACAAAGAAACTTAGAACTACTTGCCTCTTGCAGTTAGCTTCTTATGCATTTAGCTACATACTACATTTCTTGCACTAAGAAAACCCCCCTCCTTCTACATTACATTCCTTCCTATATACACTTTTTCATCCCTTACAACAAGGCCTAATCATGGGTAAACCCATGGGCCGACATGCCAAAACCCTAATACAAAAACCCTAATGAACCCCTTATTGGGTCCACAAAGAGATCTCGTGATCTCAGATTTTCCTGGGTGCTCCATCTTCGACCAACCTATCAAAGTCCAAAAGAGGTAAAACCCAACTAATGTTTCCTCAAAACTTGATTGAGGGCCAACATGCCCCCAACACTCACATGCGGCTCGTCCCGAGTCATTCATATCTGGGAAACACTTCTTCAAAGGACTCGATCTTAGCTCAAGTTGCCTTGAGTTGCCTCGACTTGTTGCTTCGCTTGAGCCTCCTTCTCAATGAGCTCCTACAGTACTTTCTTGGTAACAATACCTTCTAGGAATTGTTCCACTGTCGCAACCACTTGGTCTAGCTGCGATCCTTGTCCTTCAATATCTTCAAATACCGTACAGGATTTTTCCTGCACTAATTGTAGCCTCTGTGTGACCTCCATGACTCTGCCCTAGATGGAAGTAATATGATGTTGGGTTGTGCATTGTTCTTTTGATATCTTCATTCTCTCGACCGCAATGGTTTACTTCATCTGTGCTTGAACTGTCAGTGCCTGTTGCTATGCCTCCTGTAGTTGCGCTTCCAACTTCCTAAGCTATGGATCTTCCATGAGGCGTTTGTAATTTTGTGCACTTTCATTTCTTAACTACTTGCATTCTGAGGCGAGGGCCTTGATCCTTCCTATTGCTCTTTTAGTGGCTTCTTCCTTCTGGTCGCACACTTCCTGCGGACTGCTTGGTACTACTTGGATATCCAACTCTGTTACCCTTGCTTGAAGCTGTTGAATGGCCTAAACAAGCTTCATTAATTGAAACTTGACTGCCTCATGTTCCTCCTGTGTCGATCCTGGCATAGAGAGAAGTGATTTTCTCACCACTTATTTGAATGTAGTGTAGGTTCCCTTCTGGTTTTTTTTCTCCTTATTCCCCTCCTCCTTCTTGATTTACTTCATCTCCTCCTCCTCCTCCTATGGGTGATCCAGGTCCACTTTCTTCCGAGGATCTATATTCCTCATTAGTCTATACATCCTGGAATTCATCCTTTTTCATAGTCGTCTTCGCACTTGTCTGTCCAACATGCTCAACCTGAGTGACCAAGGGGCTTTCTATGATATCAGGGTCAGATATTTTTCCATCATCAACTGGTACGAGGAACTTTGTTGGCCACTCCTTCGTGATCTCCTACATGTCTTCATCGATCAACTTGTAATAGGACTGTAATGCCTCCCTACTCTCATCCTTGTGCGTAGTGATATATATATAATTTCGATCTGTGTGGAACTTAGCTAGTGGTCTGTACTGGTGCAAGGTTCGTGGTGTCATACGAGGGACCAATTCTGTGGAAACCTTCAGTTGCAGGTAGTAGGCATGGAACACTGCATTCAACTGCCACTGCTTGGACATGTCATTCGTGTACCATAAGGTGGATAAAATCATGACCAATGGATCTAATGGTTCAATCTCTGGGAAGGCTTATCCTTCCAGTATTTTCCAAGCGACAAATTCGATCAACACCAGCAACCAGCTGAAATGGAACTCATATCCCTAATCTTGCACTTCGTGAAAATATTTCTCGAGCTCGTTGACAAGGTAGCTCACTCAGTTCATTTTCATCCCCTCCATGCACTTCACTGAGAGGTCAACCACAAACCAAGTGACCTACGTGGGGCGGTTCTTTCTGACGAGCTTTCCAGCTATGAGCTAGAAATCTAGGAACACTGCACCATTCTGAATAGAGGCTAGCTTGTATTCTCGCTTCCCTTTCTCAACTTCGTTGTATGCCTCCTTAATGCATTGTGCCAGGGAGTGGTCTGAAGCCTTCCCTGTGTAGAAATGCCGAGGGTCAGGTCCTTGCATGCTCAGTCCTATGATCCAGTGGATCAACGTTGGATCCATAATAATGCACCTGTCGAGCCACAGGTATCCTCCATGATAGCACGACATGAGGAGGTTAACACAAGCATTAACCTCCTCATGTTGACCAAAGTAAGGAATATTCATGAAATTCAATATCATGGTCTATGCGAGCTCCTTTATCCATGACTGGGAGAGTATGTGATGATTCTTCCCAGTCATCTTCATCAGGTATCTATGTGGTGCGATCATCACGTAGTTCTTCCTATCGCCGAGATTGAAGTCACTATTCTTCAGAGATGGGATATATCCCAACTAGCTTCCAACCACACGTATCCCATTCAAGATGTATGCGGTGATCAATGTGTACTTGAAGTCTCATGAGATGTTGTCGTGGTTGACCGCACCAACCAAGGGCGAGATATAATTAGGCAAGACTAGCGGGATATTCTTCGTGTCAACTAGATTGTCACGGTTCTTGATTCGATTCTTAGTAGCGGGGTTGACATGTCCCGAACGATGTCTAGTAGAGGGGAAAGCCTGCAATCCCCTGGTCTTCGATGCCTGTATTCCTCCAGACATAGCTTTATCATCCATAAACTTCTTTAGAACTTCTTCAACGAACTTCTCTAGCTCAGTGCGCTCGACCGACATTCTCACTGTTAACAAATAAGTCGGGATAGGTGAACAGATAGCGTGGTAAACAACAGATGGTGAGGTCTGATAACACAACTTGACAGACACAATTACTTTGTTTCTTATCTTAGATAATCACGGGTAGGAAAAGTGGTCCCGGTGCAACTTCCGATGGGTTAAGTAAGCAAGTGTCGTAACAGATTCCTCCAACAGGTAGGAATTCCTCAATCAATGCGAATTCGTCTGTTATGGCATGGTCTCAATATATAAAGGTGATCCATAGTCCCATAAATGTGTTTCCTATATGTTCTAGAGCATCGTTCAAATGGTCGGGGAGCCTCCAACGGTCATATATCTTCTTTATGGAGAAGTCCCATTCTGCATGGTTTTACTGTTCTGGTGAGGTTTAGAGCCTGCAAACCTGCCTCCTACGAAGTTCCAATCTGTGAAATCTTCCATCTGTTCTCTGTAACTTCTTGTAGATTTTCCAACTTAGCCTTATTCTTATTAATCTTCCTTGCCTTATTTTCTGTGATTTGAGTCCCTCTAACTATTTATGGATTTCTCTTTCCATTCTTATTCTTATCTTCTTCTATCATAGTGACTTCGCGCTATTGATGTACTCCCAAAGGGTTCAAAGTTAATATCCATTCCCTTACTAATTCTTGGGTGGATATAATTTATTCTTGCATGGATAGGTCCTTCAAACCTTCTTGTGTTCTTACAACTAATTCTCTTTCCTTCTACTACTTCAACTTATCCTCTCGTTCTTCTATTAGTCGATCTACTTTTCTATCTATGAAGTCCCTTAGTTCTTTCTTTTTCTTTTCTGTAGCTTCTTCCTCTGATTTCCTTCTGATCTGATCTTTCTCAATCTAAGTCTTTCCTAACAAAAGAGGGAATGGGGCGTTGTTCTCAACAAACTTAATAACTTCAAATTCCTTTTATGTCGATGTTCCATGGATGATAACATGTATATTAGCAACTCTTCCACATAGGGTTATCATCTTTCCTTTAAATAAGCCTATTCTTCCCAATGAAGGTATCACAATAGGCTTTCCCAAGATTTCCCAAGTTCTTTCTTTCATAATATTTACTTGTGTCTCCTCATCCTGGACACAGTATATGTCAAAATCTCCTATTCTTGTATATATGGATTGTTTTTCTTCCATGATATCTGATAAACTAACATCTTTGTGATCATCCATTGCTTCTTTTAACTGTACTAATGTATTCTGAACTTTCTCTAATTCTTTCTGATCTTCTAACATGCTCTTATTCTCTTGACTCATTTTGATTTGTTCAACTTTAGCAATCATCCTTAGGAAATCCTCAACTTCATGACCAACAATTTTACAATAAAGACAAATAAGACCTATACCAGGGCATTCCTTAGCAAGATGTCTCATTCTTCTACAGTTATAACATAATGTCAATCCTCTCTTTCTCTTAAATGTTTCCCAACCTTTCCTGTACTGCGCACTAGGATCACAGTGTTGAGCCTGTAATCTGCAAAAAATATTTCTAGGTTCCTACATCCACTCATTAGTCCAAAAATTCTTTCTATGCATGGGAATAACATATCTTTCTTTTTTTCTATCAAATTTATTCAAATCAACTTTTTCTTCTAACTATAACCTAGATTTCAAACTAGGACAAAATCTATCAAACATAACTAGACTCATGCTTTCGAAAAAAACATTTCCACTTATCTTACTCTATCTAAGCACAAAGATTTACCTCTTTCAAGATCTAACCTCTTTTCTTTAGATGGGGTTTCCTTATTACCAAATAGATTCACAATTCAAGTAGAATATTGCGCACTATAGAAATAGATCTACGCACAGAGCTTCTCTTTTCTTTCAGATCCTAGCAATCACAGTTTTAGGTCCCAGCAATAGAACCATTTGTTGGCACAGGGGCAGACCCGGGGTTCAATGCTTCAACAATGCACCAACAAAACGATAACTGCCGGCCCTTTCAGAAACACCTGCGAAGAAGATGAAGTATCACCCGAGGTAGAGGCAGGGGGGTTACAGGACTCATATGTCTGTAACCAATCTGGGACATAGATATGTGATTACAACACTTTGCAGGGTACTTAGGAACAATATATATTAATTCATTCACATCATAGATCAAACCCTAAGTATAGTTCAGCGCAATAATAATGGATAAATACACATTGCACTTAGCATCATAAGTCAGAATTAACACATTCAACATATACACATCATTAAAAATTCATGGATCTATCTATCATTCATAACATTCAATGCACTAAGCAAATTCATAGCATAAACATTACAACACAAAGAAAACCATCAACACAAGATTTACATGGTTCACCCTAGTGTGGGGCTACGTCCACCAACGACTTCTTCTGCTTTATTTTTCTTCTATCTCTTACATCCATATGCTCCTGTGCACTAAGACACATAGCCTAGATTCGCAGTGGAAAGATGATATACATACTAAGCGCCAGATCTACCTTCCCAAAATCAGGTCAAGGCATAAAGCCAACTTGTCTCTCAAGCAGGGAGCCTTACATACATGTTTTGTTTCACAAAGCAACTCAGAACTACTTTCCCCTTGCGCTTAGCCACTTATGCACTTAGCTACATACTACATTTCTTGCACTAAGCACACCCCCTCCTTCTACATTACATTCCTTCCTATATATAATTTTCATCCCTTACAACAAGGCCTAATCATGGGTAAACCCATGGGCCGACATCCCAAAACCCTAATACAAAAACCCTAATGAACCCCTTGTTGGGTCCACAAAATAAGTGAGATCTCGTGAGATATTGAAATAACTCATCATAATTAGGTACGATTTTGATGAACTCATGCTTATGATATGGATCAAAACCTCACAAAACATTTGTTATATCTTCTTCTTTATGTTTCACCATCATGAGAACAAAATATTTAATTTCTCTCACGCGGCTCTTCATTTTCTCTGTGCTCACTAAAGAAACATTATTTTTGATATGATGAACTCTAATAATAAATTCAACCCTGTATTTGAAAATATGATATTTATTCTCTTTCTGATAGAATATATCCTTCCTGTCAAATAGATATGGACTACCCAAGACAATCCCACAAATTTTAGGATTCATAACATCTAACTCAACCTCGTCAAAGAACTTAGTTGTAATTACAAATCATATCTTACACTGTTTATTCACTTGCAACTTAGGATCTTCACATACCCGTCCTAATGGATAAGGATTTTTATGAGGTGTTATCTTCAAACCTAGATTCTTAATAATTTCTTCAGATATTAAGTTAACTTGAGATCCACTGTCAAATAAACTACTACATTTGTATGATTAACTATAATTGCGACATACAAAATCTCGCTTCTCTTCTTTTGGTCAGTATGTCTTTTCAATATAGCAAATTGAATTGAAGAATTAAAATTGATAGTTGATATACCTTTTCTTGCCATTTCTATTATCCTATATTCATCCATGGAATCTGACCCTAGATCCTGATGAGTTGATGCAAATATATTTTTCTTCTTTTTATCCTTGAAATTCTTCAGTCATAATTATGGGCGTAGCTTCCAAAATTGTGACTTCTCATGTCCCTTTTTATTATAGTGGAAACATGTAGGTATTCCCTTAGATTTTTTTACCGTAGTTTATTTCTTACTCTTCCATTTACCTTTCGGTTTGTTTTCAAGATTGAATGGATTCTTAACTTTCATTGCATGCTTACCCTTACTAGCCTCCATATGTGTATCTTGTACTGATACTTTATCAATGTTAGTAGGGTTAAACATTAAAATAGTGTGATAAAGATATGAGTGCATTCCACCAATACATTTTAGAAGAGTTTCATGGGTATACAACTGAATCCCTAAGGATAATTCCTTCTACTTGAAGTCTTGTGTATATGCTTGAATATTCTGGAATTTACCCTGCCTTAGATGTTGTTATTCTACCATTATTTTTTGCATATAAGCCAATGGATATAATTGTTTTCTTATAGACTTAGCAAACTTATCCCAAGAAGAGATGACTTTACCCTTTTGAACAAGATCAAMTTGCATCTTACTCTCCCACCATATTAAKGTTGTGCCAMTTAGTTGAAGAGAAACTAACTGTATCMTTSYWGCTTCGCTCATGATCTTTTGAACCCTGTAATATACCTCTATTTGCCTSATCCAGTTKTCCAAATTATYGWCATTSAATTCTCCATCAGAGGTYGACAATTCAAACTTTACATCCAATTTTAATAAAGGAGGATTATGATTATTCTTCTTAGAGGAACTATTTTTCTGAGAAGAATGTTCACTTTCCTTAGAAGAAGATGATGATGAGGATGGTGAAGGGGTCTCTAAAGTTCCACCACCTTCATCTCCTACTTCTCCTTTTACTAAATATTCTACACTTATAATATTTTTAATTCTCCATTTCAAATCATCTATTATCTCTCTCATCAAGAGAAGTATATCCATACTTTATTTTGGACTCATGGGAGGGTCTTTTCCTTCCTTTACTTCAAAATCCATCTTATGTTTACGAAGTCTTCTTTCAATCTTAGACTTATAACTTGCAATCTTTCCTTTACCAAGTTTGAGTTTGTCTCTTATAAGAATTCACTCACAAAAACTTTTCAAACCTTTCTCTGATACCAACTTGATCCGAAAAATCCTTAGATATTAGTTTTTAAATACATATAAACATCTACTTGATCTTAGAAATAATAATGATTGCTTGATTGTTTGCAATTTACATGTGAAACACATATCTAACCAAATACACTTTCATGATAAAATATTTACAAATAACTGAGCACAAAATGAGCAACAATGATAATATCATATACACAAGTTTAAAAACGGATTTCACTCAATTTTGGCTACATCTTTGGGTCTGCTTCCAATAGAGACCTTTTTTTTTATGCTTAAATGGTTTTTTTTTACAATGACCTTAATTGTGTTTCTCGAACCCAAAAATAGAGAGTAACATTGGATTCCTTGCAAAACATCATGAAAAATGAGCACAAAGTTCTGAAAATTCCATCAAGGGACCTCTTGACATGCTTTATGATGTTACCTCAAAGTATTAATAATCTTGGGCACATACTTTGAGACACCTAAACATACTTTTCATTATAATGTGTGCACATCCTTGGTCTGTGTTCCATTAAATAGGACATGAATAGCCTAGATCCTATAGAAGATGAAGAAAACCACTACTTGTGAGGATACTTGAAAAGTAGGTATTTGTGTACCAAAAAAGATTCTACCATTTCGGCCGAGCCACAAACCCCACAATACTAGATAGGGAATGGCTCTATATTGTTTATATTTTCAGCATCGATACTAGTTGTGTACACAAAATTCAATAGATTCCTCATTCCAAAGATTTAATAGGCTCAACCAATGTCTTATACCTTTCCACACATGTTTTGAAAATAAATAGTCGGAAAAAAGGTGTGTTGTAGTTTCTTCTACTCTAAATAAAAGTGCATAGATATTAGGACCTTGGACTTATTTTTTTTGCATTCCCTTCAAGGTAAATACATTTTTTTGTAAGACCAAAAAATAAAAATTTTGTTCTTTTTTGAGGCCCTAACCTTCAAAATTTTGTCCCACCACCATATGGAAGGACCATTTTTTGTTGACATCAAGATTCAGTACCCTATCTTTGCCTCATAAGTTCTTCCTATCATATTAGAAATCTAGACGAGGCTATCTTCTTCCTCCTAAAGACGAGTATGGTATTGTTTCAACTCTTCAACATACACATCACAAATTATTTCCCAATCCCCTTGGAGACCTAAATATCTATATTTTGTTTCATCTTTGTGGCCATGAGTCTCTCCAATTTGGATCCCCTTATTGTGAGAGGAACATTACATGTTGTTGCTGTAAATGTTGGATTAAGTCATGATATAGGAAAAATTTGTTTCCACATCCCATAATAGCATCCAACCCCACCCCAACCTTTGTTACATCTCCAAATTTCTAAGCTAATACAATTTGAATTAATTTAAAGGACGACACCAAAGCCTTCCAAGATAGAATATTGTCTAGGGACATAAACTTTTGTTTTATTAGCCTGTTCCATATATATCCTTGGTTATTAGGTTCAAAGTGACTTGGCTACCAACGAGAGTCTAAAGCATGGATATTGTTTAGGTCCCAACTACCCTTTTTTTAATCTTGGATATAGAACACCAATTGTCCCAATGAACTCCTTCCTAACCATCCTTGCAACTCCATAGAGAATTGATATTGATTTTACATATATTTTCTAATACACCTTTGGATATATCAACCAATGGATTCCAAAAAATCGTAATAGATTCAATAACTGCCTTCAAAAGTGTTAGCCTCCCTCCTATGGAAATCCAACAATTACACCATAGATGAATTATTTTCTCAATGTGTACTATCAACCAACCCAATCTTGCTTTCGATAATATTTTTTCTTCAGTTTGTATCCCAAATACTTAAATCCATAATTGAAGTTTAGTGTTCGAAAGGTATAAAGTTCTTTATAAATCCATCCTCCTCAGAAACCAAGAAAGGAAAATAATAGAACACCTTCATAATCTTTGCAATATTAGTCGCATCCAAAATTTTAAATCCTCTTACATTGTGGTCTTCATAATGTTTCATCTCCCAAATTGTATTGATGCAATTTCTATGGTTGGTGAAGCGATGAAAGAATTTAATATTATCATCTCCTAAATCCAATCACACCATTGTAATTTTCATCCACTAGTATTCCTCTCTATCTCTACTAATCCTTTCATTTTTCGTACCTAGCTCTGCAAGAGTCGAAAGTTCATTTGCAAAGAATGCCCCAAAAGTGTTTCTACTAAAAATATTGGTAATTGTTTCCTCCACATATTTCATATTCTTGTCCCATCTTTATAGTATTATCACCGACCACTCAACCACTTTTTCTTGATTTCTAATAGATAATATGGAAATTTTCTTCCTTATATAAGCCTTGAGTCTATATTGTAAGGAATCCACTCCCTCTTAAATAAGTTGACAAAATTTGCATCCTCCAACAAAACTAGATTAAATTTAAATGGAGAAGGTGGCTTGTCCTCCACTTTTGTGAGTTCAAGGAAAATGGTATTATGATACAAACCCACTATGGTTCCCACCTATATTTTATGCATGTCTAGTCCTATTAACATCTTCTCCATAATTAGAAGGTGTTCTAAACTCTTAGAGACCCCAATAATCCTAGGTTTTTTTATTCTGCCAAGTGGGATTAAGTTTTTCTGGCTCCACATTGATTAAGTTTGCTAATAGAATATGGTATATAAAAGTCATATAATATTTTAGGTCTAGCCATGCCCCCCCATATCTCTGACCTACTTACAGTAAAATTCATATCCCCACCTATGATCAAATGTTATCCCTTATTACAGACTAGTTGAAGAACCGATCCCAATAGTTATGATTCATGTCATAATTCCATATACGTTCAATATTGTAAGTGTAGTGTCCAAGCCCTCACACCTAAACACCATGCATAAACCTGATTACACACAAAAATAAATTTTTAAATAAATTTACATGCTCGAACCCATAAATAGTGCACCTGAAAGGCCATTGGAATATACCCAATGAAAGTCCTATTTATTGAGTAGATTTATAGACTTCCCCCAATTAAATCCCCCTTACTCATTGTTTCTTTGATAATAAAATTTTTGGTTGTTTTTTTTAAACTAACCTATGGAGGGATAATTTATTTACATGGCTGCCCAAACCCTTTATGTTTAGTGAGAGGATTTTCATCATCAAGCCCTAGACTTAGGCTGTGAATCTCTAAGAGACCAAACCATTGAATTTTTTTTTCCTTGCAAAGTTGTTGTTGCTGCCTTGTTCTAGGCATGGTGCATTAGGGTTTTCCTTCTAGCACCTGCCATCCCCACTATCTTCTTCGTATCAAAACGTAGGCCCCTCAATAATAAGTTTTCATGGGTTCCTACCAAACCTTTGGACCTTAGAAGATAGGAATTCCCAAAACAATTCCGCTGTGAAGTGGAGACTTGGTTACTAGAGAAAGAAGAGCCCCCTTTGCCAAGATGAACTATGGATTTATAGAATTCCTTAGACCCATCTATAGGGTAAATCCTAGTGGCATGTGGGTTAGATAAAAGAGGGTTGTCCAACTTCTCATAGCCTTCCTTGTTTGATTGTGCATTCAAAACAAAACCACCATCAACACAAAAAGTAGCAATAAGAAGTGAAGTATCAAAATAATTCTTACCCAAATGAGATTTCTTGGTGCCAAACCCTTAAGAGAGACATTTCCCAAGCTACCTATGGGACACATATCCTTCCATTGTTTTGCTTCTCTCGAGTCTAGTTATTTTTGTAGGGGTTCATAAGTTGTTACTACCTTTGGCTAAATTATAATGTCAAAAGTGTTCACCAACTCCTTTTCCAACACCCTTTCAGGTATCAAGTCCATAGGTATGAGAGTCCTCGATAAAACCAAACATTTTCAACCCCGTCTTTTACCATTCTTAGGGGGAATTGCAATTTTTTCAAGGAAAATTGTGTGGTAATGTGAGAGAAGTCCCTCCTGTAAATGAGTATTTTGTGATGTAGGGTGAGTGGGTAAACCCTTAACCACCGTCTTAGGCTTTTCCATGACACCAATGGATCCAAAAATATTAGCAGTCTCCACCCTTTGTTCCAAGTTTGAAAACCCTACTTTCCTCAAACTATTGTTACTAACCAAGTGAGTCCTTCCTCTTAAATCCATAGGGATGGAGTGCCCCCCCTCCTTATTCTACCAAAAATTCTTGACAAAGTTATTAGTGCATTTTTCAATGGCATGACCAACTCCATGGAATCTAACACACCAGAAGGAAACATTCACATATTCCATGAGTTGAGTATACTCCCAATCACCCACCTCTACATCCATGCTTTCTGTTAACCCCTTCGATAGGTCCAGATTCACCAAAATCATAAACAATGATCAATGCACACTATATTTGTATGATAGAGCTATCAAAAGGGTTCTACCGAGATAATTCTCTATATCCCTTGGAAATTTGTCATTCCATATCTCTAGGGGGGATCCTAGAATATTTTCTCAGATGAGGGTCATCTTTGTCACCTATTGATGAGGTTCGAAACATGGATGCCATATTTGTGAGCTTAAAATACATGAGCCCAAACCACCTATCACCTAGTATCCTTATTGCATCTTGCTCTGAATTTAAAATGAAACTTAACCATCCCTTCCTCAAAATATGGAATGTCAGGTGATAGCCTAACGCAGCTTCCTAGTTATAGTTTATCCAACCCCAAAGGGTGACCTCTAGGAGAGAAACTGCAAAGAATCATCCCACAAGTCTTTTCGCCATAAAGTACAAGACCTTCTCCACTCTCAAATCCTCTCCCACATTCATTTTTACTCGCCCTTGCTTCCTATTGATCACCTTTTCCCTTTTCTTTGGGCTCTTTGGTGCCTTTGTTTCCCCATCCCCAGAGACCAAAGAACAATGCTGGTAGACTCTGGAAGTTCTAGGAGGCTGCCAATAAACCCTAAGGTCTATAGATTTTCCACCCTATAGATATTGTAGACACATATTTGTTCTTCAAAACAAGGAAAGTTTGAAGGGTTTCTTCTTACCTATGAATATGGTCCACCCAATGGTGAAGTCGCTATTGATCGAGAAGTTTCTAGTAGGGAAAGATCCATACAATGATATTGAATAGAATGTGTGATAAAATCCAATTTTTGTGGGGATCGTTCCACTAGCGTGGTCGTCTGCTCTCCTTGCATATACAAATCGTTTGTCGAGTAGGCATAAATGATATTACCATCTCCATCTTTTCCTTCTGACTATACCCCCAAACCCATTGCACAAACGTAAACCCTAGAAATTAATTTATCGTTTGAGTAACCCTTTGTGGCCTCCACCTTGGCATTCCTTGTGTCATAACTTATCCCTTTCACTCTAGTGTCCTTCAAAACATTGAATGATCTCCTCTCAAAATCCACTAGCACTATATCAAACCCTATCAACTTACATGTTGAAAATGGAAGATTACTACATAAATAAATTACTACTATTATAACTATATACTTCATTACCCATTTTAAAAAATCTAAAAAACATTAATAATAAATCTATCATTTATATATTATATAGATATTAAAAAGATATATAAATAATGTTTTTTTATTAAAAATTTAATATTTATATGTTGTATCAAGATATCCAACTTAGAAACACTCGATAGTACTCAAACAACACAACCCCACACGCCCTTCCATTTACATCTTTAAGTTTTTAAGCAAAACCATTAAACTTCTCACCATTAATCTTGGAGGTTGCCAAACCGACTTCTCACCATTAATCTTTAAACTTCTCACCATAACGTTGGAGGTTGCCAAACCGACTTCCCAAAATGGTTGAAGGAATGAAATGAAGCTTTTGACATTATTTCTATCATTTTGACTATATTTCGATCATTTCTTCATATTTTGCACGAAGCGTTCGAGATCAATTCGACGCGAGAATCTGAAAGGCGCGCCGTGCAGATCCATCTATCAAGCTCAATCTGGGTGGTTGTGACAATTTGAATGGGAAGATGAAATAATAAGTTGTGACAATGGGAAGAGGGAAGAGGGAATATTTTTTTTTACCTATGCAAAACAATTATTATATAAGATATGGAGCAATTTGCAATTACAATTATTATATAAGATATGGAGCAATACCAATGTAAAAGAAAATATATTTTTGTTGCTCCAATTGAAGTTGATGTGCTAAATTCATTTAAAAATAAAGTTTTATATAGAGTTACCTAAATATTTTTCTTTACAAGAAAGTGGAATTTATATAAAAGAAGCAATGGTATGAACAATGTGAGAAAAAATTCAAAGTTCAGGCATACATCGTGTGCATGAATTCCAAGATTACATATATGATTGTCATGATATAAAGCCCATAAATTCCCATGTTGTCCTAGGAACCAAAATTTGGCTACTAAAAGGTTGAGAGCTTACTTCCTGAAGAACATAAAAAGGCTAAAATCCTACTAACATTGAGTTTTCCATAGAACCAAAAGAGGGCCAATTTCATTAGAAGAGGAGCATAATTAAACCTGGTGGTCCAGATTTGAGGGTCCTTCGTTCAGCGGAGCCTTCATCCCTACATCAGTCTAGTGGGTCGAACTGGTGGCTTGAAGCTCCAGCTTTTCTATTCTTGCTTCCATTTCGGCTATTTTTCCATTGGCCTATTGTGTCGTGTACGTGAGGGCTTCGACCGCTTCCTCTCTCTGTTGGATTAAATCTTCCTCGAGAATCTCAAATCTTAAACCTCCTTCCCTGTCCAGACGGAGGATAAAGCCTCTATGCACGTTGATATTTTGCTTCAGCTTCCGAATTTCCTGTTCCATTTAAGGAGGGGGGTTAGGGGGAGAGGCGGAATTGGAACTAGAGGCCATTAAATGGGCTGAAGGATAAATTGAGAGAAAAAGTAGGGAGAGGGACCAGGTAACACCAGATGAGCCAGACATGCAATCACCACTGGGAAATGAGCTACAATCATTTCCCCGCCTTGATTTATCTGTGTCGCGAGTGGGTGTCGCCATGGAAAGGTAGGGCCTCTCTCGAGCGCTATGCGTGAAGGGGAAGGGCTCAGTACATAGGTACATGAGGGATGTGAAGGAAGTTTGTGCTAGAGGGAGCGAAGAGACGCGAACTCGGGGATGAAGTACCATCGCACGGGGGAAGTGACAGACTGATGTGAAGGGGCAAAGGTACCATGAGTCAGGGAACGAGGAGGATCAGAGTGCTACCTTCCTTGATATTTCCAGCTGACCACTCGCCATGTGTTGCTACAAGAGAGGGGAGAAAGATAGGGTTCCATTAAGGGAGAGTTGACCCTTGCTCAAGTGGGTGGCTGTGTTTGCACCCTGGTCTGTTTCTCCATTTAGATGCATGAGTACATGAAAAAAATCAATCTTTCGGAAGGAATTAGAGAGCCTCTCGATTTTATTGAAGATTTGTTGAAGTTTCATTTGGTTTAACAATGAATTAGTGACCATAGCTTGGATCAGAATCCGATATTCTCCTATCACCGTGATTTCAATGATGGCTAGCTTTCGGGATTGGGTGAGTCCTTGCTAGAAGCACAAATATTCTTCTATGTTGTTGGTTTCTTCTCCTAAACCCCAGGAGTAGACTAGTTCTCGAAATTCATTGGGGTCATAGATAACCCCTCCCCCTCCTGTCGCCCTTGGATTTCCTTTCGAAGCTCCATGAAAGAAAAGGAAGTGTTTGTGCTGAATGAGTCTCCAGTATTCAAACTCCGCTTGATTCTTACGCAACTCCCAGGCTTTATAGAACTTGGGGGGAAGTAGGGGGGATTTGGATCTTGAGCGAGACTGTGAATCCATGCTTCTTTAGAAGGGGAGAGGGGCTAGGTATTGGTGTTTGACCAAAGGAAGGAGAGGTAGTCACCTAATAGGGCCTTGGAATTGGAAGAAACATGGGTGGGAGAGGAGGGATGGTCTCCGAAAATTCGGGCATTTCTTTCGAGCCAAATTTTCCAAAGGATAAATTTAGGGAGGGTCATCCAACAACATTTAAGTTCAGCTTTGGATTTGGAAGGTAAAGGGCATAAGGAGGTCCAGTTTCTTAGTAGAGAGGGGACATCTGCAGGGAATTGGTCAGTCGGGGCCCACTCTGGCAGAGGATACCGCCACACTTCTTTTGCAAAAGGATAGTTAAAGAGAATGTGGTCGACCAATTCTTCGTGGGAGAAGCAGAGGGGGAATATCGAGGGACATTCCCAACCTTTCCTCCGAAGATTGTCACCTGTTAGGATACTATTATGTGCTAGAGTCCAAATGAAGAAATCCACTTAGGGTAGACTTTTGACTCTCCAAATTTCTTTCCAAAGTGCTGGATCTCATGGAGCTTGGGGAACTGTAGTGAGGATTTTGTAGCAAGGTATTGTTGTATATTTCCTTGACTGTGTGCCCCAGCCTCATTGGTCCCTGAGTCTTTTGGATATTAGGGACTTCCCTCGAAGTAAAGTAATCAAAATATTTTTTTCCCCATGGAGATGAGTAGGGCAATCAGGGAAGTTTCATCTCGCCCAATCTTTGTATCCGTCGCTTTGCCAGCGGGAAATATCCCAGAGGGTGCTGATATTTTGAGCTTTTAGAGAGGATTTTAGGAGTTTCGTGCCTGGAATAGTATCGATCGTGGGGTCCCCCATTATGGAGTCTTCCCAAATTCAAATTTGCTTCCCATTTCCTAGGATCCATGTTCTTTTAAGCAAACAAAGAATATTGGAGAGCCATGAGTAGTTTTAGGAGGTGAGTCGAGGCAACAGAGCCTCAAGCGAGTAAAATATTTCTTCCAGATAGTTGTTTTGCACCAACATCTCCTCTTGGATACTACATTCCAAAGAGGTTTAACTCCTAGGGTCAAGTTTTGTGTATGTAGATCACGGATCTGAAGACCGCCTTCATGGATGGGTCGAGAGATTTTCCCCCAGCTGACTAGTGAGAGATTTTTGTCATTATTTTTCCCTTCTTTCCAAAGGAAATGGTGCAACAAGGCTTCGATTTTGGAGATAATTCCTTTTGGTTCTAGGAGGATTGAAAATTGATAGATTGGGATGAGAACAAGCTTACCTGCCGGATTTAACCAGCTTGAGCCCCAGGTGCTTATTCTATCTTTGACCTTATCTATGAGGGGTGCCCAGCAAGAGGATTTGGCAAAGGATTTAAAATTGGGAACTCCTAAGTACTTGAAGGAGTCCCATTGAGTTCTTCCCGTTATTCCCAGAATTCGAGTGGTGTTGGTCATTTCCCTCATATGGCCATAGATTTTTCTTTTCATGTAATTGATTTTCCTATCCGATATGGCTTTGTACTTGTCTAGGTCGGCTTTGAATTTGTTGGCCGATCGGGTGCTTGTGCTTCCAAGAAGGATGTTGTCATCAACAAACCGAGCATGATTGATGTCTCTAACCCCTTTGGTTATGTGCAGTCCCATTAGCTCTTGAAGATGTTAACTATGGTCCTGTTGGAAGCTCAACATCGATGCTTGAATGACATAGAGTAGCAGAGAGAGAGGGAAGCCTTTTCTTAGACCTCGGGTGGCTTTAAAGAATCCAGCTACTCAACCATTTACTAGAGGTGTTAACCAAGGTATTCCAATGCATGCTTATGTCCATTTGACAAAGAAGCGATCAAATACAAGTTGTTTCATTACCTGATAAAGAAAGTTATGCCTTACCCTATCAAAGGCACTTGCACGATCTAGTTTCATTATCATACCTTTTTCTTTTCGGGATTGGCTAGAGTGGATGGCCTCTTGGACAAGGATGATATTGTCACTGATGTTTCTTCGTTTGATGAAGCCTCCTAGATTTTCCAGAATAACTGCAGGTAGGATAGTTTTGATCATGTTGACCATGATTTTAGTGATAATTTTGTATCCAATGTTGTAGAGGTAGATTGGTCTAAATCGATCGAAGGAAGTGGCTCCTTCTTCCTTTGGGATGAGGGCTAGGAAGGCAGAGTTGGTGCTTCTTCCAATCCTTCTGCATGATTATGAATTTTGAATCATTCTATGAAGGTCGTGCTTGATAATTTTCCAACAAACTTTGATGAAACAGGCAGTGAAGCCATCTGGACATGGGGCTTTATCAGATTCCATATTTGCTATGGATTGTTTTATTTCTTTTTTAGAGATCGATGCTGTGAGAACTAGGTTGTCTTCCATGGAGACCCTTTTGGGGATCAAATTTAGGATATCATAGGTGGTATCTTCTAGGGGAGGGGACTCTTATGCATAGATATCTCTAAAGTGCATATGGGAATCATGCTTAATGTCCTCAAAATTAGTGAGGTTTTTAACTTGGGTGTGGATTTATTTGATAGAGCTGAACTTCTTTTGACATTCCTCCTGCTTCTGGAAGAAGTTTTTGTTTTTATCCCCCGATTGAAGCCACAAACTTCTATATTTATGCCTCCAATAGTCCTCCTGGCGACAGGCCTGATGGAGATTATTAAGCAAATGATGTTCATTTTCCAAAGAGAGGGGGTCTACCTGGAGGAGCTCTGCTTGGAGTTGATGTTGTTCTAGGTTTTGTTGAGCCTCCATCCGCTGATGGAGAGGGGATTTGAGAGATTTTTCCCGTTCTTTAAGAGTCACTTTAAGTTTCCTTAGGACTTCTCTTCCCATACGAAGAAGGGAGGGCCCGTGATTTCTTCCTTCCAGACTGAGGAGACAATGTCTAGAAACCCTTCCTATTGAATCCCGGAGGGACTAAAGTGCAACTGGATGGGACCTAGATTGCGCTCTTGAGAGATTGATCAGAGGATAGTATTGTGGTCTGAGGGATTAAAGGGAAGAATAGAGGAGTCAATTGTAAGGTCGAGAAGAAGGAGAGAGTGTTGAGCTAGGAATCTATTGAGCTGAGATGCGATATGTCCTGGACCTATTCTTCTGTTGGACAAAGTGAACAATCCTTTGGGGGGGTTTATATATTCTAGATCCCAATCCAAAATTAGATAATCAACAATTTCCCTAAAAGGATCTCTGACGGGGGTTTCCCCTTTTCTTTCCTAGGCATTTAGGGTAAGATTCAGGTCCCCCTCTAGGATTATATTCTCCGGGTGATGTAGTTGCAGGTGATCTTGGATAGAGTTCCAACAATCTCTTTTTTCTGCAAGAAGGACTGGGACATAAATGTTGAAGAGGCTTACCTGAAGGCTGGTATCTTTATAACATGTGAGCTTGTGAATACAATTTCTAGCTAATGATTATTAAGTAAATATAAGTTTTTATAGATTTCATCAAAATAACTAAGAGATTTTTTTTTTTGTAAGTAAGAGTATTTCATTAAAGTATAAAGAGCCTCCAAAAGAAAAGCCAGAGTAGGAGAATGTTCATAATGGACAAGTTGTAGTAACTAAACTGCCCCAAGGGGAAACCAGTTCAGCCAGCCGATGTTAAGGTCTACATGTCTATCAAACTAGTAAAACTGTAAACATAATTGAGAGTAATAAACTAAGACTAAAGTAGAGTCCCCATAGGGTTCATACATTTGGCTTGTATTCTGGCCAGGTGGCATGGGTGGCCTTGTTCCAGAGCTCTTCTTCGATAGGTGTTCCTCGCCATTTATTCTGCACATCAGCATCGATATTATCCACTGCTGCTACCGCTTCCCCATCCACCTGCATGGCCTGCCCCAGGTTACCACCGTCCGTTGGAAGCTGCTGTTCGCCCTGACCAAACGTTTCTGCTGGGACGTGCTCGGCTTGCACTGTTGCTCTCTGGAAGGTGGAGAGGATGTGGAGGAGTGCAGAGGCTTTCCCATCCAGTTGTTGTAGTCAGAATTATAGATCATCCACTCCCTGTCGGAGGCCAAAGACCAGCCCATATAGAATGTCCATGTTGTCGTGCATCTACTCGTCTAGGATAGAGTCGGAGATAGAATGTGGAAATGGTGGCCCCTCCAAGGGTGGGTGGAAGTGAAAGGTTTTAGAAGGTAGCAAAGGTGCACTGGCTAGGGGGAGTGGAGGTGCTTCACGAGGTGCACGAGAAGTGGAGGCTCTGTCCAAGAAGGGCTCTGAGGGTAAGCCGACCAAACTGTGCGTGAGAACCAAACATTCAAGCCGGGAAGAGGTGGTGAGTGGTTCGAAGTCAGGCTACGAAGAGTGAGATGAGTGCAAGGAATGTGAGGACAACGAAGATTGCGAGGGGGATAGGTGTTCGAAGCCGAAATGAGAACCAGGGTGAGGTACAGGCACTCGTAGCCAGGATGGAGTCTAGGATGAGCCCCTTCTTGGCGTGCCTCTTTTCCTAGGCATGCTGACCATGCAGGAGAAATGGTTGTCCTGCGAGAGAAACCCCAGGTGAGCGGAGAGGCCGGGAGAATAACTAGTTGCAGGAGAGCACCAAGGTGCAGGTAAGAAGGGTTTGAAGCATAGAAGGAGAGCGTAAGGAAGAGGTAAGCCATAATGGACCATGTCTGCTCAGCCGGTGGAGATGAAGGTCGAGCCACATGCAAAGTATTAATGAAATCTCCCATCGAAATGACAGCTAGAGACGAGAAGTGCACCAGGCTTAATGGCGCCTCCAACATCGTATGAGGGATTAAATGCATGGGGGTGGAGAATATGCTTGGCATGAATCCATCACATGGCTCTCGCCATGCTGGCCTATGTGCACCTCCTCCTAATGCCATGTGGCCCGCACCATCACCCGATCCAGGGGAAATAACTAAGAGAATTTCAATAATATGGCTGGTCTACTATTTTTTATTAGAATGGATCCATATTTTATCCTTAAATGAATGATAGAGAGTTGAATGATTTAGTTTTTGTGAATGAATATTAGAAGTAGAATGATTATACTCTCATCATGTGACTTGCCTCTACCTCTTTAACTCTTTGTAGTAATTTGGGTGAGAACTTTCCATTTCAGGGATTGAAAATTTTAGCACAAATAGACTATATGTGAAGTTTTGTTGAATACCCACAAAACCCTAGTCTTCAAAAAGAGAAAAAAGGAGGGAAAATGAGCAACACATGTATTGTAAACATCTATTCATAATTATTTGATTTAAAATATTTAATATTATGTTTGAAGTGAATCACATGCTATGGTGTTGAGTGCAAGCAAATCAACAAACACATGTATGTATTGTAGACATATATTCATAGTTTTTTTATTTAAAATATTTAATACTAATTTTAAAATGAACCTCATTCTATGTTGTTGAATCTACCAGGGTGACAAACTCCCCAATTCCACTAGGGTGAAAAAATCCCCACACTTGAAGAATTTCTCAAAAAAATATACTTCAACTTTAAAAGTTAAAATGTAAATTTGAAAAAAGTATTTTTAATCCAATTTGAAAAAAGTTGGAATATAAAATGATGACCTTATATTGTGCCAATACAATTGAATCTTAAAAAGTAGGGGAGAACATAGCAAGAGAGAGTTGATTGGTAAGGTACATTGAAATGTTTAGATTAATTAGATGCTTGTAAAATGTCTATAATTCTAAAATGCTTTAGTTTAATTATTTCCATATCATCATTTTTATTTGACAATGATATGTTAATTTTCACTTTGGAACATATATTTTTATAATATTAGATATGTAATTATGAGGTTAGTTGTAAGTTCTTGAAGAGGCCAATGATGAGATATCTCAATATTAGATGAAAATATTTAAAATTATGGTGAGATATATTTCCTCTAGATTATTATCCTTACTCTCTATAATTACATAGCTTAGAAAATATTCTATATCATGATTCATAATGTGACTTAACAATTGTAAAATCATTAATTATCACCACAATATTTGAGATTTATTTTTTTTGGTTTTGCAACATGTGTTTATTATGTATTTGTTATTTAACACAATAATGTGATATTTATACCCACAACTTGAATCCAACACCATCCATTAACAAAATCACAAATGAAACAATTCCATGTACCAAGTGAATTATGAATTGAGTATGCAATTCATTTGGAAATTGTCTAGATTCTTAATAATAAATGAGGTTTTGAATTTCTTAGATTAAACTTCTCTCACTTAACTACCAAATCATGTTTTTCATCCTTATCTATAACATTGGAATTAAGAGTTGTATCATCTGGAGAAGCAATGTCACCTTAGATGTAGGCTAAGAAATTCATTATATAGAAATCCCAAAAATAGTAGCTATTACATCATTTAATATATTTGAGTGTTTCTCTATAGTGATGTTAAATTTGATTAGAAGTGAGAGGTATATTATAGTGATGTTGAATTTGATTAGAAGTGAGAGGTATATTACATGATGAGAATATGAAAGAAGGGATGGAGATTTTATAGGTATAGAAACTATTTCAAAACACAATAAAATATGTGTGTTTTATTTATTAGTTTTAATATTATTCCCTAAAATAAGTATATAAATTAATAATACATAAAAATAAAAATAAAGTTGAATAAACAAGTATAATTATTTTAAAAATAATAAATCAATATATTAATATAGGAACCACAATTTTATGAAAGGGTATTAGTAAATTCACATACAAAATGTTTTGTGATCATATAGGTAGGGCTTGATTTCTTTGTTTTGCGTGATTTGGTCTATGTGGTCAAAATTATGAAATAGGAGAGAATGTGGACACCTAATAAATGTAGACTTACATTACATTGAAGTTTCCAATCTTGCTATATCATATAGTGTTGACGTACATTTGAATTAAAAGTGGGAGTGGATGAGGGGATTATTAATTTGTAATGATATATTAACAAAGAAATATATCATTGTAATCATATATCTTCCAACATCACATAGATAATAGCCAAAACCAAAGAAAACCCACAAGTCACGAAATCAAAACCATTGATGGTGTTAGTATCAAAGCGATGGAGGATTTTATCATGTCAACTTAGAGAACTTCAACTGCAACTTCTATATTAAGATTTTTTTTAGTGTGGATAATGATTCATAAACTATCCATTTCTCACATTTTTTATACATGTACCATTATTCACAATGCACATATGTGTAATTAATTGGGGGCATGAAATATAATATCAACATTGAGATATTCCATTGTAATTAAGTACTTTGAAAAATGATATAGATAACAACTAGAAATCATAAGCATTTTACAAAGCATAACACAAAACCAAAGATGATAATTGATAATGAATGGCCAAAGAACATTCTTTTTTTTTTAAATAAGAACTGGTAGATTTAGTATTTGTAAAAACTGTGGCGAGAGCATGCAGTAGAGGTACAAAGTTGTTGACGCTTGAATTTGTTAGGACTGAAATGGAAACTTCATGAAGATGTAAATCACCCTATGTTTTTATAGAGCTGGTACTCCTCTTTACTTTACGATTTTCTTGGGACTTTAGATCTTCAAAATATGGGACTTTGCAGAAGTTTGTCATGGTACTCAAAGAAATATAAAGATTGAAAAAAAATAAAAAATCTTTGTTTTCTTTTCTAAAGGAAGTTTTTCAGAAAGGACCAGGAACCGAGCACATTCACACATTTAAAGAAAATAAGAAAAAAATATTCACATCCATCATAGTTTAAAATAAATATTTCTTATCACATAAAAATAAAAAGAAGATGGCTCGCATGCATAAGAGAAATTTATCACAGTGAACATGAGAATATCAAATAGAGATAATGATAGATCAACCTCAAATACTTTATATTCAAAACTCTCGGTTACAAAGTACAATAGATATTGTTCCCTAAATAACTCTCCATAAAATGTGTTTTTTTTAAAGACTGGGATTGGGGATCCCACAGACCATAAAACAAATATACACAAGAATGAAGCTTTTAGAAGGAAGATGGTGGGCAGTAAAAAGAACAACAAGACTTGGTAAGAAGAAAATAAAAGTTATATGTATTTTGTTAAACCTTTCTATTCAAATAAGTGGAGGAACTGGATGAAGGACTAGATAAATAAAGAAATATGTGATCAACATAAACTTACTATGATCGTTTCTCGTGTGTTCACTTTCTTACTGGTGTCATTTTATTATCTTCATTAATGGTTACAAGAATCGTCACAACGGTTTCTTGCCCCTCGATGGTCAATTTGTTGATAGCTTTCTTAAACCATTCTTCAATATAACTTTTCATTGGTGCCACATTGATTTCATGCAGTATTTTGATGTTGAACAAATCTCCCTCCAAGTCTCTCAGATGAAGGGAAATGAGATCTAGTGCTTTTTCAATGTTTGAATTTTTCACAAAGTAGTCCACTAGCCAATTGTCTATGTTGCTCTCATCATAGTCAAGTATACCATAGATCTTTTCAACTGACAAACATTTAAAAATCTCAACTTGCTCATCAAACTTTTTCTTTGTTTGGAGCAACGCGTTGAATATTAATTTTTTGGGTCTTGGACTTTGT
>ML780080.1:110828-123119 GCA_009831015.1 Picea engelmannii | reverse complement strand
GAGCTATTCCGCCTCGGGATGACGACGAGCGATCTGCTGCAAAGATTGAGGGCGAATTAGGAGCTATTCCGACTTATATTCCTCCCCGCAGGCCATCGCCGCCTCGGGAGATTCGGGATTGGGATGACGACGAGAGATCTACCGTACTACCACTGCACCAACAGAATAGAGGGACGTATTACAACAATAATAACATGAATAATCATCAATCCAGGCAGAAGCATTCTGGTGGGAACAGGAATGTGAATTTGAATACAAATTATCCCGTCAAGGGAGACAACGGGGACACAGAGAATAATACTGGTGGCGGGCAAGGGAGGGAAGTACGTTATGGATATCGAACGAAGCAGAATGCATTCCACCATTAAACCTTAGAATTTCTTCAAAAGTATAGATTGAAGTATGGACATGATTGTAAGGGTTATTTTTTCTTTTTCAATAATATGATTGGTCTGTTGGCACTCCTACTATTTTTTTTATTATAATGGATGCATCTTTTATTCATGAATGAATGATACAGAGTTGAATGATTCAGTTGTTCTAAATGAATATTAGAAGTAGAATGATTATACTCGCATCTTGTGACTCGCCCCTACCTGTACATCATATAGAGTTGATTTACGTTTGAATTATAAGTGGGAGGGCATGAGGGGATTATTAATGTGTAATGATATCTTAATAAAAAAAGATATCATTGTAATCAGATATCTTGCAACATCATATAGATAATAACCACAACTAAAGAAAACCTACAAGGCATGAAAACGAAACCATTGATGGTGTTAGTATCAAAGTTATGAAGGCTTTTATCATGTTAACTTAGAGAGTTTCAACTCAAACTTCTATATTCAGATTTTTTTCAGTGTGGATAATTATTCATAAACTATCCATTTCTCACATTTTTTTATACATGTGGGATTATTCACAATGCACATATGTGTAATTAAGTGGGGACATGAAACATAATCTCAACATTGGGATATGTCATTGTAATTAAGCACTTTGCAAAATGATATATCTAACAACTACAAACCATAAAAATTTCACAAAGCATAACACAAAACTGAAGATGATAATTGATAATGAATGACCAAAGAACATTCTTTTTTCTTTAGCAACAACTCAGATTTTGTAATTGTAAAAATTGTGGCGAGAGGAGGTACAAAGTTGTTAATGCTTGAATCCGTTAGGACCTAAATGGAAACCCCATGAGGATGTAAATCCCCTTGCATTTTTATAGAGGTGGCACTCCTCTCTACTTTAGGATTTTGTTGGGACTTTAGGTCTTCATAATATGGGACTTTGTAGAAGTTTGTCATGGTACTCAAAGTAACATAAAGATTGAAAAAATAAATAAAAGGAAAATGGGCATCTCAAATAAATATAATTATAGATCAACCTAAAATAGATTGTTCCAGAAATAGCTCTCCTCAAATTTCTAAAAAATATAATCTGTTACATATCTTTGAAATTTAAAATGTGTTTGTCTTAAAGACTCGGACTCGAAAGAGGCATTAAGGTGTCCTCTAGTTCCTTGATCCTTTCTTTCAATTTCGTGTTTTTCGCTTCAAGACCACCAATGGAGTCACCAATTGCTCTATGAATTCTAGAAATTTGGGAAGGCCAGATATCTCTTAGGTCAAACTCTAAACGAGATTTTCCTTTCTTATTCTTCACATCACTTTTCTCAATAATTAATTTCTTGGATTCCCTACCAAAGACAACACTATGAAAAGTAAATGACTCTTTTTCGTTGAAGGTTTCATTCTCAATGATTTCCAATGATGGATTATGGTGAGCCATGTTCCATAACTGATCCAATGGGGAAAACATTTTCTCGATTTCCACCTCAAGCTCCATATCTTCAAGGTATAATATACTGATGTCACTTTCTATGTGTTCGTCTTCTTCCTCTTGCACGACGTTTTTCCTCATTTTTCTCAGAGGAAGCTTGTTCGAGATAAAATCATTTTCCATAACATTATGATTTTCCATTTGCTCCAACATCCCATTTTTATCCAAGAATTTACTTTCCTGGTTGGATATTCTGGGGATATCCTTTCCAAACAACAATCCTTTAAAAACCAAGACAAAATCATTGAAAACTTCGTAGAAATGCAAATAATCTTTGTGTCTCCACAACGGTTGGTACCAGAAGGTAACTTGGTCAAGTTCACAGTTCACCCTCTTACAGATAGAAAATTTAGGAAATTGACAACAATATGCTATTGCAAACACCAAATAAGAAGCCATAAAGAATTTCTTATATTTTTTGTATTGTGACAATTGGGAAGAGATTTCAATGGAAATCAATTTCCCCCAATCAAAAAAAGATTTCTCTCTGAAAATAAAATATAAGATGTAAAGAATCATACGAGAAATGTTGGAGATACTTTTTGGCCTATGTGAATAACCAAGAAATTTCCTGAAAGGGGTTTTTGAACGAGTTGACTTGTAACCTCGCAATGTATTTACGGATGGTTGTAGGATACTCGAAGAACTCAGGCAATAAGTACAAGTTGTTTCCGTTCTCTTTTAGGAAATCCCTACAATTCTTTCCTTTGAATGTAAGTGTTGGCTCAAGGAGATTCAACATTTTATGGAACACTTGAGGCGAAACAGAGATGAGAGAATGGTATTGAAGTTGAATAATCCATTGACTTGGTATATATTTCTCAACACACCATGTAACCAGTTCCTTGCAGTCAAAAACCTTAGGGACACACCCTGTAGCAGCAATTACAGATGTCCAGATCACTTCCTTCTAAGAAGAAGGGAATGACTAGTAAGAATAAGCTCTAGACCACTGAAATCTCTGGTCCTCCCACCCAAATATATTCAAAGTATCACCGCATAAATGTTTTCGATATGTTGCAGCCATAAGTTGACGGGAGTTTTCTTTTAATCCACATAATATTTGAAATGAGCACTTGGGAGAGATAACAATAATATAATCTTCGTCAAATTGTTCTTTAATGCGGTTTTAATCAGAAATATCCTTAAGCCCTTCTTTCATTAATGACGATCTTTATGGAACTTGCATGATGAGTTAGTAGCATTAAACCATTCTTAAATGTGTATTGGGAAATGCACGAGGATGACGGGGATGAATGATATTTATTAGGATTTGAGAATTTTTGTGAACCTTCCAACCGGGGAACCCGCAAACCCACAGTTGTGAATGCTAGAAAATAAGATAAGTGTTGGGAGGGGTCGGTCGGAATCCATATAAGAGAGATGATATACTTAGGAGATCGGTGATACGGATGGTGATAATGTATATCACAGATCTTTGGGTGAAAAATGGATATCATGGAACTTGGAATATGAAAGCTTGAATTAACAAATTCGGGACTGCGGAAATGGTTAAGTATAGAATAATACAACAATTGGTTGGACTCATGATATGAGAGTATGGATGAAGATGAAAATTCTTGAGTTAGCAAACCCGCCAACCTGCCTCTTTGAAAAATGACTAAGTATAGTAATCAAAAAGGGAAAAACATACATGAGAAAAGAAAAGGGAAATTCGGGTAAGTATAGAAGAGGGAAAATAAGTGAAAAAAATAAGTTTGGGAAATATAAAAGGGAGGGAAAATTGGAAATGGGAAACAATCTAAAACACTGTCTCCAACTATTGGATGATAACCCCCTACAGGTTGTCAAGAATCTAGAATTTTTGTGACCAGGAGTCTTTGTCCATTGGGTTATGGAGTCAAATGTAAGAATATACAAACTGAAAAACAAATTTATGTACAAGGAGATGAGAAATGTTTTAGGTGAATAAACCTTTCAAATGTTTCCTGTTGATAGGAAACGTCAATATTTTACCCCTCGTGTCTCAGAGCATATAGGAATTAAAATCTAGGATCTTTTCAACAATGTATGGTCCAATCCAAAGAGGTTCTAACTTTGTATCCATCGATGGTTTCTCCTTGACCTTGTTCCAAAGTAACACCAACTCTCCCTTTTGAAAATTATTTACAATTGCACTCTGATCAAAATATCTTTTGATACTTCGTTGTCTCTGAGAAGTTTGAATCACGACTTAGCTTCATTCTTCTTCCAATTTCAACAACTGGTTGATCCTCCTTTGGATACGTGAACTATCTTTTGTACCTTTTGTATTAACCATGAAATTCAAGGCATCGATTTCGAGGCTAATTGAATTGTCGCTTCTTTCCCATAAACCAATGTATATGGGGACATCCCAGTGCTCTCCTTTGGAGTCTTTCTACTTGTGAATGTTTTTCTTTAATATCTGAACAAGTGTTTTATTTGTGGATTCTGCAATACCATTGCCTTGTGGATAATAATGTGATGATTGACCTATGATAATTCCATATTCTCCACAAAATTATGTAAACTTCGACCCGATGAAAATTAAACCATTATCAGTGATAAATTTATCTAGAACATCAAATCTTGAAAAAATATTATCTTTGAGGAACATGATTAATTCTTCAGAATCAACCTTTTTAATGCCATTGCCTTTGGCCACATTTTAAAATAATCCGTAGTGGTCAGAATAAACACGGTTAGATTGAACTAGGATTTATTGGGATGACGACATAAAGTCCCCATTGATAGAATGGTTGTTCTACAATTATTGGATGTAACGACATTGCATGTCTCTTCATTTTCCCTAAAGATTGTTGGCATGATACACACTTCCTTATCATGGAATATGAGTCTCTAAATATTGATGGCCGATAGAATCTAGCTCTTATTATCTTATGGGAGGTGGCAGTAGGTGCAAAGTTTCCACCACATATTCCTTCATGGAATTCTCTCATTAATTCTTGGGATTGGTTTTCATCAACGCATCTCAGTGGTATACCATCATAATTTCTCCTAAAAAATATATCAATAATCAAAACATATTTATTTTCCTTCATGTTTAATGTTTTTCGCTCCTTAGGGTTCATGGTGATAGTAAATTTTCTCGACCTCGAGTAAAATATAATGACTCTATGCCATTCTAAATCAACCAATGGTTCTCCTACTGAAATTGAAATCATTCCATCAACATAATCACTATTCATGATGAGCTTGCATAAACCTTGTCCTTTGACAACCTTTAAAGATTTAATTTCAATATCACAATCTTGTATCTTTGCCCTCCAGTTAGTCCATTTTCCTTCTCTCAGTTGTTGACTTAGAAGCATTTTCACCAGTGATAATGGACCATAATAAATAACATGAGAATTTAGTATGTGTGTTTGAAAGTGTTCTGCCACTTTCACAAGGGCCAAGGATTGCTTTTCCAGTTCTGAATACCTCAATTAATAGTCATGTAGGGTTTTTCTCATGAAACTGATGGGCAGGTCTTCACCTTAGGTATTCTTCTGAGTAAGAACATATGCAACAATTGTTTCTGTAGAGAAYGAATAGATGATGAAATCCCTTTGAAAATATAGACTAATGAGGAACATAGTTGTGGTGATTTCTCCTTTGATATTGTTGAAATATTCTTGAGTATATGTAGTCCATTCAAACCTCTGCTCCAATATTTTCAACAAAAAATTGGTCGGCTTCACAATACTTGCATAGTTAGGAAAAAACCTTCACACAAAATTGATCTTGCCAAAAATGGATTGAAATCCCTTCTTAGACATGGGGGGGTTAAGTTCTTTTATTGCTTTAATTATTTATGGTTCTATATAAATCCCTTCTTTGCACACAATATGACCCAACATTTTTCCTTGAGTTACAATGAATAATCATTTATTTGGATTTAGAGAGACACCATATAGTATACATCTGTCAAAAACCTTTCTCAAGTGATGGATATGATCACCAATTGTTTTTTAATTCACTTTCAAGTCATCTTGATAGTCTGCCATAATTTTTCCTATCAACCCACTAAATGGATGATCCATGGCCCTCTGGAATGTGGCTCTAACATTCTTCAAACCAAAGGGCATTCTGGTATATGCATATGTCTCTCAAGATGTTATGAATGTTGTCTTTTCCTTGTCTTCCTAAGCCACCAAGACTTGGTTATATCTAGAAAAATCATCAAACATGGACATGTAGGCTAATCTAGTGACTTGTTGGAGAAGGAAATTTATATTAGGTAGGGGAAAGTTATCCTTTATGCTTGATTTGTTAAGATCTCTAAAATCGACACACATCTAGATTTCCCCGGTCTTCTTTCTTACAATCAAAGGATTTGAAATCTAGTCGTAATTTCTAATGGTATAAATTATTCCATCCTTCTTTAATTTCTCCAATTCAATCTTTACCAGAGATTTTAGTTTGGGTTCATCATCAGGATGATTCTAGAACCCTATCTTACACAAGATATATCTAGGAATGTGTAATGCCTCAAGATCTGTAATTTGAACCCCACGTACCTTGATCCATATACTAAATATTCTCCAAGGGGTTCCTTTTGAGACTTTGTAGAAAACAATTTATAGCGAAAATTCCAAGGTGTCTCAGATGTAGCAGCGAAACCCCAAGACCTTGAGCTCTAATACCAAATGTTCAGAACAAAATATCAAAATAGCATTAAAAAACCTCAGAATAAGTACTCAACTCCTTGGAAAAGAGATAATTTCAGATAATAATCCTCTTCTAGGGGGAAACCTCCTTATACACAACATAAATTTCCAAATACCAAATTATTCCAAATGAAAAGGTCTCTTTGGAATATATTGGCACAGGGGCAGACCCAGGGTTCAACGCTTTAACAATGTACCAAAAAAACAGTAACTACTGGCCCTTTCGGTAACACCTACAAAGCAGGTGAAGTCTCACCCGAGGTAGAGGCATGGGGTTTACAGGACTCAGGTGTCTATAACCAATATGGGACACAGATATGTGATTACAACACTTCGTAGGGTATTTAATAACAATATATATTAATACATTCACATCGCATATCAAACCCTAAGTAGAGTTCAACACAGTAATAATGACGAAATACACATCGCACTTAGCATCATAAGCCAGATCTAACACATTCAACATATAAAAAGCATTAAACATTCATGGATATATCTATCATTTACAACATTCAATGCACTAAGAAAATTCACCGCATAAACATTACAACACAAAGAAAACCATCAACACAATATTTGCGTGGCTCACCCCAGTGTGGGGCTACGTCCACCAATGAATTCTTCTTCTATATTAGTYTTCAATCTCTTACATCCATCTTCTCCTATGGACTAAGACACAGATCCAAGCTTCACACTGAACAGGGATCCGAGCACTAAGCACCAGATCCACCTTCCCAAAATCATCTCAAGGCACAGAGCCAACTTCTCTATCAAGCACAGAGCCTTACATACATGTTATGTTGCACAAAGAAACTCAGAACTACTTTCCTCTTGTAGTTAGCCACTTATGCATTTAGATACATACTACATTGCTTGCACTAAGAAATCCCCCCTCCTTCTACATTACATTCCTTCCTATATACACTTTTTCATCCCTTACAACAAGACCTAATCATGGATAAACCCATGGGACGACATTCCAAAACCCTAATAGAAAAACCCTAATGAACCCCTTATTGGGTCCACAAAGAGATCCCGTGATCTCATATTTGCCTAGGTGTTCCATCTTCGACCAACCTATCAAAGTCCAAAAGAGGTAAAACCCAACCAATGTTTCCTCAAAACTTGATTGAGGGCCAACATGCCCCCAACACTCACATGTGGCTCGTCCTGAGTCCTTCATATCTGGGAAAACTGCTTCAAAGGCCTCGATCTTAGCTCAAGTTGCCTTGGGTTGCCTTGACTTGTTTCTTCACTTGAACCTCCTTCTAAATGAGCTCCTACAGTACTTGCTTGGTAACAAGACCTTCTAGGGATTGTTCCAATGTCACAACCACTTGGTCTAGCTGCGATCCTTGTCCTTCAATATCTTCAAATATCGTACAGGCTTTGTACTGCACCGATTGTAGCCTCTGTGTGACCTCCATGACTCTGCCCTAGACGGAAGTAATCTGATGTTGGGTTGTGCATTGTTCTTGTGATATCTTCATTCTCTCGACCGTAATGAGTGACTTCATCTGTGCTTGAACTGTCAGTGCCTGCTGCTGCGCCTCCTGTAGTTGCGCTTCCAACTTCCTAAGCTCTAGATATTCCATGAGGTGTTTGTAATTTTCTGCACTTTTTTTTCTTAACTACTTGCATTCTGAGGCGAGGGCCTTGATCCTTCCTACTGCTCTTTTTTTGGCTTCTTCCCTCTGGTCGCGCACTTCCTGTGGACTGCATGGTACTACTTGGATATCCAACTCCATTACCCTTGCTTGAAGCTGTTGAATGGCCTAAACAAGCTTCATTAATTGAACCTCGACTGCCTCATGTTCCTCCTGTGTCGAGCCTAGCATAGAGAGAAGTGATTTTCTCACCACTTATTTGATTGTAGTGTAGGTTCCCTTCTCCTTTTTTTTCTCCTTATTCCCCTCCTCCTTCTTGATTTACTTCATCTCCTCCTCCTCCTCTTGTGGGTGATCCAGGTCCACTTTATTCCGAGGATCTATATTCCTCATTATTCTATACATCCTAGAATTCATCCTTTTTCACAGTCTTCTTCGCTCGACCTGAGTGACCAAGGGGCTTTCTATGATATCAGGGTCATATATTTTTCCATCATCAACTGGTACAAGGAACTCTGTTGGCCACTCCTTCGTGATCTCCTACATGTCTTCATCGATCATCTTGTAATAGGACTCCAATTCCTCCCTACTCTCATCCTTGTGTGTAGTGATATATATATAATTTCGATCTGTGTGGAACTTAGCTAGTGGTTTGTATTGGTGCAAGGTTCGTGGTGTCATGCGAGGGACCAATTCTATAGAAACCTTCAGTTGCAGGTAGTAGGCATGGAACACTGCATTCAAATTCCACTGCTTGGACATGTCATTTGTGTACCATAAGGTGGAGAACCTCGTGACCAATAGATCTAATGGTTTAATCTCCGGAAGGTTTCTCCTTCCAGTATTTTCCAAGCGACAAATGCGATCAACACCAAAAACCAACTAAAATGGAACTCACATCCCTGATACTGCTCTTCGCGACAAGGTAGATCGCTCAGTTCATTTTCATCCCCTCCACACACTTCACTGAGAGGTCAACCACAAACCAAGTGACCTGCGTGGGGTGGTTCTTTCTGACGAGCTTTCCAGCTATGAGCTAGAAATATAGGAACACTGCGCCATTCTAGATAGAGTCTATCTTGTATTCTTACTTCCCCTTCTCAACTTTGTTGTATGCATCCTTAATGCGTTGTGCCAGGGAGTGGTCTGAAGCCTTCCCTGGGTAGAACTATTGAGGGTCAGGTCCCTACATGCTCAGTCCTGTGATCCGGTGGATTAGTGCTAGATCCATAATAATGCACCTGTCGAGCCACAAGTATCCTCCGTGATAGCACGACATGAGGAGGTTAACGCAAGCATTAACCTCCTCATATTGGCCAAAGTAAGGAATCTTCATGACATTCAATATCATGGACTATGCGAGATCCTTTATCCATGACTGGGAGAGTATGTGAGGATTCTTCCCAGTCGTCTTCATCAGGTATCTATGTGGTGCGAGCATCGCGTAGTTCTTCCTCTCTTCGAGATTGAAATCACTATTCTTCAGAGATGGGATCTATCCCAACTGGCTTCCAACCACATGTATCCCCTTCGAGATGTATGCAGTGATCAATGTGTACTTGAAGTCTCGTGGGATGTTGTCGTGGTTGACCACACCAACCAAGGGCGGGATATAATTAGGCAAGACTAGCAGGATATGCTTTGCGTCAACCAAATTGTCACGGTGCTTGATTTAATTCTCAGTGGCAAGGTTGACATGTCCTGAACGATGTCTAGTCGAGGGGGAAGCCTACAATCCCATGTTCAACGATTCCTGTATTCGTCCAGACATAACTTTATCATCCATAAACTTTTTTAGAAATTCTTCAACGAACTTCTCTAGCTCAGTGCGCTCAACCGACATTGTCAATGTTAACAAATAAGTCGGGGTAGGTGAACGGATAGTGTGGTAAACAACAGATGGTGAGGTCTGATAACAAAACTTGACACACACAATCACTTCATTTCTTGTCTCAGATAATCACAGGTAGGAAAAGTGGTCCCAGTGCAACTTCCGATGGGTTAAGTAAGCAAGTGTCGTAATGGATTCCTCCAACAGGTAGGAATTCCTCAATCAATGTGAATTCGTCTGTTATGGCATGGTCTCAACATCTAAAGGTGATCCATAGTCCCATAAATGTGTTTCCTATATGTTCTATAACATCGTTCAAATGGTCGGGGAGCCTCCAACGGTCATATATCTTTTTTATGGAGAAGTCCCATTCTGCATGGTTTTACTGTTCCGGTGAGGTTTAGAGCCTGCAAACCTGCCTCCTTCGAAGTTCCAATCTGTGAAATCTTCCATCTGTTCTCTGTAACTTCTTGTAGCTTTTCCAACTTAGCCTTATTCTTATTAAGCTTCCTTGCCTTCTTTCCTGTGATTTGAGTCTCTCTAACTATTTATGGATTTCTCTTTCCATTCATATTCTTATCTTCTTCTATCATAGTGACTTCGCACTGTTGATGTACTCCCAAAGGGTTCAAAGTTAATATCCCTTCCCTTACTAATTCTTGGGTGGATATACTTTATTCTTGCATGGATAGGTCCTTCAAACTTATCCTCTTCTTCTTCTATCAGTCGATCTACTTTTCTCTTTCCTTCTATTGCTTCAACTTATCCTCTCGTTCTTCTATCAAACAATCTACTTTTCTAGCTATGAAGTCCCTTAGTTCTTTCTTTTTCTTTTCTGTAGCTTCTTCCTCTGATCTTTCTCAATCCAAGTCTTTCCTAACAAAAGATGGAATGGGGAATTGTTCTCAAGAAACTTAATAACTTCAAATTCCTTTTATGTCAATGTTCCATGGATGATAACAGGTATATTAGCAACTCTTCCACATAGGGTTATCATCTTTCCTTTAAATAATCCTATTCTTCCCAATGAAGGTATCACAATAGGCTTTCCCAATATTTCCCAAGTTCTTTCTTTCACAATATTCACTTGTGTCTCCTCATCTTGGACACATTATATGTCAAAATCTCCTATTCTTGTATCTATGGATTGTTTTTCTTACATGATATCTGATAAACTAACATCTTTGTGATCATCCATTGCTTCTTTTAATTGTACTAATGTCGTTTGAACTTTCTCTAATTCTTTCTGATCTTCTAACATGCTCTTATTCTCTTGACTCATTTTGATTTGTTGAACTTTAGCAATCATCCTTGGGCAATCCTCAACTTCATGACCAACAATTTTACAATAAAGACAAATAAGACCTATACCAGGGCATTCCTTAGCAAGATGTCCCGGTCTTCTACAGTTATAACATAATGTCAATCCTCTCATTCTCTTAAATGTTTCCCAACCTTTCCTATACTGCGCACTAGGATCATAGTGCTGAGCCTGTAATCTGCAAAAAATATTTCTAGGTTCCTACATCCATTCATTAGTCCAAAAATTCTTTCTATGCATGGGAATAACATATCTTTCTTTTTTTCTATCAAATTTATTCAGATCAACTTTTTCTTCTAACTATAACCTAGATTTCAGACTAGGACTAAATCTATCAAACATAACTAGATTCATGCTTTCGAAAAAAACATTTCCACTTATCTTACTCTATCTAAGAACATAGATTTACCTCTTTCAAGATCTTACCTCTTTTCTTTAGATGGGGTTTCTATATTACCACATAGATTCACAATTCAAGTAGAATATTGCGCACTACAGCAATAGATCTATGCACAGAGCTTCTCTTTTCTTTTAGATCCTAGAAACCACAGTTTTAGGTCCCAGCAATAGAACCATTTGTTGGCATAGTGGCAGACCCAGGGTTCAATGCTTCAACAATGCACCAACAAAAGGATAACTGTCGGCCCTTTCAAAAACACCTGCGAAGAAGACGAAGTATCACCCAAGGTAGATGCAGGGAGGTTACATGACTCATATGTCTCTAACCAAGCTGGGACATAGATCTGTGATTACAACACTTTGCAGGGTACTTAGGAACAATATATATTAATTCATTCACATCGTAGATCAAACCCTAAGTATAGCTCAGCGAAATAATAATGATGAAATACACATCGCACTTAGCATCATAAGTGAGAATTAACACATTCAACATATACAAATCATTAAACATTCATGGATCTATCTATCATTCATAACATTCAATGCACTAAGAAAATCCATAGCATAAACATTACAACACAAAGAAAACCATCAACACAAGATTTACATGGTTCACCC
>ML780080.1:27823-55886 GCA_009831015.1 Picea engelmannii | reverse complement strand
CAGAATAGAGGGACGTATTTTGGCGATGATCGTGATGCATATTACAACAATAATAACATGAATAATCATCAATCCAGGCAGAAGCATTCTGGTGGGAACAGGAATGTGAATTTGAATACAAATTATCCCGTCAAGGGAGACAAGGGAGACAACGGGGACACAGAGAATAATACTGGTGGCGGGCAAGGGAGGGAAGTACGTTATGGATATCGAACGAAGCAGAATGCATTCCACCATTAAACCTTAGAATTTCTTCAGAAGTATAGATTGAAGTATGAACATGATTGTAAGGGTTCTTTTTTCTTTTTCAATAATATGATTGGTCTGTTGGCACTCCTACTATTTTTTTTATTATAATGGATGCATCTTTTATTCATGAATGAATGATACAGAGTTGAATGATTCAGTTGTTGTAAATGAATATTAGAAGTAGAATGATTATACTCGCATCATGTGACTCGCCTCTACCTGTACATCATATCGAGTTGATTTACATTTGAATTAAAAGTGGGAGGGCATGAGGGGATTATTAATGTGTAATGATATCTTAATAAAGAAAGATATCATTGTAATCAGATATCTTGCAACATCATATAGATAATAACTACAACTAAAGAAAACCTACAAGGCATGAAAACAAAACCATTGATAGTGTTAGTATCAAAGTTATGAAGGCTTTTATCATGTTAACTTAGAGAGTTTCAACTCCAACTTCTATATTCAGAATTTTTTTCAGTGTGGATAATTATTCATAAACTATCCATTTCTCACATTTTTTATACATGTGGGATTATTCACAATGCACATATGTGTAATTAAGTGGGGACATGAAACATAATCTCAACATTGAGATATGTCCTTGTAATTAAGCACTTTGCAAAATGATATAGCTAACAACTACAAACCATAAAAATTTCACAAAGCAAAACACAAAACTGAAGATGATAATTGATAATGAATGACCAAAGAACATTCTTTTTTCTTTAACAACAACTCAGATTTTGTAATTGTAAAAATTGTGGCGAGAGGAGGTACAAAGTTGTTAACACTTGAATCTGTTAGGACCTAAATGGAAATCCCATGAGGATGTAAATCCCCTTGCGTTTTTATAGAGGTGGTACTCCTCTTTACTTTAGGATTTTGTTGGGACTTTAGGTCTTCATAATATGGGACTTTGGAGAAGTTTGTCATGGTACTCAAAGTAATATAAAGATTGAAAAAATAAATAAAAAGAAAATGGGCATCTCAAATAAATATAATTATAGATCAACCTAAAATAAATTGTTCCATAAATAGCTCTCCTGAAATTTCTAAAAAATATAATCTGTTACATATCTTTGAAATTTAAAATGTGTTTGTGTTAAAGACTCGAACTCGGAAGAGGCATTAAGGTGTCCTCTAGTTCCTTGATCCTTTCTTTCAATTTCATGTTTTTCACTTCAAGACCACCAATGGAGTCACCAATTGTTCTATGAATTCTAGAAATTTGGGAAGGCTAGATATCTCTTAGCTGGCATTAAGGTGTCCTCTAGTTCCTTGATCCTTTCTTTCAATTTCGTGTTTTTCACTTCAAGACCACCAATGGAGTCACCAATTGTTCTATGAATTCTAGAAATTTGGGAAGGCTAGATATCTCTTAGGTCAACCTTTAAATGAGATTTTCCTTTCTTATTCTTCACATCACTTTTCTCAATAATTAATTTCTTGGATTCCCTACCAAAGACAACACTATGAAAAGTAAATGACTCCTTTTCGTTGAAGGTTTCATTCTGAATGATTTCCAATGATGGATTATGGTGAGCCATGTTCCATAAGTGATCCAATGAGGAAAACATTTTCTTGATTTCCGCCTCAAGCTCCATATCTTCAAGGTATAATATATTGATGTCACTTTCTATGTGTTCGTCTTTTGCCTCTTGCATGACATTTTTCCTCATTTTTCTCAGAGGAAGCTTGTTCGAGATAAAATCATTTTCCATAACATTATGATTTTCCATTTGCTCCAACATCCCATTTTTATCCAATAATTTACTTTCCTAGTTGGATATTCTGGGGATATCATTTCCAAGCAACAATCCTTTAAAAACCAAGACAAAATCATTGAAAAATTCATAGAAATGAAAATATTCTTTGTGTCTGCACAACGCTTGGTACCAGAAGGTAACTTGGTCAAGTTCACAGTTCACCCTTTTACAGATAGAAAATTTATGAAATTGACAACAATATGCTATTGGAAACACCAAATAAGAAGCCATAAAGAATTTCTTATATTTTTTGTATTGTGACAATTGGGAAGAGATTTCAATGGAAATCAATTTCCCCCAATCAAAAATAGATTTCTCTCTGAAAGAAAAATATAAGATGTAAAGAATCATACGAGAAATGTTGGCGATACTTTTTGGCCTATGTGAATAACCAAGAAATTTTCTGAAAGGGGTTTTTGAACGAGTTGACTTGTAACCTCTCACTGTATTTAGGGATGGTCATAGGATACTCCAAGAACTGAGGCAATAAGTACAAGTTGTTGTCGTTCTCTTTCAGGAAATCCCTACAATCTTTTCCTTTGAATGTAAGTGTTGGCTCAAGGAGATTCAACATTTTATGGAACACTTGAGGCGAAACAGAGATGAGAAAATGGTATTGATGTTGAATAATCTGCTGACTTGATATATATTTCTCAACACACCATGCAACCAGTTCCTTGCAGTCGAAAACCTCAGGGACACACCCTGTAGTAGCAATTACAGATGTCTAAATCACTTCCTTCTAAGAAGAAGGGAATGAATAGTAAGAATAAGCTCTAGACCACTGAAATCTCTGGTCCTCATGCCCAAAGATATTCAAAGTATCACCACATAAATGTTTTTGATATGTTGCAGCCATAAGTTGATGGGAGTTTTCTTTCAATCCACATAATATTTGAAATGAGCACTTGGGAGAGATAACAATAATATAATCTTCATCAAATTGTGCTTTAATGCGGTTTTAATGAGAAATATCCTTAAGCCCTTCTTTTATTAATGATGATCTTTATGGAACCTGCATGATGAGTTAGTAGCATTAAACCATTCTTAAATGTGTATTGGGAAATGCACGAGGATGACGGGGATGAATGATATTTATTAGGAATTGGGATTTTTTGTGAACCTTCCAACCGGGGAACCCGCAAACCCACAGTTGTGAATGATAGAAAATAAGATAAGTGTTGGGAGAGGTCAGTTGGAATCCATATAAGAAAGATGAGATACTTAGGAGCTCGGTGATGCAGATGGTGATAATGTATATCACAGATCTTTGGGTGAAAAATGGATATCATGGAACTTGGAATATGAAAGCTTGAATTAACAAATTCGGGACTGCGTAAATGGTTAAGTATAGAATAATACAACAATTGGTTGGACTCATGATATGGGATTATGGATGAAGATGAAAATTCTCAAGTTAGCAAACCCGCCAACCTGCCTCTTTGAAAAATGACTAAGTATAGTAATCAAAAAGGGAAAAACATACATGAGAAAAGAAAAGGGAAATTCGGGTAAGTATAGAAGAGGGAAAGGAAGTGAAAAAAATAAGTTTGGAAAATATAAAAGGGAGGGAAAATTTGAAATGGGAAACAATCTAAAACACTGGCTCCAACTGTTGGATGATAACCCCCTGCAGGTTGTCAAGAATCTAGAATTTTTGTGACCAGGAGTCTCTGTCCATTGGGTTATGGAGTCAAATGTAAAAATATACAAACTGAAAAATAAATTTATGTACAAGGAGATGAGAAATGTTTTAGGTGAATAAACCTTTCAAATGTTTCCTGTTGATAGGAAACATCAATATTTTACCCCTCGTGTCTCAGAGCATATAGGAATTAAAATCTAGGATCTTTTCAACAATGTATGGTCCAATCCAACGAGGTTATAACTTTGTATGCATCGATGGTTTCTCCTTGGCCTTGTTCCAATGTAACATCAGTTGTCCCTTTTGAAAATTATTTATAGTTGCACTCTGATCAAAATATCTTTTGATACTTCGTTGTCTCTGAGAAGTTTGAATCATGACTTTGCTTCGTTCTTCTTCCAATTTCAACAACTGGTTGATCCTCCTTTGGATACGTGAACTATATTTTGTACCTTTTGTATTAACCATGAAATTCAAGGCATTGATTTCGAGGATAATTGAATTCTCTCTTCTTTCCCATAAACCAATGTATATGGGGACATCCCAGTTCTCTCCTTTGGAGTCTTTCTACTTGTCAATGTTTTTCTTTAATATCTGAACACATGTTTTATTTGTGGATTCTGCAAGACCATTGCCTTGTGGATAATAATGTGATGATTGACCTATGATAATTCCATATTCTCCACAAAATTATGTAAACTTCGACMCGATGAAAATTAAACCATTATCAGTGATAAATTTATCTAGAACATCGAATCTTGAAGAAATATTATCTTTGAGGAACTTGATTAATTCTTCAGAATCAACCTTTTTTAATGCCATTGCCTTTGGCCACATTTTAAAATAATCCATAGTGGTCAGAATAAACATGGTTAGATTGAACTAGGATTTATTGGGATGACGACATAAAGTCCCCATTGACAGAATGGTTGTTCTACAATTATTGGATGTAACGAAATTGCAAGTCTCTTCATTTTCCCTGAAGACTATTGGCATGATACACACTTCCTTATCATGGCATATGAGTCTCTAAATATTGATGGCCTATAGAATCTAGCTCTTATTATCTTATGGGAGGTGGCCGTAGGTGCAAAGTTTCCACCACATATTCCTTCATGGAATTCTCTCATTAGTTGTTGGGATTGGTTTTCATCAATACATCTCAGTGGTATACCATCATAATTTCTCCTAAACAATATATCAATAATCAAAACATATTGATTTTCCTTCATGTTCAATGTTCTTCGCTCCTTAGGGTTCATGGTGATAGTAAATTTTCTCGACCTCGAGTAAAATATAATGACTCTGTTCGATTCTAAATCAACCAATGGTTCTCCTACTGAAATTTAAATCATTCCATCAACATAATCACTATTCATGATGAGCTTGCATAAACCTTGTCCTTTGACAACCTTTAAAGGTTTAATTTCAATATCATAATCTTGTATCTTTGCCATCCAGATAGTCCATTTTCCTTTTCTCAATTGTTGACTTAGAAGCATTTTCACCAGTGATAATGGACCATAAGAAATAACATGAGAATTTAGTATGTGTGTTTGAAAGTGTTCCGCCACTTTCACAAGGGCCAAGGATTGCTTTTCCAGTTCTGAATACCTCAATTAATAGTCATGTAGGGTTTTTCTCCTGAAACTGATGGGGAGTTATTCACCTTTGGTATTCTTCTGAGTAAGAACAGATGCAACAACTGTTTCTGTAGAGAACGACTAGATGATGAAATCCCTTTGAAAATATAGACTATTGAGGAACATAGTTGTTGTGATTTCTCCTTTGATATTGTTGAAATATTCTTGAGTATATGTAGTCCATTCAAACCTCTGCTCCAATATTTTCAACAAAAAAATGGTCGGCTTCACAATACTTGCATAGTTAGGAAAAAACCTTCACACAAAATTGATCTTGCCAAAAATGGATTGAAATCCTTTCTTAGACGTCGGGGGGTTAAGTTCATTTATTGCTTTAATTATTTATGGTTCTATATAAATCCCTTCTTTGCACACAATATGACCCAACATTTTTCCTTGAGTTACAAAGAATAATCATTTATTTGGATTTAGAGAGACACAATATAGTATACATCTGTCAAAAATCTTTCTCAAGTGATGGATATGATCACCAGTTGTTTTTTAATTCACTTTCAAGTCATCTTGATAGTTTGCCATAAATTTTCCTATCAACCCACTAAATGGATGATCCATGGCCCTCTGGAATGTGGCTCTAACATTATTCAAACCAAAGGGCATTCTTGTATATGCATATGGCTCTCAAGATGTTATGAATGTTGTCTTTTCCTTGTCTTCCTGAGCCACCAAGACTTGGTTATATCTAGAAAAATCATCCAACATGGACATGCAGGCTAATCTAGTGACTTGTTGGAGAAGGAAATTTATATTAGGTAGGGAAATTTATCCTTTATGCTTGATTTGTTAAGATCTCTAAAATCGACACACATCTAGATTTCCCTGGTCTTCTTTCTTACAATCAAAGGATTTGAAATCTAGTCGTAATTTCTAATGGGATAAATTATTCCATCCTTCTTTAATTTCTCCAATTCAATCTTTACCAAAGGTTTTAGTTTGGGGTTCATCATCATTATTTTTTACTTCATGGGTTTTTCATAAGACGTATCTACAAAAGTAGGATGATCTAGAAGATGAAAAGTTTATCAACACTACCTTGCTAATTTCTATGAATATACTCCAAGTTTCAAGATATGAAACATTAAAAATTCAAATTATAGTGAACATTCTGCGATAACTAAATTCAGGATGATTCTAGAACCCTATCTTACACAAGATATATCCAGGAATGTGTAATGCCTCAAGATCTATAATTTGAACCGCACGTACCTTGATCCATATACTAAATTTTCTCCAAGGGGTTCCTTTTGAGACTTTGTAGAAACCAATTTATAGAGAAAATTCCAAGGTGTCTCAGATGTAGCAGCGAAACCCCAAGACCTTGAGCTCTAATACCAAATGTTCAGAACAAAATATCGAAATAGCATTAAAAAAACTTAGAATAAGTACTCAACTCCTTGGAAAAGAGATAATTTCAGATAATAAGCCTCTTCGAGGGGGAAACCTCCTTATACACCAGATAAATTTCCAAATGAAAAGGTCTCTTTGGAATATATTGGCACAGGGGTAGACCCAGGGTTCAACGCTTTAACAATGTACCAACAAAACCCTAACTACTGGCCCTTTCGGTAACACCTACGAAGAAGGCAAAGTCTCACCCGAGGTAGAGGCAAGGGGTTTACAGGACTCAGGTGTCTATAACCAAGATGGGACACATATATGTGATTACAACACTTTGTAGGGTATTTAGGAACAATATATATTAATACATTCACATCGTATATCAAACCCTAAGTAGAGTTCAGTGCAGTAATAATGATGAAATACACATCGCACTTAGCATCATAAGTCAGATCTAACACATTCAACATATAAAAAGCATTAAACATTCATGGATCTATCTATCATTCAAAACATTCAATGCAGTAAGAAAATTCACCGCATAAACATTACAACACAAAGAAAACCATCAACACAAGATTTATGTGGCTCACCCCAGTGTGGGGCTACGTCCACCAACGAATTCTTCTTCTATATTAGTCTTCAATCTCTTACATCCATCTGCTCCTGTGCACTAAGCCACATATCCAAGCTTCACACTGAACAGGGATTTGCGCACTAAGCACCAGATCCACCTTCCCAAAATCATCTCAAGGCACAGAGCCAACTTCTCTATCAAGCACAGAGCCTTACATACATGTTATGTTGCACAAAGAAACTTAGAACTACTTGCCTCTTGCAGTTATCCGCTTATGAATTTAGCTACATACTACATTGCTTGCATTAAGAAAACCCCCCTCCTTCTACATTACATTCCTTCCTATATACACTTTTTCATCCCTTACAACAAGGCCTAATCATTGGTAAACCCATGGGCCGACATGCCAAAACCCTAATACAAAACCCCTAATGAACCCCTTATTGGGTCCACAAAGAGATCCCATGATCTCATATTTTCCTGGGTGCTCCATCTTCGACCAACCTATCAAAGTCCAAAAGAGGTAAAACCCAACCAATGTTTCCTCAAAACTTGATTGAGGGCCAACATGCCCCCAATACTCACATGTGGCTCGTCCCGAGTCATTCATATCTGGGAAACACTACTTCAAAGGCCTCGATCTTAGCTCAATTTGCCTTGAGTTGCCTCGACTTGTTGCTTCGCTTGAGCCTCCTTCTCAATGAGCTCCTACAGTACTTGCTTGGTAACAAGACCTTCTAGGAATTGTTCCAGTGTCGCAACCACTTGGTCTAGCTACGATCCTTGTCCTTCAATATTTTCAAATACCGTACAGGATTTGTCCTGCACTAATTGTAGCCTCTGTGTGACCTCCACGACTTTGCCCTAGATGGAAGTAATATGATGTTGGGTTGTGCATTGTTCTTTTGATATCTTCATTCTCTCGACCGCAATGAGTTACTTCATCTGTGCTTGAACTGTCAGTGCCTGTTGCTGCGCCTCCTGTAGTTGCGCTTCCAACTTCCTAAGCTATGGATCTTCCATGAGGCGTTTGTAATTTTCTTCACTTTTATTTCTTAACTACTTGCATTCTGAGGCGAGGGCCTTGATCCTTCCTATTTCTCTTTTAGTGGCTTCTTCCTTCTGGTCGTGCACTTCCTGCGGACTGCCTGGTACTACTTGGATATCCAACTCCGTTACCCTTGCTTGAAGCTGTTGAATGGCCTAAACAAGCTTCATTAATTGAACCTTGACTGCCTCATGTTCCTCCTGTGTCGATCCTGGCATAGAGAGAAGTTATTTTATCACCACTTATTTGAATGTAGTGTAGGTTCCCTTCTTCTTTTTTTTCTCCTAATTACCCTCCTCCTTCTTGATTTACTTCATCTCCTCCTCCTCCTCCTATGGGTGATCCAGGTCCACTTTCTTCTGAGGATCTATATTCCTCATTAGTCTATACATCCTGGAATTCATCCTTTTTCATAGTCTTCTTTACACTTGTCTGTCCAACATGCTCAACCTGAGTGACCAAGGGGCTTTCTATGATATCAGGGTCAGATATTTTTCCATCATCAATTGGTACGAGGAACTCTGTTGGCCACTCCTTCATGATCTCTTACATGTCTTCATCGATCAACTTGTAATAGGACTGTAATTCCTCCCTTTTCTCATCCTTGTGCGTAGTGATATATATATAATTTTGATCTGTGTGGAACTTAGATAGTGGTCTGTACTGGTGCAAGGTTCGTGGTGTCATGCGAGGGACCAATTCTATGGAAACCTTCAGTTGTAGGTAGTAGGCGTGGAACACTTCATTTGAATGCCACTGCTTGCACATGTCATTTGTGTACCATAAGGTGGATAAACTCATGACCAATGGATCTAATGGTTCAATCTCTGGGAAGGTTTCTCCTTCCAGTATTTTCCAAGTGACAAATTCGATCAACACCAGCAACCAGCTGAAATGGAACTCATATCCCTGATCCTGCACTTCGTGACAATATTTCTCGAGCTCGTTGACAAGGTAGCTCACTCAGTTCATTTTCATCCCCTCCACGCACTTCACTGAGAGGTCAACCACAAACCAAGTGACCTGGATGGGGCGGTTCTTTCTGACAAGCTTTCCAGCTATGAGCTAGAAATCTAGGAACACTGCGCCATTCTGGATAGAGGCTAGCTTGTATTCTCGCTTCCCCTTCTCAACTTTGTTGTATGCCTCCTTAATGTGTTGTGCCAGGGAGTGGTCTAAATCCTTCCATGTGTAGAACTTCCGAGGTTCAGGTCCCTGCATGCTCAGTCCTATGATCCAGTGGATCAGCGCTAGATCCATAATAATGCACCTGTCGAGCCACAGGTATCCTCCATGATAGCACGACATGAGGAGGTTAACACAAGCATTAACCTCCTCATGTTGACCAAAGTAAGGAATATTCATGACATTCAATATCATGGACTATGCGAGCTCCTTTATCCATGACTGGGAGAGTATGTGAGGATTCTTCCCAGTCATCTTCATCAGGTATCTATGTGGTGCGAGCATCGCGTAGTTCTTCCTCTCGCCGAGATTGAAGTCACTATTCTTCAGAGATGGGATCTATCCCAACTGGCTTCCAACCACACGTATCCCATTCAATATGTATGCGGTGATCAATGTGTACTTGAAGTCTCATGAGATGTTGTTGTGGTTGACCGCACCAAACAAGGGCGGGATATAATTAGGCAAGACTAGCGGGATATTCCTCGCGTCAACCAGATTGTCACGGTTCTTGATTCGATTCTCAGTAGCGGGGTTGACATGTCCCGAACGATGTCTAGTCAAGGGGAAGCCTGCAATCCCCTGGTCTCCGATGCCTGTATTCCTCCAGACATATCTTTATCATCCATAAAATTCTTTACAACTTCTTCAACGAACTTCTCTAGCTCAGTGCGCTCGACCGTCATTCTCACTATTAACAAATAAGTCAGGATAGGTGAACAGATAGCGTGGTAAACAAAAGATGGTGAGGTCTGATAACAGAACTTGATAGACACAATTACTTCGTTTCTTATCTCATATAATCACGGGTAGGAAAAGTGGTCCCGGTGCAACTTCCGATGGGTTAAGTAAGCAAGTGTCGTAATAGATTCCTCCAACAGGTAGGAATTCTTCAATCAATGCGAATTCGTTTGTTATGGCATGGTCTCAACATCTAAAGGTGATCCATAGTCCCATAAATGTGTTTCTTATATGTTCTATAGCATCGTTCAAATGGTCGGGGAGCCTCCAACAGTCATATATCTTCTTTATGGAGAAGTCCCATTCTGCATGGTTTTACTGTTCCGGTGAGGTTTAGAGCCTGCAAACCTGCCTCCTACGAAGTTCCAATCTGTGAAATCTTCCATATGTTCTCTGTAACTTCTTGTAGCTTTTCCAACTTAGCCTTATTCTTATTAAGCTTCCTTGCCCTATTTCTTGTGATTTGAGTCCCTCTAACTATTTATGGATTTCTCTTTCCATTCGTATTCTTATCTTCTTCTATCATAGTGACTTCGCGCTGTTGATGTACTCCCAAAGGGTTCAAAGTTAATATCCCTTCCCTTACTGATTCTTGGGTGGTTATACTTTATTCTTGCATGGATAGGTCCTTCAAACCTTCTTGCGTTCTTACAACTAATTCTCTTTCCTTCTACTACTTCAACTTATCCTCTCGTTCTTCTATTAGTCGATCTACTTTTCTATCTATGAAGTCCCTTAGTTCTTTCTTTTTCTTTTCTGTAGCTTCTTCCTCTGATTTCCTTTTGATCTGATCTTTCTCAATCCAAGTCTTTCCTAACAAAAGAGGGAATGGGGCCTTGTTCTCAACAAACTTAATAACTTCAAATTCCTTTTATGTCGATGTTCCATGGATGATACCATGTATATTAGCAACTCTTCCACATAGGGTTATCATCTTTCCTTTAAATAAGACTATTCTTCCCAATGAAGGTATCACAATAGGCTTTCCCAAGATTTCCCAAGTTCTTTCTTTCATAATATTCACTTGTGTCTCATCATCCTGGACACAGTATATGTCAAAATCTCCTATTCTTGTATATATGGAATGTTTTTCTTCCATGATATCTGATAAACTAACATCTTTGTGATCATCCATTGCTTCTTTTAACTATACTAATGTATTCTGAGCTTTCTCTAATTCTTTCTGATCTTCTAACATGCTCTTATTCTCTTGACTCATTTTGATTTGTTCAACTTTGGCAATCATCCTTAGGAAATCCTCAACTTCATGACCAACAATTTTACAATAAAGACAAATAAGACCTATACCAGGGAATTCCTTAGCAAGATGTCCCATTCTTCTGCAGTTATAACATAATGTCAATCCTCTCTTTCTCTTAAATGTTTCCCAACCTTTCTTGTACTGCGCACTAGGATCACAGTGCTGAGCCTGTAATCTGCAAAAAATATTTCTAGGTTCCTACATCCACTCATTAGTCCAAAAATTCTTTCTATGCATGGGAATAACATATCTTTCTTTTTTTCTATCAAATTTATTCAGATCAAATTTTTCTTCTAACTATAACCTGGATTTCAGACTAGGACAAAATCTATCAAACATAACTAGATTCATGCTTTCGAAAAAAACATTTCCGCTTATCTTACTCTATCTAAGCACAAAGATTTACCTCTTTCAAGATCTAACCTCTTTTCTTTAGATGGGGTTTCTTTATTACGACATAGATTCACAATTCAAGTAGAATATTGCACACTATAGGAATAGATCTAAGCACAGAGATTCTCTTTTCTTTCAGATCCTAGCAATCACAGTTTTAGGTCCCAGCAATAGAACCATTTCTTGGCATAGGGGAAGACCCAGGGTTCAATGCTTCAACAACGCACCAACAAAATGATAACTACCGGCCCTTTTAGAAACACCTGCGAAGAAGACGAAGTATCACCCGAGGTAGAGGCAGGGGGGTTACAGGACTCATATGTTTGTAACCAATCTGGGAATAGATCTGTGATTACAACACTTTGCAGGGTACTTAGGAACAATATATATTAATTCATTCACATCATAGATAAAACCCTAAGTATAGTTCAGCGCAATAATAATGGCGAAATACACATCGCACTTAGCATCATAAATCAGAATTAACACATTCAACATATACAAATCATTAAACATTCATGGATCTATCTATCATTCATAACATTCAATGCACTAAGAAAATTCATAGCATAAACATTACAACACAAAGAAAACCATCAACAGAAGATTTACATGGTTCACCCTAGTGTGGGGCTATGTCCACCAACGACTTCTTTTTCTTTATTTGTCTTCTATCTCTTACATCCATATGCTCCTGTGCACTAATCCACATAGCCAAGATTCTCAGTGGAAAGATTATATACATACTAAGCGCCAGATCTACCTTCCCAAAATCAGGTCAAGGCACAAAGCCAACTTCTCTCTCAAGAAGGGAGCCTTACATACATGTTTTGTTTCACAAAGCAAAGGAGAACTACGTTCCCCTTGCGCTTAGCCACTTATGCACTTAGCTACATACTACATTGCTTGCACTAAGCACACCCCCTCCTTCTACATTACATTCCTTCCTATCAAATGGATATGGACTACCCAAGACAATCCCACAAATTTTAGGATTCATAACATCTAACTCAACCTCGTCAAATAACTTAGTTGTAATTACAAATCATATCTTACACTATTTATTCACTTGCAACTTAGGACCTTCACATACCCATCCTAATGGATAAGGATTTTTATGAGGTGTTATCTTCAAACCCAGATTCTTAATAATTTCTTCAGATATTAAGTTAACTTGAGATCCGTTGTCAGATAAACTACTACATTTGTATGATTAACTATAATTGTGACATAAAAAATCTCGCTTCTCTTCTTTTGGTGAGTATGTCTTTTCAATATAGCAAATTGAATTGAAGAATTAAAATTGATAGTTGATATACCTTTTCTTCCCATTTCTATTATCCTATATTCATCCATGGAATCTAACCCTGGATCCTGATGAGTTGATGCAAATATATTTTTCTTCCCTTTATCCTTGAAATTTTTCAGTCGTAATTATGGACGTAGCTTCCAAAATTGTGACTTCTCATGTCCTCTTTTATTATAGTGGAAACATGTAGGTATTCCCTTAGATTTTTTTACCATAGTTTATTTCTTACTCTTCCATTTACCTTTCGGTTTGTTTTCAAGATTGAATGGATTGTTAACTTTCATTGCATGCTTACCCTTACTAGCCTCCATATGTGTATCTTGTACTGATACTTTATCAATGTTAGTAGGGTAAAACATTAAAATAGTTTGATAAAGATATGAGTGCATTCCACCAATACATTTTAGAAGAGTTTCATGGGTATACAACTGAATCCCTAAGGATAATTCCTTCTACTTGAAGTCTTGTGTATATGCTTGAATATTCTGGAATTTACCCTACCTTAGATGTTGTTGTTCTACCATTTCTTTTTGCATATAAGCCAATGGATATAATTGTTTTCTTATAGACTTAGAAAACTTATCCCAAGAAGAGATGACTTTACCCTTTTGAACAAGATCAACTTGCATCTTACTCTCCCACCATATTAGGGTTGTGCCACTTAGTTGAAGAGAAACTAACTGTATCCTTGCTTCTTCGCTCATCATCTTTTGAACCCTGTAATATACCTCTATTTGCCTCATCCAGTTGTCCAAATTATTGACATTCAATTCTCCATCAGAGGTCGACAATTCAAACTTTACATCCAATTTTAATAAAGGAGGATTATGATTATTCTTCTTAGAGGAACTATTTTTCTGAGAAGAATGTTCACTTTCCTTAGAAGAAGATGATGATGAGGATGGTGAAGGGGTCTCTAAAGTTCCACCACCTTCATCTCCTACTCCTTTTACTAAATATTCTACACTTATAATATTTTTAATTCTCCATTTCAAATCATCTATTATCTCTCTCATCAAGAGAAGTATATCCATAATTTATTTTGGACTCATGGGAGGGTCTTTTCCTTCCCTTACTTCCAAATCCATCTTATGTTTACGAAGTCTTCTTTCAATCTTAGACTTATAAATTGCAATCTTTCCTTTACCAAGTGTGAGTTTGTCTCTTATAAGAATCCACTCACAAAAACGTGTCAAACCTTTCTTTGATACCAACTTGATCCGAAAAATCCTTAGATATTAGTTTTTAAATACATATAAACATCTACTTGATCTTAGAAATAATAATGATTGCTTGATTGTTTGCAATTTACATGTGAAACACATATCTAACCAAATACACTTTCATGATAAAATATTTACAAATAATTGAGCACAAAATGAACAACAATGAAAATATCATATACACAAGTTTAAAAATGGATTTCACTCATATTTGGCTACATCTTTGGGTCCGCTTCCAATAGAGACCTTTTTTTTTATGCTCAAATGATTTTTTTTTACAATGACCTTATTTGTGTTTCTCAAACCCAAAAATAGAGAGTAACATTGGATTCCTTGCAAAACATCATGAAAAATGAGCACAAAGTTCTGAAAATTCCATCAAGGGACCTCTTGACATGTTTTATGATGTTACCTCAAAGTATTAATAATCTTGGGAACGTACTTTGAGACACCTAAACATACTTTTCACTATAATGTGTGCACATCCTTGGTCTGTGTTCCATTAAATAGGACATGACTGGCCTRRATCCTATAGAAGATGAAGAAAACCACTACTTGTGAGGATACTTGAAAAGTAGGCATTTGTGTACCAAAAAATATTCTACCATTTCGGCCCAGCCACAAACCCCACAATACTAGATAGGGAATGACTCTATATTGTTTATATTTTCAGCATCGATACTAGTCATGTCGAAAAAATTCAATAGATTCCTCATTCCAAAGATTTAATAGGCTCAACCAATGTCATATACCTTTCCACACATGTTTTGAAAATAAATAGTGGGAAAAAAGGTGTGTTGTAGTTTCTTCTACTCTAAATAAAAGTGCATAGATATTAGGACCTTGGACTTCTTTTTTTTGCATGCCCTTCAAGGTAAATACATTTTTTTGTAAGACCAAAAAATAAAAATTGTGTTCTTTTTTGAGGCCCTAACCTTCAAAATTTTGTCCCACCACCATATGGAAGGACCATTTTTTGTTGACATCAAGATTTAGTACCCTATCTTTGCCTCATAAGTTCCTCCTATCATATTAGAAATCTAGACAAGACTATCTTCTTCCTCCTAAAGACGAATATGGTATTTTTTCAACTCTTCAACATACTCATCACAAATTATTTCCCAATCCCCTTGGAGACCTAAATATCTATATTTTGTTTCATCTTTGTGGCCATGAGTCTCTCCAATTTGGATCCCCTTATTGTGAGAGGAACATTACATGTTGTTGCTATAAATGTTGGATTAGGTCATGAGATAGGAAAAATTTGTTTCCACATCCCATAATAGCATCCAACCCCACCGCAACCTTTGTTACATCTCCAAATTTCTAAGCTAATACAATTTGAATTAATTTAAAGGACGACACCAAAGCCTTCCAAGATAGAATATTGTCTAGGGACATAAACTTTTGTTTTATCAGCCTGTTCCATATATATCCTTGGTTATTAGGTTCAAGGTGACTTGGCTACCAAGGAGAGTCTAAAGCATGGATATTGTTTAGGTCCCAACTACCCTTTTTTTAATATTGGATATAGAACACCAATTGTCCCAATGAAATCCTTCCTAACCATCCTTGCAACTCCATAGAGAATTGATATTGATTTTACATATATTTTCTAATACACCTTTGGATATATCAACCAATGGATTCCAAAAAATCGTAATAGATTCAATAAATGCCTTCAAAAGTGTTAGCCTCCCTCCTATGGACATCCAACAATTACACCATAGATGAATTCGTTTCTCAATGTGTACTATCAACCAACCCAATCTTGCTTTCCATAATATTTTTTCTTCAGTTTGTATCCCAAATACTTAAATCCATAATTGAAGTTTAGTGTTTGAAAGGTATAAAGTTCTTGATAAATCCATCCTCCTCAGAAACCAAGAATGAAAAATAATAGAACACCGTCATAATCTTTGCAATATTAGTCGCATCCAAAATTTTAAATCCTCTTACATTGTGGTCTTCATAATGTTCCATCTCCCAAATTGTATTGATGCAATTTCTATGGTTGGTGAAGCGACGAAAGAATTTAATATTAGCATCTCCTAAATCCAATCACACCATTGTAATTTTCATCCACTAGTATTCCTCTCTATCTCTACTAATCCTTTCATTTTTTGTACCTAGCTCTGCAAGAGTCGAAAGTTCATTTGCAAAGAATGCCCCAAAAGTGTTTCTACTAAAAATATTGGTAATTGTTTCCTCCACATCTTTCATATTCTTGTCCCATCTTTATAGTATTACCACCGACCACTCAACCACTTTTTCTTGATTACAAATAGATAATATGGAAATTTGCTTCCTTATATAAGCCTTGAGTCTATATTGTAAGGAATCCACTCCCTCTTAAATAAGTTGACAAAATTTGCATCCTCCAACAAAACTAGATTAAATTTAAATGGAGAAGGTGGCTTGTCCTCCAATTTTGTGAGTTCAAGGAAAATGGTATTATGATCCAAACCCACTATGGTTCCCACCTATATTTTATGCATGTCTAGTCCTATTAACATCTTCTCCACAATTAGAAGGTGATCTAAACTCTTAGAGACCCCAATAATCCTAGGTTTTTTTATTCTGCCAAGTGGGATTAAGTTTTTTTGGCTCCACGTTGATTAAGTTTGCTAATAGAATATGGTATATAAAATTCATATAATATTTTAGGTCTATCCATTCCCCCCCATATCTCTGACCTGCTTACAGTAAAATTCATATCCCCACCTATGATCAAATGTTATCCCTTATTACAGAATAGTTGAAGAACCGATCCCAATAGTTATGATTGATGTCATAATTCCATATACGTTCAATATTGTAAGTGTAGTGTCCAAGCCCTCACACCTAAACACCATGCATAAACCTGATTACACACAAAAATAAATTTTAAAATAAATTTACATGCTCCAACCCATAAAGAGTGCACCTGAAAGGCCATTGGAATATACCCAATGAAAGTCCTATTTATTGAGTAGATTTATAGACTTCCCCCAATTAAATCCCCCTTACTCATTGTTTCTTCGATAATAAAATTTTTGGTTGTTCTTTTTAAACTAACCTATGGAGGGATAATTTATTTACATGGCTGACCAAACCCTTTATGTTTAGTGAGAGGATTCTCATCATCAAGCCCTAGACTTAGGCTGTGAATCTCTAAGAGACCAAACCATTGAATTTTGTTTTCCTTGCAAAGTTTTTGTTGCTGCCTTGTTCTAGGCATGGTGCATTAGGGTTTTCCTTCTAGCACCTGCCATCCCCACTATCTTCTTCGTATCAAAACGTAGGCCCCTCAATAATACATTTTCATGGGTTCCTACCAAACCTTTTGACCTTAGAAGATAGGAATTCCCAAAACAATTCCCCTATGAAGTGGAGACTTGGTTACTAGAGAAGGAAGAGCCCCCTTTGCCAAGATGAACTATGGATTTATAGAATTCCTTAGACCCATCTATACGGTGAATCCTAGTGGCATGTGGTTTAGATAAAAGAGGGTTGTCCAACTTCTCATAGCCTTCCTTGTTTGATTGTGCATTCAAAACAAAACCACCATCAACACAAAAAGTAGCAATAAGAAGTGAAGTATCAAAATAATTCTTACCCAAATGAGATTTCTTGGTGCCAAACCCTTAAGAGAGACATTTCCCAAGCCACCTATGGGACACATATCCTTCCATTGTTTTGCTTCTCTCGAGTCTAGATATTTTTGTAGGGGTTCATAAGTTGTTGCTACCTTTGGCTAAATTATACTGTCAAAAGTGTTCACCAACTCCTTTTCCAACACCCTTTCAGGTATCAAGTCCATAGGTATGAGAGTCCTCGATAAAACCAAACATTTTTGACCCCGTATTTTACCATTCTTAGGGGGAATTGCAATTTTTTCAAGGAAAATTGTGTGGTAATGTGAGAGAAATCCCTCCTATAAATGAGTATTTTGTGATGTTGGGTGAGTGGGTAAACCCTTAACCACCCTCTTAGGCTTTTCCACGACACCAATGGATCCAAACATATTAGCAGTCTCCACCCTTTGTTCCAATTTTGAAAACCCTACTTTCCTCAAACTATTGTTACTAACCAAGTGAGTCCTTCCTCTTAAATCCATAGGGATGGAGTTCCCCCCCTCCTTCTTCTACCAAACATTCTTGACAAAGTTATTAGTGCATTTTTCAATGGCATGACCAACTCCATGGAATCTAACACACTAGAAGGAAACATTCACATATTCCACGAGTTGAGTATACTCCCAATCACCCACCTCTACATCCATGCTTTCTGTTAACCCCTTCGTTAGGTCCAGATTCACCAAAATCATAACCAATGATCAATGCACACTATATTTGTATGATAGAGCTATCAAAAGGGTTCTACCGAGATAATTCTCTATATCCCTTAGAAATTTGTCATTCCATATCTCTAGGGGGGATCCTAGAATATTTTCTCAGATGAGGGTCATCTTTGTCACCTATTGATGAGGGTGAGAACATGGATGCCATATTTGTGAGCTTAAAATACATGGGCCCAAAGCACCTATGACCTAGTATCCTTATTGCATATTCCTCTGAATTTAAAATGAAACTTAACCATCCCTTCCTCAAAATATGGAAAGTCGGGTGATAGCCTAACGTAGCTTCCCAGTTATAGTTTATCCAACCCCGAAGGGTGACCTCTAGGAGAGAAACTCCAGATAATCATCCCACAAGTCTTTTCTCCATAAAGTACAAGACCTTCTCCACTCTCAAATCCTCTCCCACATTCATTTTTACTCGCCCTTGCTTCCTATTGATCACCTTTTCCCTTTTCTTTGGGCTCTTTGGTGCCTTTGTTTCCCCATCCCCAGAGACCAAAGAACAATGCCGGTAGACTCTGGAAGTTCTAGGAGGCTACCAATAAACCCTAAGGTATATAGATTTTCCACCCTATAGATATTGTAGCCACATATTTGTTCTTCAAAACAAGGAAAGTTTGAAGGGTTTCTTATTACCTATGAATATGGTCCACCCAATGGTGAAGTCGCTATTGATCGAGAAGTTTCTAGTAGGGAAAGATCCATACAATGATATTGAATTGAATGTGTGATAAAATCCAATTTTTGTGGGGATCGTTCCACTAGCGTGGTCGTCTGCTCTCCTTGCATATACAAATCGTTTGTCGAGTAGGCATAAATGATATTACCATMTCCATCTTTTCCTTCTGACTATACCCCCAAACCCATTGCACAAACATAAACCCTAGAAATTAATTTATCATTTGAGTAACCCTTTGTGGCCTCCACCTTGGCATTCCTTGTGTCATAACTTATCCCTTTCACTCTAGTGTCCTTCAAAACTTTGAATGGTCTCCTCTCAAAATCCACCAGCACTATATCAAACCCTATCAACTTACATGTTGAAAATGGAAGATTACTACATAAATAAATTACTACTATTATAACTATATACTTCATTACCCATTTTAAAAAATCTAAAAAACATTAATAATAAATCTATCATTTATATATTATATAGATATTAAAAAGATATATAAATAATGTTTTTATATTAAAAATTTAATATTTATTTGTTGTATCAAGATATCCAACTTAGAAACACTCGATAGTACTCAAACAACAAAACCCCACACGCCCTTCCATTTACATCTTTAAGTTTTTAAGCAAAACCATTAAACTTCTCACCATTAATCTTGGAGGTTGCCAAACCGACTTCTCACCATTAATCGTTAAACTTCTCACCATAACGTTGGAGGTTACCAAACCGACTTCCCAAAATGGTTGAAGGAATGAACTCAAGCTTTCGACATTATTTCTATCATTTCGACTGTATTTCGATCATTTCTTCATATTTTGCACGAAGCGTTCGAGATCAATTCGACGCGAGAATCTGAAAGGCGCATCGTGCAGATCCGTCTATCGAGCTCGATCTGGGTGGTTGTGACAATTTGAATGGGAAGATGAAATAATAAGTTGTGACAATGGGAAGAGGGAATATTTTTTTTTACCTATGCAAAACAATTATTCGATAAGATATGGAGCAATTTGCAATTACAATTATTATATAAGTTATGGAGAAATACCAATGTAAAAGAAAAGATATTTTTGTTGCTCCAATTGAAGTTGATGTGCTAAATTCATTTAAAAATAAAGTTTTTATATAGAGTTACCTAAATATTTTTCTTTACAAGAAAGTAGAATTTATATAAAAGAAGCAATGGTATGAAAAATGTGAGAAAAAATTCAAAGTTCAGGCATACATCGTGTGCATGAATTCCAAGATTACATATATGATTGTCGTGATATAAAGCCCAGAAATTCCCATGTTGTCCTAGGAACCAAAATTTGGCTACTAAAAGGTTGAGAGCTTACTTCCTCAAGAACAAAAAAGGGCTAAAATCCTGCTAACATTGAGTTTTCCATAGAACCAAAAGAGGGCCAATTTCATTAGAAGAGGAGCATAATTAAACCTGGTGGTCCGGATTTGAGGGTCCTTCATTCAGCGGAGCCTTCATCCCTACGTCAGTCTAGTGGGTCGAACTGGTGGCTTGAAGCTCCATCTATTCTAGTCTTGCTTACATTTCGACTATTTTTCCATTGGCCTATTGTGTCGTGTACGTGAGGGCTTCGACCGCTTCCTCTCTGAGTTGGATTAAATATTCCTCGAGAATCTCAAATCTTAAACCTCCTTCCCTGTCCAGATGGAGGATAAAGCCTCTATGAACGCTGATATTTTTCTTCAGCTTCCGAATTTCCTGTTCCATTGAAGGAGGGGGGTTAGGGGGAGAGGCGGAATTGGAACTAGAGGCCATTAGATGGGCTGAAGGATAAATTGAGAGAAAAAGTAGGGCGAGGGACCAGGTAACACCAAATGAGCCAGACATGCAATCACCACTGGGAAATGAGCTACAAGCAGTTTCCCCCCTTGATTTATCTGTGTCGCGAGTGGGTGTCTCCATGGAAAGGTAGGGCCTCTCTCGAGCACCATGCGTGAAGGGGAAGGGATCAGTACATAGCTACATGAGGGACGTGAAGGAAGTTTGTGCTAGAGGGAGCGAAGAGACGCGAACTCGGGGATGAAGTACCATTGCATGGGGGAAGTGACAGACTGATGTGAAGGGGCAAAGGTGCCATGAATCAGGGAATGAGGAGGATCAGAGTGCTACCTTCCTTGAGATTTCCAGCTGACCACCCGCCATGTGTCGCTACGAGAGAGGGGAGAAAGAAAGGGTTCCATTAAAGGAGAGTTGACCCTTGATCAAGTGGGTGGCTGTGTTTGCAGCCTGGTCTGTTTCTCCATTTAGATGCATGAGTACATGAAAAAAATCAATCTTTTGGAAGGAATTAGAGAGCCTCTAGATTTCCTTGAAGATTTGTTGAAGTTTCATTTGGTTTAACAATGAATTAGTGACCATATCTTGGATTAGAATCTCAGATTCTCCTATCACCATGATTTCAATGATGGCTAGCTTTCAGGATTGGGTGAGTCCTTGCTAGAGGCACAAAGCTTCTTCTATGTTGTTGGTTTCTTCTCCTAAACCCCAGGAGTAGACTAGTTCTCAAAATTCATTGGGGTCATAGATAACCCCTCCCCCTCCTGTCGCCCCTGGATTTCCTTTCGAAGCTCCATGAAAGAAAAGGAAGTGTTTGTGTTGAATGAGTCTCCAGTATTCAAACTCCGCTTGATTCTTACGCAACTCCCAGGCTTTATAGAACTTGGGGGGAAGTAGGGGGGATTTAGATCTTGAGCGAGACTGTGAATCCAGGCTTCTTTAGAAGGGGAGAGGGGCTAGGTATTGTTGTTCGACCAAAGGAAGGAGAGTTAGTCACCTAATAGGGCCTTGGAATTGGAAGAAACATGGGTGGGAGAGGAGGGATGGTCTCCGAAAATTCGGGCATTTCTTTCGAGCCAAATTTTCCAAAGGATAAATTTAGGGAGGGTCATCCAACAACATTTAAGTTGAGCTTTGGATTTGGAAGGAAAGGGGCATAAGGAGATCTAGTTTCTTAGCAGAGATGGGACATCTGCAGGGAATTGGTCAGTCGGGGCCCACTCTGGCAGAGGATACTGCCACACTTCTTTTGCAAAAGGATAGTTAAAGAGAATGTGGTCGACCAATTCTTCATGGGAGAAGTAGAGGGGGAATATCGAGGGACATTCCCAACCTTTCCTCCGAATATTGTCACCTGTCAGGATACTATTATGTGCTAGAGTCGAAATGAAGAAATCCACTTTGGGTAGACTTTTGACTCGCCAAATTTCTTTCCAAAGTGCTGGCTCTCATGGAGCTTGGGGAACTGTAGTGAGGATTTTGTAGCAAGGTATTGTTGTATATTTCCTTGACTGTGTGCCCCAGCCTCATTGGTCCCTGAGAATTTTGGATATTAGGGATTTCCCTCGAAGTAAAGTAATCAAAATATTTTTTTCCCCATGGAGCTGAGTAGGGAAATCAGGGAAGTTCCATCTCGCCCAATCTTTGGATCCGTCACTTTGCCAGTGGGAAATATCCCAGAGGTAGCTGATATTTTGAGCTTTTAGAGAGTATTTTAGGAGTTTCGTGCCTGGAATAGTATCGATCACAGGGTCCCCCATTATGGAGTCTTCCCAAATTCAGATTTGCTTCCCATTTCCTGGGATCCATGTAAGAGAAGGAGCGAAGAAGGCATGCTCTTTTAAGCAGACAAAGAATATTGGAGAGCCATGAGTAGTTTTAGGAGGTGAGTCGAGGCATCAGAGTCTCAAGCGAGTAAAATATTTCTTCCAAATAGTTTTTTTGCACCAACATATCCTCCTGGATACTACATTCCAAAGAGGTTTAACTCCTAGGGTCAAGTTTTGTGTATGCAGATCACAGATCTGAAGACCGCCTTCATGGATGGGTCGAGAGATTTTCCCCCAGCTGACTAGTGAGATATTTTTGTCATTATTTTTCCCGTCTTTCCAAAGGAAATGGTGCAACAAGGCTTCGATTTTGGAGATAATTCCTTTTGGTGCCAGTAGGATTGAAAATTGATAGATTGGGATGAGAACAAGCTTACCTTCCGGATTTAACCAGCTTGAGCCCCAGGTGCTTATTCTATCTTTGACCTTATCTATGAGGGCTGCCGAGCAAGAGGATTTGGGAGAGGCTTTAAAATTGGGAACTCCTAAGTGCTTGAAGGAGTCCCATTGAGTTCTTCCCATTATTCCCAGAATTTGAGTGGTGTCGATCATTTCCCTCAGAATACAATTCTAGCCATATATTTGGATTTTCATGTAATTGATTTTGCTATCCGATATGGATTTGTACTTGTCTAGGTCGGCTTTGAATTTGTTGGCCGATCGGGTGCTTGTGCTTCCAAGAAGGATGTTGTCATCAACGAACTGAGCATGATTGATGTGTCTAACCCCTTTGGTTATGTGCCGTCCCATTAGCTCTTGAAGATGTTAACTATGGTGCTATTGGAAGCTCAACATCGATGCTTGAATGGCATAGAGTAGCAGAGAGAGAGGGAAGCCTTTTCTTAGACCTCGGGTGGCTTTAAAGAATCTAGCTACTCAACCATTTACTAGAGGTGTTATCCAAGGTATTCCAATGCATGCTTATGTCCATTTGACAAAGGAGTGATCAAATACAAGCTGTTGCATTACCTGATAAAGAAAGTTGTGCCTTACCCTATCAAAGGCACTTGCAAGATCTAGTTTCATTATCATACCTTTTTCTTTTCGGGATTGCCTAGAGTGGATGGCCTCTTGGACATAGATGATATTGTCACTGATGTTTCTTCGTTTGATGAAGCCTCCTAGATTTTCCAAAATAACTGCAGGTAGGATAGTTTTGATCCTGTTGACCATGATTTTAGTGATAATTTTGTATCCAATGTTGTAGAGGTAGATTGGTCTAAATCGATCGAAGGAAGTGGCTCCTTTTTCCTTTGGGATGAGGGCTAGGAAGGCAGAGTTGGTGCTTCTTCCAATCCTTCTGCATGATTATGAATTTTGAATCATTCTATCAAGGTCGTGCTTGATAATTTTCCAACAGACTTTGATGAAATAGGCAGTGAAGCCATCTGGAACTGGGGCTTTATCAGATTCCATATTTTCTATGGATTTTTTTATTTCTTTTTTAGAGATCGACGCTGTGAGAACTAGGTTGTCTTCCATGGAGACCCTTTTGGGGATCAAATTTAGGATATCACAGGTGGTAGCTTCTAGGGGAGGGGACTCTTATGTATAGATATCTCTAAAGTGTATATGGGAATCATGCTTAATGTCCTCAAAATTAGAGAGGTCTTTAACTTGGGTGTGGATTTATTTGATAGAGTTGAACTTCTTTGGACCTTCCTCCCCCTTATGGAAGAATTTTTTGTTTTTATCCCCCGATTGAAGCCACAAACTTCTAGATTTTTGCCTCCAACAGTCCTCCTGGCGACAGGCCCGATGGAGATTATTATGCAAATGATGTTCATTTCCCAAAGAGAGGGGGTCTACCTGGAGGAGCTCTGCTTGGAGTTGATGTTGTTCCAGGTTTTGTTGAGCCTCCATCCACTGATGGAGAGGGGATTTGAGAGATTTTTCCCATTCTTTAAGAGTCACTTTAAGTTTCCTTAGGACTTCTCTTCCCATACGAAGAAGGGAGGGCCCGTGATTTCTTCCTTCCAGACCGAGGAGACAATGTCTAGAAACCCTTCCTATTGAATCCCAGAGGGACTAAAGTGGAAGTGGATGGGACCTAGATTGCGCTCTTGAGAGATTGATCAGAGGATAGTATTGTGGTTTGAGGGATTAAAGGGAAGAATAGAGGAGTCAATTGTAAGGCCGAGAAGAAGGAGAGAGTGTTGAGCTAGGAATCTATTGAGCTGAGATGCGATATGTCCTGGACCTATTCTTCTGTTGGACCAGGTGAACAATCCTTTGGGGGGGTTTATATCTTCTAGATCCCAATCCAAAATTAGATAATCAACAATTTTCCTAAAAGGATCTCTGATGGGGGTTTCCCCTTTTCTTTCCTAGGCATTTAGGGTAAGATTCAGGTCCCCGTCTAGGATTATATTCTCTGGGTGATGTAGTTGCAGGTGATCTTGGATAGAGTTCCAACAATCTCTTTTTTCTGCAAGAAGGACTGGGACATAAATGTTGAAGAGGCTTACCTGAAGGCTGGTATCTTTATGGCATGTGAGCTTGTGAATACAATTTCTAGCTAATGATTATTAAGTAAATATAACTTTTTATAGATTTCATCAAAATAACTAAGAGAATTTGTTTTTTTGTAAGTAAGAGTATTTCATTAAAGTATAAAGAGCCTCCAAAAACAAAGCCAGAGTAGCAGAATGTTCATAATGGACAAGTTGTACTAACTAAACTGCCCCAAGGGGAAACCAGTTCAGCCAGCCGATGTTAAGGTCTACATGTCTATCAAACTAGTAAAAATGTAAACATAACTGACAGTAATAAACTAAGACTAAAGTAGAGTCCCCAAATTGTTCATACATTTGGCTTGTATTCTAGCCAGGTGGCATGGGTGGCCTTGTTCCAGAGCTCTTCTTCGACAGGTGTTCCTCGCCATTTCTTTTGTGCGTCAGCATCGATATTATCCACCACTGCTACCGCTTCCCCATCCACCTGCATGGCCTGCCCCAGGTTACCACCCTCCGCTGGAAGCTCCTGTTCGCCCTGACCAAACGTTTCTGCTGGGACGTGCTCGGCTTGCACTGTTGCTCTCTGGAAGGGGGAGAGGATGTGGAGGAGTGCATAGGCTTTCCCGTCCAGTTGTTGTAGCTGGAATTGTAGATCATCCACTCCCTGTCGGAGGCCGAAGACCAGCCCATATAGAATGTCCATGTTGTCCTGCATCTACTCGTCTAGGATAGAGTCAGAGATAGAATGTGGAAGTGGTGGCTCCTCCAAGGGTGGGTGGAAGTGAAAGGTTTTAGAAGCTATAAAAGGTGTGCTGGCTAGGGGGAGTGGAGGTGCTTCAGGAGGTGCCCGAGAAGTGGAGGCTCTGTCCAGGAAGCGCTCTGAGGGTAAGCCGATCGAACTGTGCATGAGAACCAAACATTCAAGCCGGGAAGAGGTGGTGAGTGGTTCCAAGTCAGGCTGCGAAGAGTGCGATGAGAGAGAGGAATGTGAGGACAATGAAGATTGTGAGGGGGATAGGTGTCCGAAGCTGAAATGAGAATCGGGGTGAGGTACAGGCGCTCGTAGCCAGAATGGAGTCTAGGATGAGTCCCTTCTTGGCCTGCCTCTTTGCCTAGGCATGTTGACCATGCAAGAGAAATGGTTGGCCTGCGAGAGAAACCCCAGGTGAGAGGAGAGGCCGGGAGAATAACCAATTGCAGGAGAGCACCAAGGTGTAGGTAAGAAGGGTTTGAAGCATAGCAGGAGAGCACAAGGAAGAGGTAATCCAGAATGGACCATGTATGCTCAGCTGGTGGAGATGAGGGTCGAGCCACATGCAAAGTATTAATGAAATCGCCCATCGAAATGACAGCCAAAGACGAGAAGTGCACCAGGCTTAATGGCACCTCGGACATCGTAGGAGGGATTAAATGCATGGGGGTGGCGGATATGCTTGGCATGAATCCATCACATGGCTCTCATCACGATAGCCTATGTGTGCCTCCTCCTGATGCCACTTGGCCCGCACCATCACCCGATCCAGGGGAAATAACTAAGAGAATTTCAATAATATGACTGGTCTACTATTTTTTATTAGAATGGATCCATATTTTATCCTTGAATGAATGATAGAGAGTTGAATGATTTAGTTTTTGTGAATGAATATTAGAAGTAGAATGATTATACTCTCATCATGTCACTTGCCTCTACCTCTTTAACTCTTTGCAGTAATTTGGGTGAGAACTTTCCATTTTAGGGATTGAAAATTTTAGCACAAATAGACTATATGTGAAGTTTTGTTGGATACCCACAAAACCCTAGTCTTCAAAAAGAGAAAAAAAGAGGGAAAATGAGCAACACATGTATTGTAAACATCTATTTGTAATTATTTAATTTAAAATATTTAATATTATGTTTGAAGTGAATCACATCCTATGGTGTTGAGTGCGAGCAAATCAAAAAACACATGTATGTATTGTAGACATATATTCATAGTTTTTTTATTTAAAATATTTAATACTAACTTTAAAATGAACCTCATTCTATGTTGTTGAATCTACCAGGGTGACAAACTCCCCAATGCCACTAGGGTGAAACAAACCCCACACTTGAAGAATTCCTCAAAAAAATATACTTTAACTTTAAAAGTTAAAATGTAAATTTGAAAAAAGTATTTTTAATCCAATTTGAAAAAAGTTAGAATATAAAATGATGACCTTATATTGTGCCAATACAATTGAATCTTAAAAAGTAGGGGAGAACATAGCAAGAGAGAGTTGATTGGTAAGGTACATTGAAATGTTTAGATTAATTAAATGCTTGTAAAATGTCTATAATTATAAAATACTTTAGTTTAATTATTTCCATACCATCATTTTTATTTGACAATGATATGTTAATTTTCACTTTGGAACATATATTTTTATAATATTATATATGTAATCATGATGTTAGTTGTAAGTTCTTGAAGAGGCCAATGATGAGATATCTCAATATTAGATGAAAATATTTAAAATTATGGTGAGATATATTTCTTCTAGATTATTATCCTTACTCTCTATAATTACATAGCTTAGA
>ML780079.1:516427-528147 GCA_009831015.1 Picea engelmannii | reverse complement strand
AAAGAGCCTCAACCCATTCCTTTGGGTTGAATGGTGTAATTGTTACTTGTAATTATTAATCTTGTCATATTTTCATTGTATAATTTTTCATTCACTAATCTACAGGTGGCTACCCCTAAAGGGGCCATACAAAAATCAACAAGCTAAATACACGCAAAAAACTGCAAAATACTTGAAAACAATTTAGGGGTCCACCCCATTCACTCAAAATAAACTTATAATATTTAGCTACATACATATACATATTATTTAGTCGTGACATATATGTCACCTATCTATTTACTTGTTTTCTGTATATAGTTTTAGATAGATTTCAAATTCAGTAATCAAGAGGCACACTTGTGAAAGCAAGACGTGACCTCGCCACGTGGATGGCCTGGGGTTTCGTTTCAAGATATTTTATTTTTGTAGGATACTAAGAGTCAAATATGGGGAATCTTCATCAGGAGCCCCTCAGAAGTTCTCTAGTTAGTACAAGTCGAATGGTCTTTCCTTAGTACCACACAGTCAAGGAGTTGATTAGCTTAGCTTGGTTGGAATACTACTCTGCTTGGGTAAGATCAACTAAATCTCCCTTTAGGAAGGTCCTTGACCTCTTCCTTTTCGCAGGTATCCTTCTTCTATCCAAGCAGATTTAAGAGCCCGAAAGCGCTAGTGACGAGAAGTGGCTATTCCCCGCTTCTCTGAACTGCATGGGGCACTCTTCAACCTAACCACCGTGGTCTACTAGGACTACTCTTCTTATACTAGTTGGCATAGTTTCGGGATAACCTTCAAAACAGTGTGGTGGCCAAGGCATGTGTTAAAAACTAAAATTTCACCAATAAAATACTTTTAAAGTCAACTTTTCATCAGTCCACCTTTCACCCACAAACTGAAAATTGAAGTTGTGAATACTTTCCCTTATATCATAGCTGTAACAACTTGTAAATGGGACATTCATCCATTTTTACATCCCCCTTTTGATTTAAAAATCATCCAGGATCACTTCCCGAGTCACCCCGGGGGGTATCAAGCCATTCTGGGCTTGTTTCCCTGTCTTAAAAGCTTCGAACAACTTGCTGTTTGCAATTTACAACCATTTAAAAGGACTTGGTTGTAGCTTTTAAGCTCACGTTTCACCCTTGTTTTGCACTCTTTCACTTGAGGCATCCATTGGTTAATTGTCCAGGACACCTGTTTACCATGGGGACCCATTTTGGGCCATTTTCCAATGATTTAAGGGAGTGAACAACTTGTTGTTCGCTATCAAAAAAATTAGTGAGCTTATTTTCATTCTACTGTCCATAATTTTCATCCCCATGCCATTTTGGCCATCTAGGAAGCTAAGGGAGGACAACACCCAGGTTGGGTGGTCATGAGAAAGACTTATTGTAAGTCTTTCACCTCTCTTTTTACCCTTTCATTACCGCCCCAGGTGAAGGACCACTTGAGGTGCGAGTAGTCTCTGCCTCATGTTGAGCTATCAAAAAGGCTGTAACCAACTTCATAGCCAGATAGGTCGGATCTGTCCCAACAGACATATTTTGCTTATAACACATCCCTTTTTCTGGCGACCATACTGGGGATTTGCAAACCTCTTTAGTTTTTCTTGTATCACAAACTTGAACTGAGCATTGGACCCTAATTCTTTGGGGTCCTTTTCCCACTTGTTGACAGAATTTCGTGGCAAGGTCTTTCAGTAACCCTTTGGAATTTTCTTTGGTGCTTGTTATAGTTCAGTTCCCTTGCAATTCCCGCTACATCTGGGAACCATAAATACCATTGAGTTTTCCTTTCCTTTTACCTTGGTAGTCCTCGATTCTACTTGTTCTAACTCACGTGGGAATCTATAAGTCTGTCATACTTTACCTTCCACCTCGAGAAGAATGAAAACACAGATTTGTTTATAGTTGGGTTAATCTACATCATTTTAGAAAGAGTAGGATTGTTGGTGTGATACATCTCTTGTAATCAAAGTACTTACTTGAACCCCTTGCAAGCTGGTAGGGAAAAAGTATCCTAAGACTAGGGAAACAATTTCCCCTAGGAATACAAGAAGTCAAAGTTCGCGAAAGAAAACAAGTAGTGAGACACATACACTTGGGAAACCAGGGAAACTCGTTACGCCTACAGTGCGAGCTGAGTCACCCTCTTCCTCTTCTCCTTTTCAAAGCCCCTTACTAAATCAAGCTTTAGTTAATCCAACAACAGTTACTAATCCTTAGGTTGTTCCTCCCGTCGTTCCAACAACTGTTGTTGTTCCTCCCATAGTTGTTCCGATGGAAATGCCACGACAACCTGGGACTCCTTTGAGGTTGACCAAACCTCTTCATGAAATACCTGCGGATGCCCCAAAAAATCTTCCTAAGTTCAGTGGCACAGGTAAATTGAGTTCCGAAGAACATACATGAAAATTCTATGATGCATTAGCGCTTATGGACATAACAATTCCTGATGTCATAATTAGACTTTTTGTAAAAACCTTTGAGGGTGAAGCAACGAGATGGTATCACTTGCTTCCCAATGATAGTATCCTAGATTGGGACACCATGATACAAGAATTCAAGAAACATTTCCAAGGGGCGGATGATGTGGCTTCCCTGCTCAGGGTTTTCACAACCATCTCCATTCACGAGGGTGAGAAAATCCAGAATTTTAATCAACACTTTACCTCAACCTTGAATAGGATCCCAACTGCTTCCCAACCATCTGGGAAAAATTTGTTCCATTATTACATGACCGCTATGAATCCGAATGTAAAGTATATATTAAAAGATAAATCAATACTAAATTTAGATGTGGCCAAGGCCAGTGCCCTGGAAATTGAGAGAAACATGGAGGAATTTGGTATGATTCCCTCACCTTTAGTGCAACCTCGTTTTAACAGGAGACCTAGGAATGAGGTACCTTGAAACAAGTGTCCTCGGTATGAACCCCCACCTGCCAAAACTTCAAGGATTGAAGAGAGGGAAAGTTCTAAAACGCTCAAGTTGTTAATGAACATGAACAACCAAATACTTTCCCTTAATAGAAAGGTGAATGACTTGCTGTTTTCTATTCCTACGAGGCCAAGACCTCCTTTCCCTCCTACTCCTCCGCCTAGGAAACATGCTGCTAAAGTGGATTGGTGTCACTTTTTCCAAGACTTCCATGATCCCGAGTATTGTTACTCGTATACACGTCACATGGAATTGTCTAAAGTCGACAAAGCCCCTCTACCTCTAGTGAAAAACAAGCTTGCTTCCACTTCCCAAAATGACCAAGTTAACATGGAAGACTCTATTCCCTGCGACGATAATCCTCTTGCTTTCGGAAGCCTTGCTGTAGAAACTAGGATTCAAGCCCCTAAAACCACTCCGCAAGGAGTGGAAGGGACCAAAACTGATCCCAAGGACAATGAAAAAGGAAAACTTCCCACGAATGGTAGATTACCCTCCCCTCCGAGGAACAGGGTTCCGTGGACTCCAAACAAGGTAAATTTACCTAATAATCCACCACCCTACTTCCCAACACCGGTACCTTACAACGTTGTTGAAAATCTAGTGAAGGTCCTCGCCCACATGACATTATTAGATGCTCTTAGAACACCAGCTCAGTTTGAAAACCTTTCATGTGTTCTACAAGCACCCCCTACTCCACGAATGGAACAAAGAGTTCCTCTTTCCAAAGAGTCGTCTTCCCAACCTAAGGAAGCTTATGATGTTATTTATTTAGACCTTGGGGTTCCTCCTTTCTATATCTCAGTTTTAATTTCTCATTTTGTGGTCCATAACTGTGTCACTGACATAGGAGCGAGGCACAATGTCATGCCCCTTCAAGTCATGAGGAGATTGGATCTTGAATGCACAGGCCCATGTAAATATCTGTTAGCTTTGGATTCAAGGATTGTAGAAACCATTGGTTACATCAAGGACTATAGAAACCATTGGTTACATCAAGGACTTATCCATTACTTACGACCAAGCTCCAGAGGTGAGCATGCTCATAAATGTGATTGTAGCAGATATACCTGAAGCATATGGCATGCTTTTAGGGAGGGAGTGGTCCACCAAAGTCAAAAGGGTCGTTACTTCATGGAGGGAACTCACTTCACCTTTCCTCATAAGGGTGTTGAAGTTGTCATTAAGAGGGAACCAAAATACCAAGAGCAGGTTGTACTTGCTTCCTACAATACAAAACATGTGTCTTTTCAAGATACAGGTATGGGTACGTATACTATGTTATCTGAGGAAGATGCACATGTCCCTCCTTCCGAGTTGGAATAAATGGCGTGGAGTATGGATTTTGACGGTGCTAAATCCAAACACGGATCTGGGGTTGGGGTCCTTTTGTGTGACCCCAAAGGGAAGGCAATCCCTTTCACTTTTCGGTTAGAATTCCTTAACACTAATAATATGGCTGAATACGAAGCGTTAGTTCAAGGCCTCCAAAAGGCCTTAGACTTATGAATACGCCATTTGTTGGTAAGCAAGGATTCTGAATTGGTTGTGAATCAAATTAGAGATAAATATGAAGTTCATAACCCACGCCTCAAACAATACCACCGAAGGGCTAAGGAACTTATTAAGAATTTCTTATCTTTCAACATTCAAGTGATACCTAGGGCTGCAGACCACATAGCTGATACTTTGGCCTTGGCTGGTTCTTGCTTCACTTTAGATTTTGTAAGGTCTATCCAAGATATAAAAGTCCAAATTTTACATAGAGATGCGTTACCTGATAATGTTGACCCTTGGCAAGTTTTTGATATTGACGAACAAATTTGTAGATTCCTTCAAAATAAGGAGGAATTTGAAGATTTACATATCAGCCATGAGTTGGAAGGAGAAACCAGGAACATAATCCAATTGAAGACAAATAAGATTCCCCATGTTTTGTCTGTTTTGGAATCCATGTTTGATTCCAATGATGCGACTACCTCTGCACCTAGTATTGCTAGTGAATCTATTAGGAAGGTGCGAGAAGCCATCCCTATTAACCTGGGAACTGAGGAAGATCCAAAACTGGTCTATATAGGTTCACAATGTCCCCCTTCTGAGATCACTCAATTCACGGAACTCTTGACAGAGTTCAAGGATGTTTTTTCTTGGTCCTACGAAGATCTCAAAGTTTTTGATATGCATGAGATAGTCCATGCCATACCCATAATCCCTGATTCAAAACCTTACAGACAGAGACAAAGAAAGAACAACCCTGCTTTGGAACAAACAATTAAATATGAATTGGACAAGATGGAAGCATCTGGGGTCATATACCATGTCCGTTACTCACAATGGATATCTAATTTTCTTCCTGTTAGGAAGAAAACTGGTGATATTTTTTTGTGTGTTGACTCTCAACATTTGAATAGGGTGTCCCTGAAAGACACCTATCCTGTCCCACCAATGGAAGAGATCCTCCAACAAGTCTCCGAGTCTCAAATGATGTCCCTTTTAGATGGTTTCTCAGGTTACAATCAGATAGCCCTTAAGCCTTCTGATAGTCACAAAACCACCTTCACTACTCGTTGGGGCACATATGCATATAACAAGATGCCTTTTGGCTTGGTTAATGCCGGGAACACCTTTCAATGTGCCATGGACATTGCTTTCAAAGGATTATTGGGTAAGATGATTGTTCTCTACTTCGACGATCTCACGATATTTTCCAAAGAACGAAGTAGTCACTTTGATCACCTCAGGCAGGTTCTTCTTAGATGTCGTAAGTTTGGCATATCTTTAAATCCTAAGAAGACCATTTTCGGTGTTATGGAGGGAAACATTTTGGGTCACATCGTCTCTCGAGAAGGTGTCAAAGTTGATCCCGAGAGAGTGGTAGCAATCAAAAAGCTACCCTTACCTACTAATAAAAAAGAAATGCAATCTTTTTTTGGAAAGATAAACTTCCTGAGGCACTTCATTCCTGATTTTTCTCAAGTAGTAAAACCTCTAAATCAACTTATGAAGAAGGACATTCGGTTCAAATGGGACCCCCCTACTTGTCAGTCTTTTGAATCCATTAAGCAAGCCATTGCTTCTGCCCCTCTATTAATCAGTCCTAATCCCTCTAAAGATTTTGTCATGTACACTAATTCATCAGAGGAGACAATTTCTGCAATCTTATTGCAAAAGGATCATGAAGAAAATCTTAGGCCAATCACTTTCATAAGCCAAAATTTGAAGACACATAAACTGAACTATTCTACATTGGAGAAACATGGTTATTTTTTGTATAAAGCCTTGGAACAATTTTGACATTACATCCAAGGCCACAAAGTTCGTTTTTTGTTGCCTACATCTCTCTTAGTCACTGCCTTGAATCAAACCAAATTTCATAGTAAGTGGCCCAAATGGATAATGCACATGCAAGAGTATGACTTGGACATTAAATTGACGAAAACCATAAGGGGAATAGGGCTGGCTGAATTGCTAACCCAATCCCACCCCTCGGTCATAGCTAAACCACCTCAAGTAGATGACTTGATTACTTCCGAAGAACTGGTTAACGAAACTGAGTTAGCCTCACAACCATGGTATGGGCCTATGGTATATTTTCTTATCAATGGTGTTTGCTCATCGAACATGGATACTAAAGACAAACAAACACTTCATTTACAAGTTGTCCGATATGTTTTGTAGGACCAAATCCTTTGCCAAAGAAACCTTGATGGGGTTTTGTCACAATGATTGACTCCTGACGAAGCTCAAATGGCACTTGAACAATTCCATTCTGGGGTTTTTGGAGGTCACTTTTCAGCCAAAACCACTGTAGCAAAAGTTTTACATGCAGGTTACTTTTGGACTTCTCTCCACAAAGATGCCCATTTACTTGTTCAAAAATGCAAAGCTTGCCAACGCTTCACTGGGAAGAAAAAGTTAGCTGCCTTGCCTCTTAGGTCTATTGAAGTCCAAGTCCCTTTCGCAAGATGGGACATGGACTTTATTGGGCCAGTTTCACCTCCTTTCAGCGCTGGTCATGTATTCATCTTAACAACTACATACTACTTTACTAAGTGGGCTGAAGCAATTGCTCTTAGGAACACTACGAGTCAAGAGGTGGTAGAATTTGTTGAACGTAACATTTTATCCTGTTTTGGAACCCATGTTGAGATATTAACTGATAATGGATTAGCTTTCATGCTTGATGTCATGCTCCACCTTGGTGTTACATATGGCATCCAAATTTTTCAATCTTCCACCTATTACCCCCAATGTAATGGATTGGACGAATCAACAAATAAAAATTTGATTCGGATCCTTAAGAGGACAATCAAGGATAATAAGCGTGATTGGCACATAAATCTAAAATTTTCTTTATGGGCTGATTGTATAACCCCTAAGATAACAACGGGTCAAAGTCCTTACACTCTAGTGTATGGAGCTCTTATTGTCCTGCCTGTTCACTTACAAATTCCAACCTTGAGGTTGGCTATTGCTGAGGCAGAAGATGATTTCCAACTGTTACAACATCATTTAGACACACTCGTCGAACTAGAAGAGGTAAGAAAGGACACATTCCGACACCTCCAAAAGAAGCAAGACATTGTTAAACGTTCCTTCTATAAAAGAGCCACAATGGTAAATTACAAAGTAGGAGATGATGTCTTACTGTGGGACAAAGCACACGAGGCCCCATCCAAACATCGCAAGTTTGATTCTTTATGGTTGGGTCCTTACATAATCTATGAGGTCTTAGGGACAAATTCTTTCAGATTAAAAACCTTGGATGGAGAACCACTTCAATTCCCTGTGAATGGTCATCACCTAAATTTCTCTTACTCCTGAGAGGCCTTGTCATCTTGTACATAAGTCACCATTTGTTCTTTTGTTTGTTTGTATGTATTCATTGTTGCCGATTTTCCTTCTTTTCCATGCTTGTATATATCCCCCTGGTTTCAATCTTGAGCCTTTTTGCCCCTTCGTTTCAGTCTTGAGCCTTTTTTTCTACTTGGTTTCAATTTTGAGTCTTCTTACTTGTTAGGTTCCGATTTTGGAGTATAAACCCCTCTTTGATTTTTCCCTTGGTTTTGGTCTGTTTCATTTTAATGTCGTAGGTTGTCTTCTTTTTGGTTTGTCTAGTGTTCAATGGGAAGGGTACTATTCTTATTGTTGGATGGTTGTTTGAAAAGAATGAACTCCTAGGATCCATTTTATCATACTTGGCATTTTTGGAAAGTCTGTCTTAATGTCATCTTAAATAGGAGTAAACCTGATTGTTATTTAATCAAAGTCAACAGGGAAAGTCTAAGGAGGTAGCATATCATTCTCTAGTGAAGTTCAAAACCATGATGGCATGATGACTTACATAGCTATGTGATTGCAATTGCACTTTACCTGACCACTTACAATCTGAATTTTCCAAGCAATGGTCATTTTCCTACAAAATTCCATCACTTGTGAGCACTTGATATTTCAACACCTACCACCAAAGGTTTTTTATATTTCTTTATTCCCCTGTTTGACTGGTTTGCTTGGTAGTTTTCCTCTAGTGGGTCGTTGATTTCAAAAAATCCCCATTTTCTTGTTTGTATGTCGAGAATCAAAGGCATGCATGAGACTTTGTGTTGAGCCAAGGTTCACCTTAAGCCTCGATTCTCGCAGTTAGACCATAATCCGGGTGAGGGACCCATGTCACTTGAACCACATTGTTCAGCAAAACCCGAGTCATTTTTCCCATTCTTCTATCTTATGTGAATATTAGTATAAATTCTACTGTATATCTTTACTGCACCACTTTCATTCTTCGGTTATCCCTAATGTGAAAAATGGTCCTTATACTACAATTGAATTCCCCCCCTCACCCACATCGACAACTTTGAAAGTATAAATTTTCACCGAGTATTCCCGCCTGTCATGCTGGTGATCCCATTGTTCTACATGATTTGGAAGGAATTTCCCCTCCGATGCCAAGAATGTTGACCCAAAAATATTCTCTAGGCTCAACATGGTGTTTTACACAGTCATTGCTCCACAAATGTCCCTTGGTTCTATGGTTCCAGTCCAACACAGTGGTGAAGGTCATAGTTACTATGGCCTCTGCTCTTGAAAGAGTATCAATTGTCTACCTTCAACGGGTTGTGAACCCTCCCACATAATTTATTCCTCATATCAAGACTATTTGGTTCAGGTTTCATGAGCTAAGCACGTAGTTTACAAGAATTTTAACGCTGGCCCCCTTCGCTTGTCACTAGGCGGGTCCCTTGGGGACGTGGTCCTTTGGAAAAGTATAAAATTAAATATGGTCAAAATTCAGGAAATAAAATTCTTCCATGTTGTAGGGATTAGGACAAGCTTTCCAACGGGCTATCATGAGCCCGATTCCGAGTTCGTATGACCCCGTACAGAGGACGCAAAGTTAGCACCACCCGAATGGCCAAAACCAATAGCTGTGACTTCCTGGTCTGATTATGTTCATATTCTTGTTTCAAAAGGAAAATCAAACCCATACATGGTGTAGGGTAGTGCGAGACCTTTCCATCGGTATATACCGTGCTTGGTTTCGACCCCGGTTGGTAAGAACAAGCTTTCGCAAGTTCATGACCAATTTCAGACACCAAATTAGTTGCAGTGCTTCGGGGTTTAAAAAGTGTCGGTAAAGAATTTTAAATTAGAGATTCGGTGATGTGATGCTGTAATATACTCAAATACCTTTCCAATGGCTCCTCATTTGCCTCATTCTGACCTCGGATGGCCCGGTTAGAGCTTTCACAAGTTGGTCAATTATTTCGGGCAAAGGGGGACAACCAGCTCACATGGCAGGGTTTAATGATAGCTAAAACAACCATTAATGGACCCAGTACACAAATATATGGACACCATGTCGAAGTACTTGTCGATACCTTTCCGACGGTACCTCATTTTCCTCAATTGGATATTGTATGGTGATTTGGCACCTTTTGCAAGATGGGGTGTCATGTGGGCCCACCAACAAATGAGGGGTTTTTGGGCCGACAACTGTTCCAGGCTGAAATTGAGGGTTGAGGTGGCATTATTTCAGATTGGTGATGGAATTTTATCGACGGGCTCGTTGAGACCTTTCCAATGATGTGCCCTATGTCCAACTTCGACTATGTCTCACCTGGTAACATTTTGGGGCTAAGTCAACAACAACAAGGTCAAAGTCAAACTTTGACTTGCACAGTTTTCAAGGAAGATTAAAACATAATTGGAAAAATTTATAAAAAATTGTCAGCAATTATGGAAAATGGAGGAGAAGACATGCAACCTCCTCATGCAATTTTTGGGAAATTAGTTTTTTTGAAAATTGAAAAATACAAACCCCCCCCTCTCCCCTCTCTCAAGCCATTTTGGCATTTTGGCCAAGGGGAGGGGGAGAACTGCAACATGATTCCATGGAAGTAGAAGGAGGTCTCCTAGCAGCATGTGCAACTCTGCATTGGGCAGCCAACCAACACCAATGCAACATTATTAAGGCATTGAGCCAGGTAAACCCCCGTTCAGTCCCATTTCAATGGAAAAAAGCTTGCTGGGTGTGGTAAAATGTGTGCATGGAAGAGTGTTATTTCTGCCTTCGGAATGTTTGTCTCAGTACTGGTTTAGATTTCAAGTCATGTTTGTTGGTTCAAGTTTTATGGTTGTTGAAATCAATTAATTTTTTGTGTGCAAAATATGCAAATGGGAGGGGATTCGAACCCCTCTTGGGCACTAGGCCCAAGCCTCCATGGCCCCTTTAGATATTTAAAATTTCTGAGTTGGGCTGAAATTGTAGGCTTGTGCATGGCCATGTGCAGGCCCCAGGCTTTGATCCCCATGCCCCTCCCTTTTCCTTTTCTTAGATTTGCCCAGAAATGAACCGTAAATTGAATAGGAAGGGAGGGGGTTTGAACCCATGACCTCCCGTTCCTAAACTATAGTGAAAACCCACTTAATAAAAAAAAATTCAAAAATTAATTTTGGTGGTGGCTGGCCACCTGTCCACCTCCCGGGTTCCACCACCGCCTCTGCAACGCTTCCATGACCTTCCCTTTTTCCCCATGCACCAACACACGCCAAAACAACCACCATACCAACCCGTGCGCTCCTTGCTCTTCCACAACCACTACACCGACCCACGCCCTCACCATCCACCTACCTGTGCGCTCAACCTCCTCTCCAAATCTCTCAAGCTCCCTCCGTTCTTCTCACCACTGCATGCAACCACCCTCCTCTCCTCCCTCCTCCCTCCTCCCTCCACTCCTTTCGGCGTGCACTCTCCTCTTCCCATCACCTCTGCGCATGGCCTTTCCCCTACTCCCTCCTCCTTTGTGCGCGCGACACCCCCATCTACTCCACTCCTCGGCCTCCACCACAACGCCATCCCTTTTGGCCTCCCCAAACCCTGCCACCACTCCACCCCTTCTCTGTGCTGTCCTCACCCAACCACCAGCCCGCGCTCATCCCTGCTCCCTCTTCCCTCCTTCCTCCACTCCTCCAAAACCTCTCCACCACTTCATTCCTCCACCCAGTTCCCCCTTCCTCTTCCCCTCTGTGTGTACAACTCTCCCTTCCAGTTCCTCCTCCTTCCCACACCCAACCCATTCCCTCTCCTCCTCCCTCCTGCCACCTCCTCCATATCCCGTGGGCTTGGTAAAGTCTCGGCCTGGTCGTATGGGTGACCATGGGTGCCACAAAGTGGGGTTTATTTTTTGGTTTAATTTTAATTTAAATCAAAGTTTTAATTTTATTATGTATGTTTTATACATGATTTTATTTATGTTTTAAATTTTTTATTTTATTAATTTTTATATTTTGTTTTATTAT
>ML780079.1:488171-515141 GCA_009831015.1 Picea engelmannii | reverse complement strand
TGGGAAATCAAAACCATGTGTAGATTTATAAAACCATGGGAAAATTAAAATGAAAAATAAATAAATAAATAACAGGAACAAAATATAAAATAATCAAAATTACAATAAAAATAAAACAAGACATATATACAAAAATAGGAAAAATTAGACCTAGTTCCACACAACACCTGTCAGGGTTTCGCACCTAGGGACCAAAAATAGAAACAAGGAATATGATGCAGATTTTGAATAATCAGGATGCTAAATCGGTAGGGCACATCAAATAAAGGTCAAGATCGCACAAATCTGGAGGTGACAAATGGCAAGCGACCATGGGGGAAAGGGACGACATGTCACACGACACGTTAACGTCACAAAGGGTAACCCATAAGATAAAAAGGAGTTTGACATTATCCAGTCACATGGGACATGTCAATTTGATCAAGGGGAAAATCACAAAGAACAAACCCAATAAGCTTGAAAGAAGAGGGAATCTGATAGGATCAAGGAACAGGCTCCCACTTCATACCACGATGCACGAATCTGAAGGCGACAAGAAGCAAGCAAGCATTGGGTGAAAATATCACAAGGTTCCACATCTAAGAAGCTTGATAGGCCTTCGTGGAGAGGGGAGGTTGGAAGGAGAACCCAATAGAGATCATTCTAAGAAACCTCACGCCTTTCGAACCTCGAAAATATCACAAGGGACTTCACTTTTCCAGCCCAATCATACAAACCTGATGAGGGGAGCATGGTAAAGATCAAGTTCCCATCCACATAATACAATACAATAAAATTTATGCTATGGAAAGGAAGTGAAAATAGAAAATAATGCAATGGTGAGAAAAACAAATCTGGTTGGGGTTTGGGAAAGACAAGGCTTAATTTTGGATGTTGAATGTTGGCTTCAAATGGTAGACAAGATCTGAATAGTGAGAAGTCTAGTCCATGTAAAGGCAATGACTTTGGTCCTCTGCTCCTGCAACCATAGAAAGAATAAAATCATTTATGCGAGGAAGAAGATATTGTATATCATAAACATTACATTGTTTGTCTTTGCCTTTAACAAACTTATGAATAAGTGTTGAGTTTGTTTGCAAAATGAAGAAAAAGGAAGAAGAAGTTTCTCAAAGATAATCATCCATGATCTCATCCTTTCATAAACAACTTGTTGTTGTAAATAGATGTCATCAAAATTGTGTCTATCTAACTTCAAATTCATAGAAAGGATAAATGATCTTGTGATTCTAGTTATGAGTTTAAACTAAAGAATATGATTAGCATACGAGACCTTCAGCATAAATATGAAGGTGTTAGGCACAACATGAAAGCAAGAGGATGCAAAATTCATATATGTTCTTAATTTAACTCATCTATTCAAGAAGTCCTCAAAAGTAAACTCGTTGGAGGCATGAAATAGAGCATCAAACTTTGCAGTCATATAGGATCATCAAATACTTTGAAATCTGCAAAAGGTCTCAAAGTTAACTTATCAATTTAATTATACAAAGCATAATAAGTCAAAAAGCATCATGAAGAACATTTGAAAGTATAAGATCAAAAGGATAAACAAACCTCCAACAAAGACAAACATCAATAGAGATCCAAACCTCCAACTCTCTCAAGGTAGGTAAAGAATAGTAAGTAGGCTCGTATTAATAGAGGATTAGGCATTAGAGTTCAAATTTTAGTTGGGGGGGGCCTTTCCTTTCTCTTATAAAAGAAAATTCAAAGGGGAGTAGTTGTGGCCACAACAAGACCATTATTTCAAATATGGATAGTAGCTTACGCATTACCTTCTAGTCTATCCTATGGTCTTCAATGGACACCAAGCTGACCAAATCGACTGCCTTCCACCCCCAAACAGATGGACAAACATAAGTGGTCAATAGCATGATTGTTCATATCTTACGCATGTAAAAATCCAAGCATGCATGTACATGGGATGAGATACTTCCATATCTTCAACATAGCTACAACAAATCCCGCAATAGCTATATTGACCCTTTCCTTGGATTGCACCAAGTAATTAATCTTGAGCTACTTCAAATATATTTTCCACCCCTATTGGACACTTCGGAGGTGGTTGAGCATTTGACCCCTATAGAACTCAATATCTACTGCATTGAGTAGGATACAGTGGATCAGATCATGGACATCAAGATGAAGGGAACCAACCAGCAAAACATACAACTCTATCGGGTTGTCAAAGCAGGACAACTTCTTCACCAAGGAAAGTGGTTCACTAGAGGTCAAATTCAACAAAAGTTTCCCCATCTAATGAGGGAACCTGATGCAATGGGGACCAATGCTTCCTAAGGGGTGAGGAATGATCCAGGTGTATATCAGTGGCCACCGATAAATCAACCCATTTATTCATCTTGGCAGTTTTTTTATCTACAATTTTTCAAGTCCTAAACTTTTGGGGCCGTTTTGAGGCCTTAAACGATATTTTTTTGCCATTCATGGGCCTAGGATTGTCATGTCCTTCTAAGGCCTACCAACAAAATTACTTCTTTGATAGATCTTTCCAATGATATATTGTGCACCCTAAATAAAGATTGTCTAAAAAAATTGTGCCTTGGGAAGTTGACGTATCAACTAGCCACGTCAAGGCCCATAATCCTTTTGGTGCTTCATCTCCTAGAGTTAGGGTTTTGTTTATTTAAGGTTTTCACCTCTTAGGGTTTGGTACTTTATGTTAAAATGCCATTTCAGCCTCTTATAAAGTCTTCTTGCAAATGATTGTAGCGAACACCTCTCTCTTCAGAGATAAGCCACCACCATTCCAGCTAGTTTGTATTGCTCTGCATTTTACAATATTTTCCTATTTCATTCATTAATAGAATTTGGGTTTCATTGTATTACTATTCTCTCTGCAAATGGGAAATTCTCCTCCGTCCAACCTCATGCAATAATTTCGTTCTAATATCGCACAAACATAAACCCTTTATGTCGGAGAAACCCTCAACGCCATTCATGTAAACTAAAGGGATCAATACCTTATTGATTTGTATAAATGTGAGATAATATTAGGTGACGAGGCTTGTGACAACGTACCTGCCCATGAGATTTTGAAACAAAATGAACCCAATTGTAGTTTGTGTGGAATTATCCAATTCCACTACCATTTCCATGGTCTCTATTGTTATACTCACGAAATAAAGATAAGTGTGTATGTTGTGGAAATATTCCCCTGCAGACAGGTGAACTTTCCCTTCGATTACTAACTCGTGTACCAATACAGAAACAATCATTTGGACACTACCATTCCTATAAACTCATTTTTCTTATCGAAAAAGAGAGGAGAAGATAAAGTAGGATGGACTATGTTTACAATGTTTTTCCTAGATGATCCTATCCGCAAGCTTGATCCAATTCTTGGCGCAAATCAATACTTGCAATGAACACAAAGAAACAAGCAACTTCCTTCTACTCTAATGGATTAGGAAAAGCAAATCCATTTATGCAAATAAAATTAAACATAGACAAGCACATGAAACCACATACTTGAAGGAAATAGGCCAAGTATATTAAATGAGAACAAAGAAAACTTACAAACTATGAATTATGTCAGTTGCAACTCCTCCAAACTCTCTGCGTCAAACCCTTGCTTGAATCCCATGATCATAAGTCTGATGTCTCCAAGATTCCTCCTAAATCAAAGGTTTGATACCTTTAATCCTCCTCCAGAATCAAAGGTTTGATACCTCTAATATTTCTTCTCTTCTCCATGGAAACCTCATTATATAGGATTTGGAGGCTTGACCACCATGGAGAAGATCACTCACTAGATCCACTAAAATGGGATCTCCAAGATTTTTAGGGAGAAAATATCTCTCAAGGATTTTAGGGAGAAAATATCTCTCAAGGATTTTAAGGAGGAAATATCTCTCAAGATCCACCAAATTAGGATTTTGGTTTGAGAAAATATCTCAACCATCCATGAGATTCTCAACCTCTCCTTGAGATTAGGAAACTAAATTTGAGGTGGATTCTCACACTAAATTAATTTCCTTTTTATGAATATTAATAAATAATTCATGTGCACATAGTATTTTGACCTTCATATGATGTATGTTTCCTCCTCATTGACTAGGGATTGTGAAAAAATGTTCTTTCATGGTGTCAAGGTGTATGCAACACTTAGCAAGGTTCATATGACATTTTTACGACACTTGTGGCACTTAGGGTGAGGTACTTAAGTGTGGAATTTTGATGTGTAACAAATGCCCCCTAAAGTGTGAGGTTGGAAGAGAAACTGATGGCCGAAACACTTTACAAATTCCTCAATGCAAGGGTTTGGAGTTGGAGAACCTGGCAGAAGATGCAAACAACCATCAAACATTATTAATATATGTTCCATTTCTGAGGCAGGCATACCTATGCTTGGAATACGAGATGAATCAAAGCACAACCGTCGACCAATACACTGTGAATCCATGAAAAATACTGACTCGGCATATGGCAACTAGAGATACAATGTAGCCACGAAAAATACACAGTGGAGCTACGAGATGATAAAACATAGCCACAGACCAATATAATGTGGATCTATGTAACAATATATATATATATATATATATATATATATATCAGCATGATCAAATGATCTCCTTCACAGCCTGGGCAAAGCAGATAACAAAGTGAACGCTCAACCCAGGGTTTTCATCCCAATTGCGATGTGGTATGAATCTAGCCATGTGAATAGATGATCTTATGTCGAACATGGTAGAAACCACTTGATTACCTATAATTGAGGTGAATTGTTAACAAGTGTGAAGGAAATCACCAATTATGTCAATGAATCCCAAGGTACCCTAGTACATTCCAACGAATGTGAATAAATGAGTTGAGGTAGAACATTCGTGGAATCATCCGATCAGATGTTAATGATGTAAACCTATTGTCAGAAGTGAGGAAGCATGCCATTGAGGCATGCAGGTCCCAAGGTACTAATTGGTTTCTAAGTATAATTCTTGGATAATGCATTGAAGTCGATAGGAAAAGACTCATCGAAGGAGGGCCTTGATGTATCCCCCATCATCGACATGAAACTGACACAGTAAAGTGGTGAATTGAATGAGTATGGACTGACACGGGAAATGGAAACTGGAAATACTGTAGATAGATGGTTTGAATTGAAACTTACCTTGAACATGATGAGGCATGACAACTGACTTGACAGCATTGACTCGACGAGTACCAAGAATGTAATGTGACAAAAATAAGAGCACTCTTCGACTAGAAAAAAAATATGGAGACACATGGAATTGGTATGACTCAAAGACAATCAAATTACCCAATTTTAAGATGAGACGCAAACATGTGCCATATTCAAGGGAAACAATAGCAGCCATAAAGGATTCCCAAAAACTTGACCCACTTTCTTCATTTTTTTCCCCCACCCAGATAGATGAGTACCTATTTTTCATTTAACGATCTCGAGGAGGGTAACACATGCTCGATATAACTCACCTTCAATAAGTTCATCTTCCTTTATTTAACGAACTAGAAGAAGTAAGGGTTTGTTCCCATATGGGTCCTTTAATGTGTAGTTTAGCGAGTACAAAGAAGGAAAACTCGATGGTTTTTCATGTTTAGAGAGTTTGAAAAGAACTTAAAGGCGACTCCATGCATGACTTTTTCGTAAATTTAGTCTCCCAAGCCCGAAAAAGTGTAAAATAATATAGGGGAGAACTCTTCTAATCATGCTTGATTAGAGTGTTCATTTTTCGTAATTAGTCTCGCGAGGCCGAAAAAGAGATAAACTATCACTCAAAAGACGCCCTTTCAAACCTTTTAACGAGTGAGAAAGGAAGCAAGATCACTCGGCAATCTTTTCATGTTTAGAGAGTCTGAAAAGAGCTTAAAGGAGACTCCAAAGAGTTCCTTTTCATATAAACTTACGAGTCCAAAAAAGTGATAAAAGTATACTCTTTCACATTCTCATGTATTTACGAGCACGAGAAAGAACAAAGACTAAGCTCAGAATTGGTTTAATTTTTACACAAGCTTGAAACAAAATTAAACTATGCTTGTAATTTCCCAACGTAATTTCCAAAGGTTTTGAGGGATACCCATGGATGGTTGGTACTCTTCCCCCAGCTTGAAAATCTAGCGGCTTAACTCCATAATGATAATCAAAGGTTGGAGACATGTCCCCCCAAGCTTCGTTTCATTCATCGATGCTTATATTGTCACTGATTTTTGTATCGGATGAGGAAAAAAGGTCAACTAGCAAAGGTGGATGAAAGGAAGGTTCAAATACAAGACCTAACGAAAGACTCGACTTGACATCTAAGAGATATAGCTAAAGACTCGACTCGATATCTACGATATCTAGTGAAAAGACTCGACTTGATAGGAGAGGTGAATTTTTCATTTTTTTAACAAGCTTGACACATGAAAAGAACTATGCTCATGGCTTTGGGTTCAATCCCCATATTTCTTTTCATTTTTTAACGAGCTTACCATAGAGAAGCAAAATTATTCTCATAGCTTATGTTTCATTTTTTAACGAGCTTTCCAGAGAGAAGGAAAACTATGCTCAAGACCTTTGTTTCATTTTTTAACGAGCTTGCCACAAAGAAGCAAAAATATACTCAAAACCTCTCCTTGATCACGGTTTCCAAGAGGACAATTTTCTGGAAGGAATACATGTCAAGGGACAAACGTCAGCCATGGATTCTAGGAGATCTTTGTTAGATGGAAGAAAAACACTCTGGAAGGAATACAAGTTGACGACCTCGATAAGGGTAGGGAGATCTAGCTCTAATAGCCCTATCGAAGAGATGACCATGTAAACTACTGGATCTAATTCAAGAGAAGTGAGATATCCCCTCTCATGTGGGGTTGAACGCTTGGGGCAGGTCATTACATAATTGACCTGCGGTGGGGCGGACATCGCTGGCATGTATGGACTATTCAAGGAAGGCGGATGGTTGACCATCAGATGAGGGTCAATTAATTAAATTTGGTCAATTGTTACTATGTTTCTGTTGCGAGGGAAACATATCACTCGAAAGGGAGTGGACACAAAATCTCTCATAACATAGACAGAGTCTCGCCTGAAGAGCAGGTTAAAGTCCAAGGGGTCGTGAACTACCATCACATCGACGTAGACTGTTTTTCCTCCCAAAGTAACCAGAAACTAAGGAAGGATCCCTAAAGGTTGACTAAATCTTTTTTCAAAGTTCAATAGATTATGAGTCACACGCAAGAGCTGCGGGGAACCAAAATATTTCAAAGCATTCATGGATAAGATGCTAATAGAAGCACCTTCATCTATTATAGTGTTAGGAATATTCCTATCACAAACCTGCACGGTGATTTGGAAAGGCACGTAAGAAGGAAGATAGGGTTCTGTCAAATGATTCCAATTAATACAAATCATCTTATTTCTTGAAGGGGGTGCCATTGGGATGGGCGGAGTGCCCCCTTGTCTGGGTGAATCATTATTAATGAGGTAGACCTGAGCAAAATCCTCGCTCTTTGAATGAGGAGTGGGATCGACCACTGACAGAACCGGATCGACCACTTTGGTTGCACTCTTCAAGGGAGGAGTGGGATCGTTCGATGATAGAACTAGATCGACCACTTTGGCACTCTTCAGATGAAGATATGGGTTGATTGATGACAGAACTGGATCAGTCACTTGGGTTTCACTTTTCAGATAAAGAGTCGGGTTGATCGATGACGGAACTGGATCACCTACTTGGGTTAATGGTTCAACCAAGGATGAAACCAGATTGACCACCTCATCAATCGGACTAACCAGGGATGGAACCAGATTGACCAGTCCATTAACTAATGATGGTTTGGGAGAGATATTATCATGATAACTAGTTGGAAGTTGAATCTTTTTGAAAATATAAGAAGCCTCATCCATACGATGGAAAAGGTGAGAGTAATGATCGCATTCGCATAACATACAAGGAAATTTGACGGTTTTATTCTTATTACCAACCTTAACATCACAAGTTGATGGGGTGTCACTAACATGTTCAGGAAGGGTTGATGATGTGGAATACCACATTTCTAAGACCTTGGGGAGACCAAGGCAATCCCTCAGAAAGTGGTCACCCTTACAAATCCTGCAAGGGAATTTGGGTTTAGGATTCTTCATTTTAGACTTGTCGAATTTATCAACACTCCCAGTACAATTAACAGTAGTTCATTTCTCGGATCCAACATGACTTGATGCAGTTGGAGGCTTGGTCTCTTTCTGATTCTTCTTCTTCCTCCTCTTTTGTTTCTTCTTCTTTTTATCAACCTAGCTACTTGCTTTAGATATTTCACTGGGTGAAGAAGGAGAAAGGGAAGGAGACCTAATGGGTGAAGAAGGTGAAAGGTTGACATGATGTTGATTTGTGGGTGGTGTGCTTACATCCTTAAGCATGAGGTGCATTCGAAGCACTAGGAAAAGTTGAGATCACGATAGTGGGGAAAAACCAGACCGGTAACCTGTTGGTGAGTCCTGGATGACTCTGTGTGGCAATCCATGGAGGACCAATGTTTACAAAATAAGGAAAGGTGAAAGGTTCCTTGGGAAAAGGGGTTCCTTTGTTGGTACTCCAAGGAATTAACGCCATTAACACTGAATCGACCTAATTTCCTCTAAGGAAAACAAGCATCACACGCTACAAATCTAAGAAGCAAACAATCAAACAAACCTTCCCACAATGAAACCACTAGTTGGTGATGAAATCCAACATCGTGAGATCAATATAGGAAGAGGTTGGGATAGAGCGGGTGGATCAGTTACATTGGTGACCTGCTTAATGGACTAATGCCTTGGTGCAAGTTCCCACATGGTTTTACCTGTGGGTGTACCCTCCAAGGAGCCCGAGTGATTTTGACCAATGTCTAACCTAGGTACGGTGAAGACTCCCCTTCACCATCACCTTATGTATCAACCCTATATATATATGCCACTAAGGTTACCAAATCGCAGTCAGCCTCCGAGCGGGTACAGTTGATAGTCAAGAAGGAATGTATGGGTAAGATAACAAGTCCAAAATTCTTCAATAGAACTGAAGACAAGTGGAACAGAATACTACTGAGAACCCTGAACAGATTCGGGATTCACGAAGCTTCGAGACCAAATGAAACCAGTCGATTCTCAAGAAGAACCCCCAATATATGATATTTCCACTACGTGGGTTAAGCTTTGGAGGGGAAATATTCGTTGCTCTCCTGCACACGACCTCATTTTTAACCCCTATGTGAGAGGGGGATCCCGACTATGCTTATACAAACAATTGGATTTACCGCTCCCTAGCACAAGATTCTATGTTTGTCTGATGGATTTGGAAAGTTATCCTCACAACCTATTCCAAATCCCTACACTTTAAGCTAATGTAGGTTCACTACCAGATAATATAAAAGCGTGTAATCAATTTTATAAGCGCTTCATTTTAGGGTTGTTGTTTACTCAAGGGTGTGAAAGTGAAACTTATGATGTTTTAGACTCGACTCCAAAAGAAGGCAGAATAATGAGATGCAAATATTTTTCTTCAATGAATCTTACATACGGGATGGAGAAGAGGTTCAACTTTCTTCAAAAAAAAGACCCAATTCCCAAATGCAATTTTCTAAATGAAATCTACTACACTACCCAAAAGCAAGAATGCAATTAGCTTCTTTATTTGATTTTAAAAGAAAGCAAATGCAAATCCTTTAATGCTTCATTACTTTCAATCAAAATGAAAGAGTCGGATGCATATACAAAAGACACGAAGCAAAAATATTTCAAACAAAGAATGCACTCAAAGGATAACGAGAACTGAAAGAAACAAGTATGATAACTCGTTCAATCAAGAACTCAAAGATGCAAAAGAGAAAGAAGATAAGCACTCACAAAAATCCTCAAACAATGAGTAGCAAGAAACATAAATCAAGATAGGTTGTCATAAGAGTCCTAATCATCCAGAAAATCGAGATGTTTCAAATGAAGACAAGAAGGCTCAATACCAAGCAACCTTTGCAAACCTTAGTTGATGAACAATCCTAAATAGTCAAGCAATCTAAAAACTTTATGAGACGAAGATCAGATAAACTCAAAAGGAAAAAAGAACCAAGGGATCATGTTAACCCAAGGGGACCACAACTAAGAGATAATTTGAAAACTCAAAAGATAAACATAAATGAGTGATAAATTCCCAACTCGTAGCAAAACAAATTCAAGAGCATTCAAAGGTCTCTGAGCAAAAATCCCCTTAGGATTGGGTTGAGAAAAAGTGAGCAGAAAGGGACAAAAAAACCTAGAAAAGGATATCAACACTCTTGTTTCCAAAGGGACAGAGTGATACAACACTCTGGTATACACTACAGGGGAGCGTTGATCCTATATCAGTGCTCTGGTGTACATAGTAGAGGAGCATTTCCCTTCCCAAAAACTCATAAAAAAAGGATAAAAACTCAGAAAACTTTGCCAAAGACTCTATGAAATCTTCAATTAAGAAGAGAGAAAGGGAAGTAGATCATAAACAAACATAAAATAAGATATAAATGTGGGAAATATCTCAGACGATCCAAGGAAAGACAATTCAATGTCCTTCCCCAATGGGAGTCGCCAATTTCTATTACGTAAATATTCCCCTGCAGACAGGGGAACTTTCCCTTGGATTACTAACCCCTGTGCCAAGACAGAAACGATCATTTGGACACTACCATTCCTATAAACTCATTTTTCTTATCGAAAAAGAGAGGAGAAGGTAAAGTAGGATGTACTCTATTTACGATGCTTGTCCTAGTTTTTCCTATCTGCAAGCTTGATCCAATTCCTAGAGCAAATCAATACCTGCAATGAATGACAAGAAACAAGTGACTTCATTCTACTCTAATGGATTAGGCAAAGCAAATTCATCTATGAAAATCAAATTAAACATAGACAAGCACATGAAACCACATACTTGAAGGAAATAGGCCAATTATATTAAATGGGAACAAAGAAAACTTACAGACCATGAATGATGTCAGCTGAAACTGCTCCAAGCTCTCCTCGTCCAACCCTTGCATGAATCCCATGATCAAAAGTCTAATGTCTCCAAGCTTCCTCCTGAATCAAAGGTTTGATACCTCTAATATTCCTCCAGAATCAAAGGTTTGATACCTCTAATCTTTCTTCTCTTCTCCATGGAAATCCATCATTAGATAGGATTTGGAGGCTTAACCACCATGGAAAAGATCACTCACTAGATCCACTAAAATGGGATCTCCAAGATTTTTAGGGAGAAAATATCTCTCAAGGATTTTAGAGAGAAAATATCTCTCAAGGATTTTAAGGAGGAAATATCTCTCAAGATCCACCAAATTAGGATTTTGGTTTGAGAAAATATCTCAACCATCCATGAGATTCTCAACCTCTCCTTGATATTAGGAAACTAAATGTGAGGTGGATTCTCACATTAAATTAATTTCCTGTTTATGAATATTAATAAATAATTCATGTGCACATAGTATTTTGACCTTCATATGATGTATGTTTCCTCCTCATTGACTAGGGATTGTGACAAATGTTCTTTCATGGTGTCAAGGTGTATGAAACACTTAGCAAGGTGCATATGACACTTTTACGACACTTGTGACACTTAGGGTGAGGTACCTAAGTGTGGAATTTTGATGTGTAACAGTGTCGTGTATTCATTCATCAATATGATACAGATATAAATACATCGATGTGACCTTTGGATTCATCTTCCAAGGTCTCTTGGACTTCTAATAATGTTTCATATCACTTGACTATTCATATTCGTCAAGTAAGTACCCCTAACGGATTACATTTCCAACATTTCCCATCTTAATATGAAGGGTTGTATGTGAGTCCAATATGAGAACTGAAGTCTGGAAGTGTGCAGATGAAATTTGGAAGTGGACAACTGTCAGTGGTTGAATGTGCTCTCTGAATCTGGTGATTTTGGGATGACCACAAACCGAATGGCTAGTAGAAGTTGATGTCTTCTACTAAATAGTGGTGGTGGTTTAAGGATGACCACAAACCAATCTGGTGGTTTAAGGATGACCACAAACTCTAGAACTTGGATCTAGGCTCAATGATTCCCGGAACATTTCCTAAGTTAGATAGAAGCTGGAAGTTGATGTCTTATGCTAATTGGAAATTGTAACGTACCCCGTTACCATATCTAACAAAATGATCTGATACAAATCTGTAATGTACCTATCCTCCTAGTTGGGTCTCGCACTCTGATACCAATATGTAACGTTACCGTGCTCTGATACCAATATGTAACGTTACCCATCTTACTACTAAGCAACACTACTCCAAAATCTAGTGCACAGATTCAGTTCTCTCGGTGAGCGCAGATATGCTTCCTTATGCGCACAACGATTCCATCCTCTTGCGTGCACGAATTACTTCCATGTGCGCATGGAAATTCTAACCTCACCTCGGAGACTCGTGACCATTATTATAAGTTTATCTTAATATGAATAACTAACAACAACTGTCATACTTCGCATGTACGAATACAATTACGAAATATCAACACCACACTTACATGTGCAAGCAACATTATATAGAATAACAACAATTACTTGTATGCAACATCATACAAGAATTAAACCCATATCAGACATAGATGATTAAGCACACAGTAAATGAGACAAACACATAAAGGACACTTATATTTTATGAAAATTCACCAACTATGCGCAGAGCTCAAACGTTCCTCTTAACCATAGACTTTGTCTCTCATAAAATTTCAGTAATAGATCACCCCTGAGTTGGGGCTTAAACTCCACTAGGGAAAAAAGATTCCTAATGCCAAGCTAAGGTCTGATAATCAACAAAATTGTTCATTCCAAGGTGTTACTGTTGCAACTAGCCTACAATATCTCATTCCCCACATGATTTTCCCAGAGCAGGAAGTGTGCCCCTTCTCTTCTCAACATTCCCTCAGCTGCCCCACTTCCCTTCCAGGGTTTCAGCAACAGGATGGACAGGGATTTTTAGAGCCCTATAACTAATGCCTAGCACACCAGGGAATAATTCCTAGAAAATATCTCACCTAGAGAAAATGCTCATGGGCTCGACAACCTGCTCCTTCAACAGTAAATCTCTCACCTGGAGAGAATGTCCATAGGCCTGACAACCCGCCTATTCGACAACAAATCTCTAATCCGGAGAGAATGTCACGGTCCTGACAACCCGCCTCTTCGACGGTAGTACTCTAGTTACAATATGGAAAACCCCTTTTTCCAATATTTTCTTGTAGAAACAGTAATGGTCATTTGAAGTTCATATAGTCCGGATGATGAAGAAAATGAGTGAATTCCCCCAAAAGCAATGAGTTCCTTTTTTTTCCAAAATACACCAAGGCTTAGTAATATATTTGCATTGTCATAACTGAACACTTGTCACCTTAAAAATTAGCTTTAGCCACTTGGTGACTCATTCCCATCCCTCGAGAACTTAGGATAAATAAATATCCATAATTATACTTTTCGAAAATATTAATAAAATATTCCCTTGGACTTATGTCCCCTATTTTCCCTTTTTGGTGGAGTTTATCCCCTCGTCGCTTTTCGTCTAAGAGATATGCACGCAGCTATGTGATATTATTAATAACTTGAGTGTGATTACATTTTACAAGCATAGGCACACTGGCCTATTTGCATCTTGTCTCACTAGCCCCATAACTACACAAGCTCTCCAGCCTCATATATATATATATATATAACTTGGTCTGATGCACACTTCAAGGTAATCCCGACGCACTTACTCAAGTGTGCGCAACACTATGAAATGTACACACCCTTCCTTTGATGTGCAACCACGCGCACTTACCCAGATGTGCGCAACACTTTGAAATGTGTGCACCCTTTCTTTGATAACAATCCTCGCGCACTACTCAGGTGCATGCAAAACTCAACCAAAACTTGGTGCCAATGGCTCACCATCCTAAATGTACATTTACAATTTTAGGTGCGTACAACAATGAACCAACACTTGGTGCCAATGGCTCACCAGCCTAAATGTACATTTACATTTTGATTTACAATTGGGGTTCGGATTAGGGATATCACATTCCCCTCCCCCTTATTTATGCATTTTCCTCGGTCCATTATATACACATGTACATACAAAAACTTCAAAAGTCTTGAAAAAGATACGGGTACTATTCCCGCATATCATCCCTGTGCTCCCAAGTTGCATCCTCAAGACTGTACTAGGTCCATTGGACCTTCACTATCTCAATGGCTCGATTCTGGAGCTATTTGATTTTCCGATCCAATAAGAAAACCTGTCGCACTTGAAAATTGCCTTCTGGCTCCACCTGAATCACATTCCAATCAATGACATGATTAACATCGGGTATGTACTTTTTGAGAAAAGATACATGGAAAACATTATGAATACACAAGGATGCAGGAAATGCAATCATATATGCAATGGGACTAATCCTCTCTAGGATTTCAAATGGCCCACAGTAGCGTGTTGCCAGCTTAGAACGATTTCCCAACTTCAGGGAACTGTGTCTTGATTTTACTTTCAAGAACATGTGGTCACCCACTTTAAACTCTTTATGGGTTCTACCTTTATCTATGCAACTTTTATGCATGTCTTGGGAAGCCTTTAAATTATTCCTTATCTTCACCACCTGCTCTTCCATTTCTCGGAGCACAGCTGGCCCAACCACTATGCGGCCTGTTGGGTTGTCCCAACTCACTAGTGTGTTGCGCTTTCTACCATAAACTGCCTCAAATGGGATCATCTTTAAATATGCTTGATACCCATTGTTGTAAGTAAACTCTACCAAGTGAAGGTAGTCTTCCCATTTTGATGGTTTATCCATCACATACATCCTGAGCATATCTTCAATCACCTGATTTACCCTCTCTGTTTTTCCATCTGTCTCATGGTGATATGTTGTGCTAAAGTTCATATTTGTCCCAAATCCTTTGAATAGCCCTTTCCAAAAGTTTGATGTGAACTTGGGATCTCTATCAGACATAATTGTATTTGGTACACCATGAATCTTAGCAATTTCTGTCATGTATATATTAGCAATGTCGGTTTCCTTGAGGGTTGAGTTTACTGGAATAAAATGGGCAGCATTAGTAATCTTGTCCACCACTACCATAATGGAATCATGTTGCTTAGCAGTCCTAGGTAGCTTAGTAATGAAATCCATGGTCATAAATTCCCACTTCCACTTAGGAATGGGCAAAGGCTATAACAAACCAATTGGATGTATGTGCTCACCCTTGACCTTTTGATATTCAAGGCATCTAGCAATAAAATTAGCAACCTCCTTTTTCATGCTTGGCCAATATTATTGCTTTTATACTGTTGCAATTGTCTTCTGGTAGCCTGGGTGTCCAACATAAGTAACTTTATGCATCTCTGACAATAATAGATTTTTCAATTCCTGGACATTTGGCACATAGACTTTGCGCCTATACATGAGGATTACATCCTCTTTTAGCTCATAACCTTCAATTTTTTGTTGTGACATACCTTGTTGTAAATTCACCTTTATGTCCACATAGCGTTGATCTGATTTGGCAACCTCTAAAATCATGTCACTCAAATCTGATTTGTACATGCTAATGGTTGTAGCATGTATTTCATGCACCCTCCTACTGAGTGCATCAGCCACCTTATTCTCTTTTCCTATGATATGCTTTATGTCAAAGTCATACTCACTGAGGAATTATAGCCACCTGCTTTGTCTAACATTTAAACTTGGTTGTCCAAACATTTACTTCAGAACACTATGGTTTGTTCTCAGATCAAATCTTTTATCCATAATATAGTGTTGCCACATCTTTAAGGCATGCACTATGGCTGCCAATTCTAAGTCATGAGTAGCATAGAGCCTTTCATGCTCTTTCAACTTTCTTGATTCATAGAATATCACATGCACATTCTAACAAAGGACTCCATCGGGCCCTTCCTTGCATGCATCCGTGCACACAATGAAGTCTTCATTAGGATCAACAATTCTCAAAATGTGCACAATTGTAAATAAACTCTTCAAGTGTTGAAAACTTATTACACAATCAGAAGTCCACTCAAATCTTACACCTTTATTTTGCAAGGATGTAATAAGGTGTGCAATCTTTGAGAAGCCTTCAATAAACCTTATGTAATACCCTGCAAGTCCCATGAAGGACCTCACCTCTGCAACATTCATTGGTGTTGGCCATCCTTCAATGGATTTTATCTTCTTCGGGTCCACAACTATCCCTTCATCTAAAATGATATGACCCAAGTAATGAATCTCCCTCTGGTAAAATGAGCACTTGCTCAACTTTGCATACAATTTATGTTCTCTCAATACTTGTAGAACCATCCTCAAGTGTTGCTCGTGCACTTCTTCACACTTTGAGTAAATAAGTATGTCATCCAAAAATACAATGAAAAACTTATCTAAGTAATTTCTGAAAACTCCATTCATCAAACACATGAAGACAGTTGGTGTATTTGACAACCCGAATGGCACTACTGTAAACTCATAATGTTTGTACCTCGTTCTGGAGGCAGTCTTATTGATGTCTTCTTCTTTAATTCTCACTTGGTGATATCCAGATCTGAGATCAATCTTTGAAAATATCTACACGCCCCTCAGTTGATCAAAGAGGTCATCTATCCTTGAAAAAGGATACTTGTTCTTTATTGTTACTTTGTTCAACCGCCTAAATTCAATGCAAAGTCTCAATGTACCGTATTTCTTCTTCACGAACAATATTGGGGCACGCCAAGGTGACACACTTGGGCATATATACCCCTTCTTTGGAATCTCTTCAAGTTGCGTCCGTAATTCCTTCAACTCTAGCGTACTCATCCTATAAGGAGTATTGGATACAGGATGATCCGGATTATTTTCAGCACGAAATGAGAGTGGAGATATAATAAATAAATGTACAAAGATATCTTGGATATCCAATAATATAACATAAATGTATCAGATATGCAACCATAAACACAGAGATACAGTAATACACAAGTTTATATTAATGAGCAAAAATGTACAAAGACTATAAATATACAAAGTGAAAGACTCGCTATAATGGTGCTAGTTTATCTATGAGAAGAGATGTGTCTGCTACTCGCATTCGCAATAAGATGGTTTACAATGAGGCTCTAAAGGCATTTTTAACATAAAGAAAATCAAAAACCCTAATGCCAGAAGATGAAAATACAACATTTTTGTGGACCCCGTTTTGGGTAGTTTGGTGTATCAACTTCCCGAGGGAGTAACTTTGGCATATGATCTATGTTTGGGACACACGATATCTCGTTGGAAAGGTCTATCTGAGGACTACACATGTTTCCATCAAACTCTAAATCCATCTATAGTTTGACTATGGCGAGCTCTAAAAACTTTGCTTAGGGCCTCAAAATGGCCTCGAAAGTTTGGAACTCGAAAAACTAGAAACAAAATTGCCAGACTGAAACTTCCAAAATGAGCCAGTTGGAATAGGTGGATGGACATCAATATCCACCTTGATCAATCCTCCCTCCTTAGGAAGCAATGGTCTCCATTGCATTGATTTCCCGGGGGAGAGGGGAAAGCGATTGAATCTTGATGCAATGTTTGCCTTGCTGGAGACATTGCGTTGTAGAAGGTTGTCATGAACCTGTTGCTGGTGGGGTTGAATCTTTTCAACCAGTCGGGCTACATGAGATGTCTAGGTGCAAAATGAATCTTTGTGCTTTGTTGCATTCTTGTCAACCTACTTTTTTTGGATAAAAGGTGCTTGGGCCAAGGCTGTAGTGGTTGCGGTATCCTTTTTTTCACCTTTTGAATAGATTGTGAAGAAGCTGAATTTTGTAGTATGAGATACTACCTTGCAGCATTGTTTATGTGGTACAGTAGTTGGAACTACCTTTGGTATCCTGTACATATGACCACCTAGAGTAACAATGACACTATGTGGTTGAGACTCATAGATAGCATGGAGCTTCCACATATATGGTTGGCCCAAGAGAACATCACAGACATCCAACAGGGAAACATCACATAATACCTCATCCTTGAAGGGTTGGATGTCATATGACAATCAGCACTGTTGGCTGACACGAAGATATCATCCCTAGCGAAGCCACCCGATGTTGTATGGTTGTGGGTGTGTTGTTGTCAACAATACCAACTATTTGATGACCTCTACTGAGATGAGGTTCTTATGGCTTCTATTATTAACAATAAAATGCAGTGGGGTCCCCTTCACCCACATATGTGAATGAAAAAGTAGCTCCCCCTCTTTAAGATATGTGGGTTCTTCTGGTTGAATTGTTGTGGTCACGACAATAGAAGTGGGGTCTGGATTGATGATTTTCCTTCTATCAGTATTTTCTCAATCATGGTTCGTCTTCTTGTCTTTTATCTCGGCCACCAATGACTGTTTTGAGCAACATTCATCGATGTTGTGCCAGGGGCTTTTGTGGAAATCACACCATTTTTCGGTGTCATTCTTCATCTTTCTGTAACCCTTATTTTCTAGTGGCTTGGACTGGTTTTGAGGAGATTGTTTGTTAGGGTCGTCTTTATCATACTTTGGTTGTTGTGGATTTGCAGACCCAAATTCCCATTTGTTCCAGTGCTTAAATTTCTGCTCGATTTTAACATCATATCGATAAGTAGCACCGAGTGATGAGATGTCCAGAAAATCCATTTTAGTTTGGATGTATCTATGTAGAGCCCCATAGTATTTCAGAACCAAATTTCATTCGGATTCTTTGATACCCAGCTCGGTGCGCAAGGTATGGAATGTATTGGTGAACTCCAGAATTTCTTGGCTCCTCTCTTGTCGCAGTGTGGTCCATCTCATGTATTGGTCGTTATAGTTTCCAACAGGGTAATAAGATTCCTTTACCACATCCACACAAAAATCCCAAGTGGGCTCGGACCCATATATTCCAGACTCCTCTGTGGAACTTTGCTCTGAGTAAGTTTCCCACCAATGTTGACATGGGGGAAAGCCTTAAGGAGTGAGAAGGTGATCTTTTCCATGTCGAAGAAATTATGAACAAAGAAATAACCTTCTAGAAAATTTACCATTTTTCTAGGGCATCCGCATCTATATGTCCTTCAAATATGGGAATATCAAAATTAACTTGTACCTTGAAAGGTGAGGTGCCTCCAAAGTGGTCGCTTGATGAAGACATGCATGTTCTTATCAGCAGGCGTTGAAGTATGTGGGAAAAATTCCCCATCATTTCGTCCCTCTATCTCGTGAGAGCTTGCTCAAGCAACAGATTAATAGAATCGTCTTCTCTATCGTTTTTCTTTTCTTCCGCCATGGAGGGTTTCTTGGGCATGCAAGAGCAATTGTATTCAATAAATACAAGCTCGAGACCGAACTTTCTATACTCAGACCTCGTCGGGGACATGCACTGAAAAACGATCAAGAGCATCCTGCTCTGATACCACTGATCTGGATTATTTTTGGCACGAAATGAGAGTGGAGATATAATAAATAAATGTTTAGAGATATCTCAGATATCCAATAATATAACATAAATGTATCAGAGATGCAACCATAAACACATAGATACAGTAATACACAATTTTCTATTAATGATTGAAAATGTACAAAGATTGTAAAAATACAGAGTGAAAGACTTGCTAGAATGGTGGCAGCTTATCTCTAAGAAGATATGTGTTCGCTACTCACATTCACAAGAAGATGGTTTACAATGAGGCTTTAAAGGCCTTTTTAACATAAAGAAAATCCAAAACCCTAACCCTGAAAGATAAAAATCCAACAGTTTTGTGGACCCCATTTTGGGTAGTTTGGTGTATCAACTTTCCAGGGGCGTAACTTTGCCATACGATCTCTGTTTGGGGCGCACGATAGTTCGTTGGAAAGTTCTATATGAGGACTACACATTTTTCCATCATAATTTGACTTTGTATTTAGTTTTATTGTGGTGAGATCTAAAAATTTTGTTTAGGGCCTCAAAATGGCCCCTAAAGTTTGGAACTCGAAAAACTAGAAACAAAATTGTCAAAATGAGCTAGTTGGAATAGGTGGGTGGCCATCGATATCCACCTAGATCATAGGAGTTTCTCTCGACATCATATTTATAGAGAAATCAATATATCTTTTCGATGGCAACCCCAATATCTTTTTAAAGACGTCTTCAAATTCTTTAGTACTATGTAGTCTTCAACATTTGGCACTTTATCCTTAGGTGGCTCTTCCATGTGCGCTACAAATACTTGACATATTTTCCTGAAGCTTTTCTTCAATTGCAAGGCTGAAACTTCTCTTATAGTTACAACTCTTGGAATGCCTTGAATTGTTCTCAAATTTCCTTCCTCATCCAAGCAAGTAAATGCCTTATTGTAATAGTCTAGAACAACATGGTGTTGGTCCAACCAATCCATACCTATGAGGAAATCATAAGAATCCAAAGGTATGATATTCAAATCATATTTATAGATTTAGACTTTTTTTTGCAATCCCTTTACGGTTTCTACCAAGTTTATGTGCTCCTCCTTGCCTTCTTTATGCTCATTGAATTTTGTACAATCAATACCCATATTGATATACAAACCCACGAATTCATCATCATGACTGTAAGTTCTCTAAGCATCTTCCATGCTTTTGACTCTTTGTGTTAATTCCATTCTGATCTAATCATTGTTAATTCTGCAAAATGTGTAGCAACAAGATTTGTTAGACAAATTCATGCAACAACTTCATGAAAACTCTGCACCAATTTCTCAGAATCCTTTCTTCTAATTCCTTGGATGATTTTAACATCCCAATTCAAAATTTCTAGGTGAATAATTGGACTCCTCTGTCCAAAACGTTCCCATCAAATGATCCCTTGTGCAATTATGAGTCTTGCGCGGTAAATTATGGTCATTTGGAATTCACCCAAATACCCTTTTACTCTTTCTTTCTTTCTTTTGAAGCTTGTGCGTGCATTGGTATTCAACATGTGCCAATGTGTGATGTCAATATTTAATATATACACCGTGTATCAATATTACGCATGCACCACAAGTTTTGCTCCGCGTAGCCCCAAATTTTTAGTTCACACACCCATGCCTCATTGTTTTATGTGCATTTCCAGCAATGCACTCAGCAATGTCAACATTTAGTGCGCACACTTGCGCATTATTATTTTATGTGTACCAAGGCCACCTTGTAATTCCAAATTTGGCCACTTACCAGTCTGAATTTTTCCTTAAGTAGATGCTCGTCCCAAGCAGGCTCAGTGTTAAAACTAGAGCTCTAATACCAATCTATAACATACCCCATTACCAGCACTAAAAAAATGCTCCGATACCAATTTGTAACATACCCTGTTACTAGCTCTAACAAAATTATTTGATACTAATCTGTAATGTAACTAGCCTCTTAGCTGGGTACCGTGCTCTGACATAAATCTGTAACATTACCATGCTCTGATACCAATCTTTAATGTTACCTAGCTTACTATTGAGCAATGCTACTCCAAAATCTAGTGCGTATATTCAATTCTCTCTGTGCGTGCAGATTTTCTCCCATGTGCGCATAGTGATTCCAACCTCTTATGCAAACGAATTACTTCCCTGTGTGCATGAAAATTCTGACCTCACCTCGGAGACTCGTGACCATTATTATAAGGTTAACTTAACAAGAATAACTAAAAAAATCATCATACTTTGCATGTATGACTGCAAATACTGAATATCAATACCATAGTTACATGCGCAAGCAGCATTATATAGGATAACAACAATTACTTATATGCAACATCATACTAGAATTAAACCCATATTAGACATAGATAATTAAGCACATAGTAAATGAGAAAAGCACATAAAGGACACTTATCTTTTATGAAAAGTCACCAAATTCACGTAGAGCTCAAACGTTCCTCCAATCCATAGACTATTTTGCTCATAAACTTTCAGCAACAGCTCACCCTCGAGTTGGGGCTTAAACTCCACCAAGGAAAAAGGATTCTTAATGTCAGGCTAAGGTCTGATAATCAACAGAATTGTTGAGTCCAAGGTGCCATTGCTGCAACTAGCCTATAGTATCTCATTCCCCACATGCCTTTCCCACCCCAAGAAGTGTTCCCCTTCTCTGCTCAACAGTCCCTCGGCTTCCCCACTTCCCTTCCAAGGCTTCAACAACAGGCTGGACAGGAAGTCTCACAGCGTTGTAACTAATGTCAAGCGCACTAGGGAACAATTCATAGAAAATCTCTCACTTGGAGAGAATGATCACGAGCCTGAAAACCTGCCTCTTCGACAGCAAATCTCTCACGACCTGGAGAGAATGCTCACAAGCCTGACAACCCGCCCCTTCGACAACAAATCTCTCACCTGAAGAGAATTCTCACAGGCTGGAAAACTCGCCTCTTCGATAGCAAATATCTCACCTGGAGAGAATGCTCACGGGTCGGAAAACCCGCCTCTTCGACGACAATACTATGTTTATAATATGGAAAACCCCTTTTTCAATCTTTTCTTGTAGAAACGGTAATGGTTTTCTGAAGTTCGGATAGTCTGGATGATGAAAAAAATGAGTGAATCCCCCCAAAAGGAATGGGTTCCTTTTTTTTCCAAAATACACTAAGGCTCAGCAATATATTTGCATGGTCATAACTGGACACTTGTCACCTTCAAAATTAGCTTTAGCCACTCGGTGACTCGTTCACATCCCTCGAGAACTTAGGATAAATAAATATACATAATTATACTTTTCCATAAATATTAATAAAATATTCCCTTGGACTTATGTCCCTACTTTTCCCTTTTCGGTGGAGTTTATCCCCCCGTCTCTTTTCGTCTGAGAGGTTTGCGCGCAATGATGTGATATTATTAATAACTTGAGTGTGATTACATTTTACAAGGACAATTACATTGGCCTATTTGCATCTCGTCTCACCATCCCCATAACCACACAGACTCTCCAACCTCAAATACATATACATACATACATATATACATACATACATACATACATACATACATATATGTGTGTGTGTGTGTGTGTGTGTGTGTGTGTAACTCGGTTCGATGTGCATTTCAAGGTAATCCTCATGCAATTACTCAAGTGTGTGCAACACTGTGAAATGTGTGCAACCTTCCTTTGATGTGCAACCACGCACACTTACCTAGGTGCACGCAACACTATGAAATGTGCACACCCTTTCTTTGATAACAATCCTCATGCACTACTCATGTGCACGCAAAACTGAACCAAAACTTGGTGCCAATGGCTCACCAGCCTAAATGTACATTTACAATTTTAGGTGCATGCAACATTGAACTAACACTTGTTGCCAATGGCTCACCAGGCTAAATGTACATTTACATTTTCATTTACAATTGGGGTTCGGATTAGGGATATTACATAAACGCTCTCGGATGTTTGTTTAAAGATGACCATAAATTGTTCTGTAGTAGAAGTTGAAAGTCTTCTACCAAGTGGTGGCTTAAGGGAAACCACAAATCGATCAAGTGGTTTAAGGAAGACCACAAACCAATCATGTTTGCTTGTCACACTCACTTGTTACTGCTCGATTGATGGGACGTCGAAACTATTGAGTTTTGTTGTACCTTGGGAAGTGGTCCCATTGTGGTTGTGGGTCTCAACCACAAGAGGGAAATATTTGACCCTTCCTACCTTGTACTTTATGTCTAATTCCACATTGACTTTATCCTAAGTCAAAAAGGTGCAATTTGTCACTTAAGGCAAAAGTGACAATTAATTCACTTTGTGGGTGAATTGAGGGACATAAAGTGAACTTAGGGAACTTAACCCAAAGTGGATTTCTAAGTGATATTATTTTGAGATCTCACCCATTGATTAGAGATGGCTAGGAGTTATCTAGGCCATTGATCTCTAGGTTTCCTTATCGATGGTTCAAGAGGGGCGCATAAGGAAAAGGGTGGCTCATTCACTCATTTGTTCACTTGGAGAGTATGGAGAGGAGCATTGAGAGGAGAATGGAAGCATTGGGTGAGGAAAGCTTGGGTGCCGTCATTTATGCAGGGCGCAAGGAGGCTTAGGGCCTCATTATGTTTTGTTGTGAGTTCTTGCTTGGTGGAGAGTGCACTCTTGGAGGAGGGCGCAAGCTTAGCAGTCACTAGTAGTTCATGGACTATTGCAGATCTGAGTGGTTCAGTGTTGAGGTAGCATACAAGAGCTTCTTTGTATGCAAGGGTTTCTCTATTGGCCAAGGGAAGATCAAGGGTGCACTATTATAAGAAAAATCTATATGTTCGGACAGATCCGACCTATCCGGCTGTGAAGTTGGTTACAACCTTTTTGATACCTCAGAACGAGGGAAAGACTACCTGCACCTCAGGTGGTCCTTCGCCTGGGGCGGTAATGAAGGGGAAAAAAGAGAGGTGAAAGACTTACAAGAAGTCTTTCTCATGACCACCCACCCTATGTGTTGTCCTCCCTCAGCTTCCTGGATGAACAAAATGGCCTAGGGGGTGAAAATTATGAACAGTAGGATGAAAATAAGATCGTTGATTTTTTGGACATCGAACTAAATAAAGCGAACAGTGAGTTGTTCACTCCCTTAAAGCATTGGAAAATGGCCCAGAATGGGTCCTCGGGATAAACCGATGTCCTGAACAATTAACCAATGGATGCCTCAAGTGAAAGAGTGCAAAACAAGGGTGAAACATGAGCTTAAAAGCTACAGCCAAATCCTTTCAAATGGTTGTAAATTGCGAACAAGAAGTTGTTCGAAGCTTTTAAGATGGGGAAACAAGCCCAGAATGGCTTGGTACCCCCCGGGGTGACCCAGGAAGTGATCCTGAAAGATTGTTAAATCAAAAGGGGGTTGTAAAAGGGGATGAACAACCTTTTTACAAGTTGTTACAGCTATGATATAAGGAAAAGTATTCACAACTTTGATTTCCAGTTCATGGGTGAAAGGTGGACTGACAAAAAGTTGACTTTAAAAGTATTTTATGAGTGAATTTTTAGTTTTTAACACATGCCTTGGCCACCACATTGTTTTGAAGGTTATCTCGATCAGGCAAACACATCCCGAAAATGTGTCAACCAGTATAAGAAGAGTAGTCCTAGAAGACCACGGTGGTTAGGTTGAAGAGTGCCCCATGCAGTTTAGAGAAACAGGGATTAGCCACTTCTCGTCACTAGCGCTTTCGAGCTCTTAAAGCCGCTTAGATGGAAGAAGGATACCTGTGAAAAGGAAGAGGCCCAAGACCCCCCTAAAGGGATTTTTAGTTGAGCTTACCCAAGAAGAGTAGTATTCCAACCAAGCTAAGCTAATCAACTCATTGACCGTGTGGTACTAATGAAAGACCACTCGACTTGTACTAACTAGACAACTTCTGAGGGGATCATGATGAAGATTCACTGGATTTGACTCTTAGTATCCTACAAAATTGAAATTGCTTGAAATGAAACACTAGGCCATCCACGTGGTGAGGTCATGTCTTGCTTTCACAAACGTGCCTCCTGGTTACTGAATTTGAAATCTATCTAAACCTATATATAGAAAACAAGTAAATAGATAGGTGACATATATGTCACGGCTAAATAATATGTATATGTATGTAGCTAAATAGTATAAGTTTGTTTAGAGTGAATGGGATGGACCCCTGAATTGTTTTCAAGTATTTTGCAGGCTTTTGCGTGTATTTAGCTTGTTGATTTTTGTATGGCCACTTTAGGGGCAGCCACTTATAGATTAGTGAATGAAAACTTATACAATGAAAATATAACGAGACTAACTAATTACAAGTAACGATTACACCTTCAACCCAAAGGAATGGGTTGAGGCTCTTTGCGAGAGGCAAGACTTCCATGTGCATGAAAGCTCCAACTAATTTCTTGTATCGGGATTGGAAGTTTAGTGTTTGAAATTCAAAAATTGTGATGATTATCTACGCAAGTATAGATCAGATTTTATGAACGGAAATTCACAAGTAAACTACTCAATTTATCTACACAAACTAAGAATATCAACATTGGTATGTGTGCCAAAAATTTTGGAATGAGTGCAAGTGATATATAAAGTGAATATGAAAGTGATTGGGTAGATTTACAGATCAAATTGGATGTTTTTCTTCGCTTTCCTGCTAGCCCCTTTTCCTCAAACATGTCTTTAGGTGATCCCCAACCGCTTAGGAGAAGCAAAATAGGTGATCGGTTATGTCCTTGCAGGAAAACAAAAAAACTGCATTAAATGTAACAGAAATTTGCACATCAAAGGTATATAATAGCCAACTAAGATGGTTGTCTCGTGGGGGGGAATTGACCAAAATGACCAATTTTCTTATTTGGGACAGCAAGGTTAATGGTAGGAAAACATAACAGAAATATACATGAATGAAAAGAGAAAGAAAACAAGTATGAACAGCCAACTAAGGGGCCTATTTGAGGGTTGTCCTAAGGGGCCCTAGGACTCCCAGCCACTAGCTAAGGCTGAAAATAATTCAGTACTTCAGAAAATCTGCACTAAAACACATCAAACAAGTTAAACCAAGCTGTTAGAAAATGAAAGAAAGCAAGTTAAACCCAAGAAAGAAACAACAATTACCTAGCTAACCAATCCCTCCTGGAGATAGCTAACATAACAAGCATTTACTCCTACCCCTCAACCCTTCACCAACAAATGACACATCCAACAACTAAAATCTAACAAGTATCACACACACAAAGAGTCTTGGAAAATTTCAGCACAGTTGTTTTACTATATTCATCCTCCCCATTTTACAATGCCAACCCTCTTATTTATAAAGGAGAGGTGAAGGCTTAGGGTTAGGTCACAAGACACTTGTCACTTTTGGAAAAGTGACAAGTGGACCAACCCTAAAGTCTTTTGTCTTTTCACCAAAAAGTAATCCTATCCAAAAGGTATCTTATCCAAAAGGGATCGTATCCTAAAGTGAACCTTATCCAAAAAGGGAATCAAATCATATTTGATTTGACCCTTTAATTACATTGTATACATGCCAAAAACAAATGTATGCGAGACTACATATTACAAAAAGTCATTTTTCATAAACTGACAAAAATTAA
>ML780079.1:434140-469482 GCA_009831015.1 Picea engelmannii | reverse complement strand
GGGGGGGGGGGGGTTATCCAGGCTCATGTTGACCATAAATACTTGTGTTCAAATTTCATGTATGCTTAGTGTTTAAATTAGCACTAGGAGCTTGTTAATATCCTAGAGGAGTGCTATATGTTTTGAGGTTTGCATGTGCTAACATTCAGTTACTAAAACCACTTGCAAGGGCACCTTAAAAGAGCATATAACCACCAGTTGAAGGCAGATTTCTTGGCAAAATTAAATAGACATGTTTTTTGTCATAAAACAGCAGTAAGGACAGATTTGAATAACTAAACTTAGAGCCCAATAAGAGGTCACAAGACGGGCCTATTGGGCAGCCTTCATAGTTCCTAAAAAATCTACATAAACTTGAAGCATGACTGTCAAGCATTGATGTTGTACTCCCTATCAGGGACAAGGTGAGAAGATGCAAATCCTTTCACTGCACGATGTGTCAATACTCGAGAGTGAATTATATGGTATGACTGAGATATCTTCATGACTATTGATGACCATTGCCAAGAATTCATCCACCCATAGTGGTTCTTTACTCTTGCATATTTATTGCAGTTAGAACATCTATTTGAATGATGATTGTGCTTTCCGCAATGCTTACAAGGATTAAGATCAAAACACTAATCTTTCATGTGGCCAACTTGCTGACAATGTTGGCATATCAGAATATTCTCTTGAACTAGAGCAGGTGAATATGAACCTTCTTGTAGCAATCCAGCACTGTGGAATTGGATCGGTTTGGTATAATCTTGCATATGAAAGGTGACTTCCTTTTTATGTTCGATACCGGTTATGTGTAAAATTTTCCTTACTTCTTCTCAAGGTATGATTATTGGCTTGGAAAGAGGAAGTTGAACTTTATTTGCATTTAGATATGGAATTGGCTCACTGAGTTTCTCCTGCACTTGTTGTTGTTCTGAATCGACGTCACCATATTCTTCGAAAAGATGGTTGTTTTGAACAAGGACTAGTTCATAATGTTGTCGAAGATTCTTTTGCTCAAGTGCATCATGAAGAAGTCGAGTCTAATTTTGTAGTAGTGCTACTTTGGCTTGCGAAAATTACAAGCATGTTACAATAGACTGCAAAGTTTCTTTGTTAGTGATTCCTATATTTTTCACATAAGAGAGAATCAGAGTGTTTAGTAACTCTATCAAATCCTCAATTTGATCCATTTTAAAGACAGAATTAGACCTCACGAGGTTTCTTGCAACTCCACCCTTTAACAATCAAAGTCTACAATGAAAACTCAAGGTTGTTTATCTAAATCTTGTTTTAGTTGCCACAAGGGACAGAATGTGCATGAGAAGATGTCGAATCAAACAATCCTTCCCTTCACAAGAAAGTCAAGCAAATGTGTTTTGGCTATGATAATCATTTAGAAAACAAAAAATCCACCCATGGTCACAAAGATCCCAACAAGTTCGCAAGTTCACTTTTCATGTGCCCCTTGCTTTTGTGTAATCAAGCTTCCAATAATCCAACAAAGAATATTCCACTTCCTTTGCTTCCACAAGATCCTTATGCTCCATATTCTCACATAATTATTTCCACCTTTTGCCTTGATGAAACTTATTTTCAAAAGTAACTTACAATTTCTTCATTGGGGAGAACAAGGACTGCAAACCCTTGGTTGGAGGTGACAATTTATGCTGGAAAAGGGAGAAATTTGATATAATGACAAAAGATAACTACATTTGGGATTTCAGTGACATAAAACATTGTCCTTGAGATGAGGCATTTAATCTCCTAGATTCGAATGGTAGGTATTTACCCTAGAGATGGTGTTGTTCCGTATGGTGCTCGTTGACTACACAATTCTGATGTTTTTCTTAAGACACTTATAGCCCTAAATGGAAGCCTTAACAAAATTATAATTTGAGTCGGCAATAGGTAGTGAGTAGAATCATCTATATTCATTTCTGATTTCTTTCAGCTTAAATCGTCCATCATCTCCATATCTCATTAATTTGTAAAAGGAGAGTTAGCTCCCATTGTGGGTATGGGAATTAGTCATCAACAATAACTCTCAAAACCCTTCATAATTCTCATCAATCATGCAGCAAACCAGAGCCGTGTGGGATCTTTAGGCACTCCGATAGTAACCATGAGAAGCAACTCGAATCCTAACGCATCTGCATTAATTTGTAGTGTATTGCTTGTACGTTGTTTGCACTGCGAAAACCCTAGTGAGCAAAGAAATAAGAGGTCTCGGACCTAATATATCGAATAGAGAATTCAAAATCACTTTCAGCCATTGACTAATCGTGTCGAGTAGTAGTCGTCGTGGAGATGCCTTGCGTGTTGTAGTCGTCGTGGAGATGCCTTGCGTGTTGTCCCATGTCTCTATGGTGCTCGGCCCTAACTGCATCGAGTACAATTGCACCAATGTCAATGTGGAAAGAGAACGCCTCGGACATATAATAAATTTGTTAGAGAATCTCAATAAAACCCAAATATTGATCCCTAGAATCTACGTGAATAATAACAATCGAAGGGTTTCTATAACACAGGAGAGAGTCGCGTGAACGGTTTCATTGAGAGAGACACACCAACGCAGAGAGGATGTCCGAAGAGGACAAAATCTCAGAGATGCAGTAGATCTCATAGACGTTTCTAAGAGCGAGATATAGATCTGCAGGCAGATGGACAGACATAAAAACGGTTATACAAGCAGAAAGACGTTTTTGCACTTGAGATTGAAATGTGGAGTTAAAAATTTGGCTGACCAGCCATATCTCCTCTTTTCCAGCTATGAACAACTACCAAAGCTTAACTCATGCCTAAGAACTATAGACTCTGATAACATTGTCACTAACAAAATAAACATAAGCGTGCAATGTATTCATTCGTCAATATAATACACATATAAATACATGGATGTGACCTTTGGATTCATCTACCAAGATCTATTGGACTTCTAATAATGTTTCCTATTACTTGAATATTCATATTCTTCAAGTAAGTAACTTTAACAGATTACATTTTCAACATCTACAAGTCCATGGATCCAAGAATTAGAGGGCAAAGTCATATCCATAAAACCTCATATAATAATAAGGTGAAATTGTGTCAAATAAATAAGTAAAGGGTGCAAAGGTGGATGGAAAGGCTCCAACTGGCATGGTTCTAGAGATAGATTTTCAACCTGGTTCATTAGGAACGGATTTGTATCTTAACATAGATCATGCCTTTGATACAAAGTCAACCATTGGGTTTCAATTAATCGGATGACCTACTTTTGCATTTGGTTGGGTTAGATTTATTGCTAAAGCCCTTCGATAAGCTTATTTGGGTCCCACTAGTACTCAACCCGGATATTATTGGATGGATATGTTGGGGACTCTTCATGAATTCAACCCGGATATTATTGGATGGATATGTTGGGGACTCTACATGAATTCAACCCAGATATTATTGGATGGATATGTTGGGGACTCTACATGAATTGCATCTCAGTAAAAAAGCTGCTCTCTAGATGCTACATATTTTTCCCCTATGAAGCATTGAAAAGCGGGCAAAAGAAAACTTTGGGCATTATATAATTTTGAGTGTGCAAATTTTTTTTGGGAAAATTAAAACATTTTTTGTGAAAAACATCATAAAAGGGATAATTTTTTTCTTGAATGTTGGTATTAGAGGGAGGGACGTCGGAATACCAATGTCCATTAGGATCAAAGAAAAAAATGATAGTAATTTTCAGTAGTTCACAAGAATTTTCAATGTCACGGTGAATTATTGTCATCAACGTTAGAGATTAACGTCAAATTTTGCACTCAAATGTAGTAGTGTGAGCCCTAATGTATCCATAGGAAGGTCATTCTAAGAGAAAGTGTTTTTTATCATGTAACTTCCTAATATGATAAAGATTGCAAATTATTTCTTCCCATGGCATTTTAGGTCTTGTCTAATACTTAGTTTCATTGTGAAGCTTGCGATAGTTCACTCTTATTTTTGTAACGTTATTTTCTTCTTCGAGCTAATAGTAGAAGAAAGATGGTTTTGATATTATAATTTGGAGTTAATGATCTCTTTATAGTATATTAGTTTTCTCTTGTTCTTTATATACCCGTCGCACCATAATTTCTCTCTAAATCTAGTTGTGAAAACGTTATTGAAATTATCATTGTTTTGAAGAGTGTCATCTTCTTGAATCCTCTAGTGGTTTAGCCAAGAAACAACATCCTTATGTCATCCTCTACTAATCTTCAAGTGGTTGAGTAAAAAAACTGTTCTTTCTTCTCTAACTTTGTATATAATCTCACTTTTACAAATAAGTTAGTTATGAAGTGACCCACTTTTATAGAATAAGTGAGAATCACTTTTAGAACAAAGTTAATTTATAATAAAGTTGCATGCAAAATGTAACTTAAAAAAAATAATATTAAAAATACTTTAAAGTGTCATTTTTATAATTTAAGTGAAATTCACTTTACAATAAACTTGTGAGAAAATTCAAGGTTGCATGAACTTTTTCAAAACGTAACTTAAAAAAAGAGAGACTTGAACTCAAGACTTTTTATTATATAAAACAACTTTCAACAAAGTGAGCTAATGTAAAATATATAGCAAATTTGATGATGGAGGAGGGGGGCCATTTTTTCTTCTTATTTTTCACTCTTTGTCTTGGAGTATGTGATTACTCTCGTAACCCTTGTTTTTTCCTCCAAAAAAATTTCAACACGACTACACACAAAAACAAGCGAAATTTTGAAAAAATTATTTCTGAATCTCAACAATAATGGGGTTAGATCTCGGTTAGCTTAACCAGAAAATGCAAGTTTTCTCTATGTTTCTGATTTGTTGAGTTTGCATAAAGTGCAGAGCAAAGAGCATACGCAGAAAAGAAAACATTTTTTGCTTTGATTCTAATTTGTCAAGATCACACAAACCGCATGGAAAATAGCGTATGCAAACCAGAAATAGTTTCAAACTGGGAATAAAAATAGAAAACCAAAATATTAACTCTCTAATTTTTTTTAAAAGGTTGTAATCAGACTGTATACCTCTGAATCTGACAAAAATGATTGTATCTTGAGAAAACATAAACCTTTTCGAGTGAAACGAAATGTGTTTCCAACGGGAAGTAACACTCTGGATGCAATGGAATAATCCTCTCGGCCTAGAAATGCACATAAATAACAAAACCTAGAAATACATCAACACGGGTTCAGGATCTCGATCTACAATGGGAGCATGTCTTCAAATGGTCTCTAATACCATGTTTGACAAAATAGGTTATTGCTACACAGGACAAACACCTTAAGAAACTGCTCGCACAACTAGATCAAAGATCATAACACCAATGTTTTTACATGGTTAAAACCCTCAAAGAGGGAAACAGTCCATAGCTTCAGCCAACGCGACCACTCGAGGCATTATATTAATGCAAAAGAAAAATATTTTACAAGAGAGTTTCTCATAATCAGTTATCAACAAATGGCCCTCGATACTCTTTAAATAGAGATCATTGACCAATTGGGTGTTAAGCCATGGATCAATATAGTCATTGGGAATGAGGAGAATATCAGTCGTAGGATCACTCTATGTCTAGAACATATCATGGCCATCGAATTACATAACTACAAATGCATATTGTAGAAACACACTAAAAACACATTTTTACATAAAGACGCATTGGACCAAGTTGATATTAACTAACTTCTAAGTGTCTAAATATCCTAATAGGACTATGGATGTGTCCAGAGCATGTATATGAGAGTGGCTTGGTGGCATGTTGTGATGATGTAGACTTTGTCAATCAAAGCAATGGGATTGTATTAGTAAAACAAAATATATATTCATTATATCATGATTGTTTTGTTCTATCTCTTGTCAAACACTTGTATAGATTTCAACCTTTAGTTCCTTTTTATCCTCACATTGATATTGAATTGTTATACGGGGATATGTTAAGATAAACATATCGTGTAGGGAAAGAGTAGCACAAAATCATTGGCTTCAAGTCAAAGACTCCTATATTTATGGATCAAGTATTCAATGAGAAGGAGGTCACACCCAAAGACAAAGAAGCCCTACATAAGAAAAAAGAAGCCCTGCCTAAAGAAACAGAAGTCATATCCAAAGGAAACGAAATCACTCCTACGACAGACAAAGAGGCATCATCTAGTCGCAAGCATAAATTCTATAAAGAGTCCAAGCTAACAGTGAGCAGAAAATCCATTCAAAACAAATCTTTTGGGATTCAAATTTTTGCTTGGACATTAGTCTAGGTGGAAAAGGGTATTGTTTTGTTCTATCTCTTGTCAAACACTTGTATAGATTTCAACCTTTAGTTCATTTTTATCCCCACATTGATATTGAATTGTTATATGGGGAGATGTTAAGACAAACATATCTTGTAGAGCAAGAGTAGCACAAAATTATTGGCTTCAAGTCAAAGACTCCTATATTTATGGATCAAGTATTCAATGAGAAGGAGGTCAAACCCAAAGACAAAGAAGCCCCACATAAGAAAAAAGAAGCCCTGCCTAAAGAAACAAAATTCATATCCAAAGGAAACGAAATCACTCCTACGGCAGACAAAGAGGCATCATCTAGTCGCAAGCATAAATTCCATAAAGAGTCCAAGCTAACAGTGGGCAGAAAATCCATTCAAACTAGATCTCTTGGGATTCAAATTTTTGCTTGGACATTAGTCTAGGTGGAAAAGGGTAGTTAAATATGGTTAGGGTTAAATGATTATTTAAGTAAGGGGAAAACTCATTAGAGGGGTCAGCATTTTCTTTGGGAAATACATACACTAGTTTCTTAGGAACTCACTCTAACGAGAAGGTTAATTTACTTTGAATTATTTGTTTCATAGCACATGGCATTGAAAAAGACTTTTAATGGATTCATCACTTATCCTAAATAGTTTGTTCTTTTATGTTCAGTTTTAATATTATTTATATATTTTCTCCTAATCTTTTTTTTCCACGAGAAAAAAATTGCTCTTTATATTCAAAAGGATATAAATGTATACAAGTCGGAGTTCAAATACATCAGCGAATCAAGCCAATTCCACAAATATTTGGGTCAAAATCACCTATGGCCCAACAAATACAGCAAATATAGACGAAGATCTGATATATACTAATAAGAAATCAATTCAAAGATTTGACTTATATGAAGTGCCTTCATGTCCGTCCTCCCAAAATGTATAGAAAATTTGACTCGGGGGAAGGTGCAGTGCTTTTTTCGAGAGTGTGTCAGCCTCTTTGTTTTCTCCTACTCTTATTTAAGGTTCCTTGTCTATTTTGATTTATTCATGTGTATTTATGTGTTCAAAGAATGATGTGCATGATAGCTAAATACACGATCTTTATTTTGAATGTACGCATGTTTCTCTTACTGGTTCATTTTATTTTCGGTTAACATACATTATTACTGGAACCTCATCCAGTTGTTGTAAATGAATGTTTTGTATATTGAAATATTCAACAGAAGCTTTATGATAATGAATAGTATTCAATACTATGTTATTTGGTAGTTGAGTATTTCGTGGTTAAAATTCTTTGAATGGTAATTTTTTTATTTAGTTTCTTGTGTGTTATTTGTATTCTGATATGATCATTATATGTTACTCGGGAACATGTTTTTTATCGATTGTACATAGTGAATGTTTTAGCTTCATATTAATTGATAATATTTGAAGTTAAACATGTTGTGTTATTCTCTTGACTTATTTTAATGTTTGATTAGGATAGGATAAAGGTGTCAAATTGTAGGTGTGAATGGTGGTGTGTGGTATATTTATTAATTTTCAAAGTAATCTTTATTTGTAAAAAGATGTCTTCCATTTAAATCATTTTTCATCAATATTGAGGGATATCCCTTCTGGCTACTGAGATGTTTCAAACTAGCCTAAAGCAAGGAGGTTTTAAAGCCTCCATAGGGTGACTTGGCATTGTTCCCTAGCCAGAAACAACCTGAGGAACGACATTTGTTTTGACACCATTATCAGGGAACAAATTTTTGAATTTCTATTCCCTGGGAAGTGACACATGACAAAGTTTTGTTGCTTGATGGTGAATAAGAGTAAAAAAACAAGCTTTGTCTTTTGATCAAATATTCTTTAAATTTTTATTCACTTGTTGATTAAGGTTGGTTGTCATTAATGTCAACCCTTAAAGAAAGCCCCGTAGCACAAAGGTTGGGTAATGGACCCAAGATTGTTTGATGTAAAGATGACTCGTTATTGTCTTGCCATGGTTGATAATAAGTAGAAATGGATGAACTCCAAAGTGGTCCCCTTATGGTGAAATCCCTCACGGGAAGACGCTTTGCGGATTGAGTTATCCTAGAAGTATGGTTAGAGAACCCATGCTTATTTGTGGAATAATGAGATGAACGTCAGTGAATTTGTCAGTGAAACTATCCTAGATGGATAGTGCTTGTCATGCATTTTCCGGTGATATGTGGAACGTCACATAACTCCTCACGGTTAGAGAGTTATGACCATGAGAAGTTGGAGAACCCGGGTTTGGGTAGTGGACCAAAGTTTGTTTGATGGATAACGGTATGAGTTTTGATATATTTTCAGGTAATATTATTCTATATGGATAGTACATGTCATTCCATTTCTGGTGGTATGTGTAACGTCACATAACTCCTCACAGTTTGAAATTTATGGCCTTACGAAGTTGGAGAACCCTCATATGTCATCTAGAAGCCCCAAAAGGTCAAAGTAGTCAAAGTGGTTTAAGAGATTTTAAAAGGTAAATAATAAAGTGAAGTGATGAGTGTAATATAATTCAAAGTGAATACAAAATAAATTAATTCAATAATAAATTTAATGGAGAAATTAGAAGTGGGTTAACCCTAAAATAAGGAAAGTGGGCAAAGTGACCTAGAAGATGTTTTTAAGGAAGCTACTTGGAGAGTATAAATAAGAGGCGAGGCTCTCTCATTTAAGACACACTTGAGCATATTGAATACCTATAGGTGTCTGAGGTAACCAAAGGATATCTAAGCCTAATTTCTGAGGAAAGTGAAGAAAAGAAGGCCAGAATTCAAGGAAGGATAAATTATTTTGATGATGCTTTCTAAGGTATGTTTTTTTCAGGTCATCTCACCATTTTCGTAATAAATTTTTTTCTAGAATGATTCAGACCGTGAAATTTCTATTCCATTGAGGAAACATATCCAAGTATCTGTGGTAAGAAATTAAGCTTGTGGGTCGTTGTATTTTTGGAGTTACACTCCGTGGAAAATAGGGTTTGTGTCTAGTCCTGAAACTAGTCAAAAACAGGTGTTTCGGGTAAAAATGTCATAACTTCTTCATAATAGATCCAAATTCAGTAAGACCAAATGTGTTGGTTAGAGTACAGTATTTAGTATTCTTTGTAATATTTTTAGATCAATTCAACAAATATTATGTGCAAGGCACTCTCTACAAAGTCACTCTCTAGAATAAGCCAGAATTCAGCAAGGTGTGCCATTTTTGCCATAACTCCTTTTTTGAGAGGGTACAAGTAGTGAAACCTGGAGGAATTGCACAAAAAACATTGAATAACATTGTATATCAGTTTCAGATATTTATTCATTACTGGTACAAAGTTATGATTATTTCAAGTTAGGGTTGTTGACTAATCCAAAACTAGTCTTGTGAGATTAAAGAAACGTTTGATGAAAATGCTAGTCTCTTGTTGTTAAAGTTAAGGAAGGTTTGCATGTATGTGATCATATACACTAGGTCTATTACAAAGTTACAAATGATATTTGGATGATGAAATTGATGGGGGCTTTTGGTTGAGGTACAAGTTGGGTACATGGTTTAGACAAGTAGTTGATGAGTTGGCACATACATGAGGTGTATAGTTGATGATGTTGGTACATATTGATGATTCATAGTTGATGAGTACTTGACACGTGATTGGTACATACTTGGTACATGGTTGGTTGCACTTGTTTATGGTACAAGTTGATTACGGATTGTTTGGTACAGGTTGGTGCATGGTTGATGCACTTGTTTATGGTACAGGTTGATTACAGGTTGATGCATGGTTCAGGTTTATTAGTACATGTTTACAGCAGTATATCTCACAGTCATAGTGTGACAGTGGTTCCATCATTCTACTTCTACTTCAGGGCGGTTGGACGGGGCAAGGACAGGTGGTTGTAGCCACCTTCCGGTTGTAGCCGGAGAACATAGGGGGTTGTAGCCTCCTTCTAGTTGTAGCCATAGAATTGGGGAGTTGGAGCTTCCCTAAGGTTGTAGCCTGAGAAACTAGGGGGTTGGAGCCTCCTTCCAGTTGCAGCTGAAAAACAAAGGAATTTGATGCTTCCAATGAATGTAATTCTTCAAGACATATAAGATAAAGCATTCTATGGTTTCTCTCGATTTGGGTTTCCACGTAAAACACTGGTGTATTGTGTATGTGTGTGATTGTTCATTTCTTATTGCTCATTATTGGATAATAATTCTACATTGATATAACACTTGGATTATCTGGAGAAAAAGGATTATAATTACGCTATAACTGATTCACCCCCCCCCCCCTCTCAGTAATCCAACACTAGTGACTACACTATTTTACACTGGAGCGAGGTTGAAGACACACTTGATCTAATCCCAATTCTTAGGAAACTCCAGTTCATTCCAATCCCAAAAATCTTATTTCCGAAAAAAAATTGACACGTGGTTTCTAAATAAAAATTAAGATGTAATAAAACTCAAAAGGTGCAAATAATAAGACTTTTGCAAAAACTCAAAAGGTGCACCTACTCCCAGATTTGCCAAATTTTCTCTACAATTTTCACAAACTACAATCACTCATCTTTCTCATGGTCACTACCCTCTTCTGATATCTGAAAAAGTGCATCAAATGGAGTTTGTAAAAGAAAATGCAAGAAAATCTCAAACAAATCCATTTGAGTTAAGCCATGGGTTGCCCAATTATAGTAATGTTGAACTTATTGTGAACTTTAATCCCATATATTGGGATGTTTATGGTTATAACCGCATAACAACTATACAAAAGTTCCATCCATAACATCAAACCTCTGGGTCTATTTACAAAGGAAAGTTTGTACTTCTCTTCAACTTGGTATCCATCAAAATCCGTAGGTCAGTCCAAAAAAAAATTAGAATTGTGTTATCTCAATAAAAAAAGATAGAAGTTGGTAACCCAAATTGTATCCTCATATTAATGAATAAATTTCTTGTTACTTGTCGTTATATTGAAAATTTTGGAAAATAAATAAAATTGTACATTGTACTAATTCTGTCTGCAATGACTGCACATGTCATTTCCTCAACTTTTTTAGCAAAATTCCTAGGAAGTCCATGGGAAATATTTTCCCAAAACCTTGATGACACAAGAAGCAGAGTAGGCAATACCAATTTCCTATTTGTTATCTTTAAAATTCTACACAATGAGTGACTACATATAAATTTATCCACATTGGATTGCATTCCCAACTAATACACATAGCAAATTTACCAATGTTCTCCTCACTCCATAGTTTCCTAGAATTGTGGGGTTATAATCTTCCCACATAAGCACTATTATTAACTCTTTTTTTAGTACACAATCATTGTTGAATCTATACAACAACCCTTCTTCAAGATGACATGATTTAAAAGAAGTCAACCATACATACCTCTTCAAGTTTTGCAAGGCTTCTACTTTGGGCTTGAATTTTGGGTCAAATGCATACAACTCTTAGTATTCTTCATTTACAAACATACACAAATTCATTAACATTGTTAAATATGAAACGATATGTCTTGACAAAATATAAAATTCAACTTTGTGTACCTTGTAGCGAATTACTAGATTAAATCATCGTAGAAAGGCCATCCATTGGAATTGCTATTTTTTCTACAAAGTTTATTGGGTTTGTAGGAACTACAAGTGTTCCTAATCAAAATGTATAATTGTGTTTTTATTCCTAGAAAATGATGTCTCTAATTATTCATTTCCTAAATAATAGGACATAGCTTTTTCATATGTAGTTCATTACTGTACCAACAAGATTTCAGAAAATCACGTTGCATCCATCCCTTATTCTGTTAATGTTGCATCCATAACATATCCAAAAGAATTGTCTTCATTTCAAACACTAAAAACAATAATTTTGGAAAACTGAAAACCAATGCAAAATCTCCATCGAGGCTTCAAATGATTGCTCTTGAGTTACAATCTATTGAAATATTTTTACCAAATCTTTTAGATAACCATCCAACACCATAAATCCTTTCAATTCAATCAAATTCTTTGGGTGTAGACATTTCATAATTGCCTTAATATTTGTTGTGCGTATACAAAGTTCACCTTTAACAATCACAAAACCCAAATGCAATGGGGTCTAACTTGCAAAGTCAAATTTCTTCATGTTAGCTTGCAATTTATGTCCTCAAAGGGATGGAAGAATTATTTGCAAGTGCTATTATATAATTTCCAAATAGACCATGGCAAAGTATCAAGGAATAGTATTAAGACATCATTTATTGTACGTATATATGTTGTCAAAGCATAACACAATTGGCATAAGAATCCACTCATATAGCCTTGCTTTGTTTAAAAATCAACCTTCACATTATCTTTCTCACATATGGACTTCAATTCCACCATAGTAAAGTATCATGCATCTAACCATTGCTCAATCGAATCAGCAACCTTTGACAAAGGATAAATGTAACTTTATTCACAACTAGGAACTCTAAACACATTTGTCAAATCTCATCCTTCTCCCACACAAACACCACAATAAATCCACTTGGATATGTGTAAATCTTAATTAATTCTTCCAAGACCTCTTGCACTTCTTAATTTCATGTCTTTCAAGAAGTTTGGATCTATGCACTTCAATATTTGGCAATGTCAATTCAAACATGAGTTCAATCTCATGTTGTATGGATCTTTATAGGGGAAACAACAAAAACATCATTGTGCTACATAATATCCTTTAGGACACCTCAAATTGTTTTCTCTATCTTGGAACTTAGAATTATCGGTGAAAGTTTCTTGCTACTGATAAATAGTCATTTTCTTGCACATTGAATATGAAGGAGACATTCTCTTCCCTTATATGCGTTAAATATGTAAGGCTTTCTTCCTTTTTCTGTTAAATATGTAAGGCTTTCTTCCTTTTTCTAACATATAATTGTTACCAACCTCAATAAATGTCCCAAGTATAGGTACTACCTACAATTGCATTACAAACCTATCATCGGATTTATGGGGTCTAGGTGGGGGAATCTTGTATCCATGTTTATGAATTAGATCTAGATCCACCCAAATTTGTGTAGGATACATCAACACACAATTCAAAAATGATTTTACAAAGATTATCAATAAGTTCGGAGGACTCAATGGCTCCACCAAAGGATGATAGTGTTACATTTACATGTTCTCAAAGTGCGCAAAATGCACAAAATCCTTTATTTACACCTACACGACATTGCCACTCATTAGTGAAGTCATTTAATTTTAAAATAGGAAAGGGTATAGTAGGAACATTTAGCACAAACCATGTTTCTACAATAGAAGAAAAATCAATTAAATAATTGTGCAAATATATATAAATGCCAAGGTGACTAGGCAACTACTTTAAGAGAGCACTAAAATCTATAAGATTTAGACAATTTTTGTAGACTAAGTTAGAAATTGTGGAGAATTTCTAAATTCAAAAGTACATTGGAGTTTATTAACATCCCCTATTTTCTAAATTCGAGCATAGTGTTGAATCTAAAAATTCTCTACAATTATGACAAACTATGAAAATCTACATGCTCATATAACATAGAAAAACTTGACAAATGCACCATATGAAGAAAATATAGTTAGAAGATCATGATTCTAGATGGAAAGATACATTGAGTTATGCACCTATGTAAAGTGGCCATAATTCTAATATATAGAAAAATATGTAGTGAATGACTTCAAATGCATTTCCAATAAAACTATGGCCATGCATGCAAGTCATATGATAAACTATATAGTTACACCTTTCATGCAAAAATAGTGATACAAGTGAAACTTACATGGAGTTGTATGAGGAGTACCATTGAGCTAATTCAACAAGGGCAAGTTGTGAGTAAAACACTACAAAATTGCATTAAGGAAGGAAGTGTTCTCCAAATTCCTAAGTCCCACACCTTGTAGCATTTGTAAATAATATCTAGAGATTAAACTCTAAAATTAGAAAAACATAAAAAAAAATTACCATTTTCTATGACATCTCAAAAATTCAGTTTCCTTGAATGAACGAGAACTTGAAGTTAAAATTGGGAGCTTTACCATATGTTAAAAACATAAAATCTTTAAAATCAAACCATCCCAAACCTAGTGAAACAAATCAAAACATGCATTTCTTGCACAATGTATCAAAAAAATATACATGCTATGGTGATCCAGGTGGAAGTCAATGACCACCCAACTCTTCCACCGACTCAACACAGTTCTCCATCTTGGCAGTTTTTTTTTCTACAGTTTTTCAGATCCTAAACTTATGGGGTTGTTTTGAGGCCTTAAATGATGTTTTTTGGCCATTTATATGTCTAAAGTGGCAATGACCCACCCTGTCCTGCCAACAATTGTACTTGTTAGTTAGATCTTTCCAATGAGCTATTGTGCACCTCAAACAGAGATTTTATGCAAAATTTGTGCCCCCAAGAAGTTGATGTATCAACTAGCCACCTTGGGGCCTACAATCCTTTCGCACTTCATCTCCTAGAGTTAGGGTTTTCGATCTTTAGGGATTTTTCCTCTTAGGGTTTATTACTTTATGTTAAAAGGTCATTTCAGCCTCTTATAATGTCTTCTTTTGAATGAGTGTAGTTGACACCTCTCTCTTCAGAGATAAGCTACCACCATTCTAGCTAGTTTGTATTGCTTTGCATTTTATAATATTTTCCTATTTCGTTCATTAATAGAATTTGGGTTTCTATGTACTATCGTACTCTTTGCAATATTTGTGTGTGTGTGTGTGTGTGTGTGTGTTTCCATTCATATTTTTTCCTTTCATTTCATTCTCTACAAAACCAAATCAATGGTATCATAACATTCTGCTCTTTGTTGTTGATTAATGCATATCCTTGATGAGGTCAAGGCATATAGAGTCGGGTATCCAACTAACTTCACTTGGGGAATATCGATCTAGCTAGCCCAAGTGATCTCCCATGGAGAAATAAAAGAGATATGATGGAGTAGGATATCCTTTCAATTGTTGCTCAAAGAAACCCTCATGTGACAGAGGAATGAGATGATGGACAATTTTGCCCAGATCCTTCGATGAATCCCAATGGCAGCCGAGGCACCTTCAACAAGCAGTCAGTTCAGCAAAACCCTTTAAGGTACAAGTTAACTTTGATATTCCTTTATTTGAAGGCCGAATAGATGCAGATGCTTTGGAAAAATGGTTAAATATATTAGAGGTTTATTACTATGTTCAAAAAATAATTGGCATCGAAAAGATCACCTTCGTGCTCCTTAAATCCCTTCCCTATGTCAAATATTTGTGGGAAAGTTACTAGGAGAGACATAATGGAGATGAGTCTACAACATTTAGGACACAACCCACTTGGGAAACATTTGTTGATGCCCTCAAGGAGTAATTCTACCCTATTGGAAATGATGATGAGAAGTACACAAGATGGACAACTCTACATCAAGAGAGAGAGACCAGATGGTGTCTTAGTACACCAATATATTCCATACCTTGCACTCAAAGTTAGGCATCAAGGAATCCAAGCAACACTTTGTTTTGAAGTACCTCGGTGGCCTACACAAGTACATCCAAACAGAGATGAATTTCATGGACATCTCCTCACTAAGAGATGCTTATCGATATGTTGTCAAAATTGAGCAAAACATTAAGTAGAGGAATAAGTGGGAGTTTGGGTCTGCAAATCCCCCACAACATAAGCATGGTAAAGGTGGGCCTAACCATGGGGCCTTCACTCGGTGAACCTATGACATAACATGCAGGTTCATGGGATTTTAAAGAATACACCTAATTTCACTAAATATTGATAAATACCTCCCAAAATAAAAAAATTTAACCNNNTATTATAACCCCCTATGCCTATAAACCCCCTTGTACCCTGCATCCCCCCATCACCCCCTCCCTAATACTTATAATATATTGACTTAATTTTTCACAATTTTAAAACCCCCTTTATGAATGAATGTGATAAGATATTGGTCAACAAGGTGAAGCCCGTGTGGCCCTAACTCACAGAACAATGACAGAGCAAGGAGATCCAACCTAAAGAAAACTAGTCTAGGCCATAAGCAAATAAGGTTAATGGGAAGTCGAAGAAGGACACTAGGAATTTGTGTGAATTCTACATAATCCCTTTGCACAACATTGATGAATGTCGCTTGAAACAATCATTATAGGCCGAGCTGAAAGAAAAAGAACCAAAATTTGATTTAGAGAAGGATAAGGGAAAGAAAAGCATTGATGTTGAATCCAATGCTACCATTGCAACTACATATATCCAACTAGAAGAGTCATAAGAGATTGTGGAAGGGGAGCACCTCTTCCATTCACAAAATTTGGGTGAAGGCGACTCCACTACATTTCATTGTTGACAACAGTAGCCAAAAGAACTTGATCTCGACCGAGGTCATCAAGAGATTGAAGTTGTCAACAACACCACACCCCCGACCATACACCATCGATTGGTTGACCCAGGGATGAGACTATTGCATTAGCCAACAATGACGCATGTCCTATGGCATTAAGCCCTCCAAAGATGAGCTATTGTATGATATTGCCCCACTTGAACTCTGTGATGTTCTTTTAGGAAAACCCTATATGTGGAAACATCATGTTGTTTATGATTTCAGGACTCATATTGTCTATGTTGCTTTCAGAGGCCATCTCTACAAGGTACAAGAGGTAGTCCCAAATACTACTATTTCCTTAATCTTGGTAAAGAATCGTCGAAAGGTAATCTCTCATACTAGAAAATTTGTCCTCTTCATGGTTTGGTCGAAAGGTGAGAGGAAGGTCACTATGACTGCCACTGCCTAAGTACGGGGTGTAATGTACCCAACCACCCAGGCTAGGCCACGCCACACAAAACTCTCCCTTTTTATAGCTCTGATACCATAATGTAATGTTCCCCAGTCCAACCGAGGAACAATTTTTTTGTTAACTAAAGTAATTCTTTTATTGTTAGTCGATTTCCTCTAGCTTACAGCTACAAATTTAAAACAGATTTAGCTATTGTCTTTAACCATAAAACAGATCCATCTAAAGCATGCTAATAATCAACATGAAATGCATCTAAACTGCTCATTACAGTGGCATATAAGTTATATTCATTTACACAGAGTTCATGCACGACAATAACACATGTAAATAACTCAACATCAAGATAAAACAATTATCTTTAAACAAGAATGGTGAAACTATCTGCTTGGGACGGTCGTTCCACCCAACCATAGACTGATTGTTTCAAATCTCAACAGCCAGTCACCCCCAAGTTGAGGCTAGTAATCCACAAAAGAGGGTGGTCTCTCACATTCCACTTGCAGCTCACAAAAATCATAACCCAACCAATATTCTCCTATAGCTATCTCGTTTTTTATACCATCTCTCTTCCTCCTATCCTGCCCAACCCAAGGAATGCACCATTCATTTATCAGGTATAACCCAAGGAATGCATCATTTGTGTTACATTTTCTACCATAAAATGCTTCAAACTGACTCATCTTCAATGAGGGTTGATACCCATTATTTTAGGAAAATTCAACTAAATGAATATAATCTTCCCACTTTGATGGTTGATCCATCACATACATTCTAAGCATGTCCTCAATTATCTTGTTAGTCCATTATGTTTTCCCATCTAACTCTAGATGATACGATGTACTAAGATTTAGATTTGTTCCAAAGCCTTTGAACAAACCTTTCCAAAAAATCGAAGTAAACTTTGGATCTCTATCTAAAACTATTGTATTAGCCACTCCATGTAACCTGGCAACTTCCTTCATATCAATTTATGCGATATTTGTTGCCTTGTGTGTAGTCTTTACTGGAATAAAATGTGTTGTTTTAGTCAATTTATCCACCACCACCATGATGGAATCATGTTGCTTTATTGTTTTGGGCAGCTTAGTAATAAAATCGATCGTAGCTACTTCCCACTTTCGTTCCTAAATGGGAAACGGTTGTAGAAAACTTGTTGGATGTTTATGTTATGTCTTCACCTTTTGGCATTCTAGACATATGGCTATGTAATTAACCACTTATTTCTTCATTCTCGGCCAAAAGTATTGACTTCTCACAGTTGCAATTGTCTTTTGATATCCTGGGTGCCCGACATATAGCACGTTGTGCATTTCGTTTAGAACTGCATTTTTCAGCTCATTGGAATTCGACACATATATTTTTCCCTTGTACATGAGAATTCCATCTTCTTTCAGCTCATTGGAATTCGACACATATATTTTTCCTTTGTACATGAGAATTCCATCTTCTTTCAGCTCATAGAAATTAAATTTCTACTGAAAATTACCTTGCTATAATGTTTCTTTTATTTTCACATATTGTTGATCTGAATTTTTCGTTGCAATAATTTGTTCTTTCAAATTTTTCATGTACATGTTGATGGTTTCCACATGCACTTCATGAGCTCTCATGTTGAGTGCATCAACTACTTGATTTTCTTTTCCTTTTATATGCTTAATTTAGAAGTCATATTCACTCAGAAATTTCATCCATCTAGTTTGTCGGGCATTTAGTGTTGATTGTCCAAACAAATGCTTCAAACCACATTGGTTTGTCCTTAACTCAAATTTCTTACCCATAAGGTAATGCCTCCACATTTTCAATGCATGTACAATCATTGATAACTCCAATTCATGTGTAGCATAATTCCTCTCATGCTCTTTTAATTTTCTGGACTCATAGCATACCACATGGTCCCTTGACTGAGAACTCCATTGAGTCCTTCCTTGCATGCATCGGTGCACACAACAAAATCTACATTTGGATCTGCAATCTTCAATATTGGTGCACTTGTCAACATTCCCTTCAACTGTTGAAAACTCTCTTCACACTTGGAATTCCATTCAAATTTCACTCCCTTCTTTTGCAAAGAAGTGATTGGACTGACAATATTTGAGAAACCTTTTATGAACCTTATATAATAACCAACAAGACCCATGAATGATCTAACCTCTGTAACATTCTTTGGTGTTGGTCATCCTCTAATGGCCTCTACCTTCTCAAGATCAACTATTATCCATGTTGTTGAAATTATATGCCCCAAGTAGTGAATCTTCTTTTGGTAAAAGATGCACTTACTTAGTTTAGCATACAATTTATGCTCTCTTAAAACTTGCAACACCATTCTTAAATGATGCTCATGTTCCTCTTCTAATTTGTGATAAACAAGGATATCATCTAAGAACACAATCACAAACTTGTCCAGGTACTACCTGAACACTTCATTCATTAGGCACATAAAAATTGTTGGGGCATTTGATAGCCCAAAAGGCACTACCGTGAATTCATAATGCCCATATCTTGTTCTGAATGTTGTCTTGTTGATGTTTTATTCCTTTATCCTTACTTCATGATAGCTTGATCTCAATTCAATCTTCAAAAATATTCTTGAACCTTTCATCTGGTCAAACAAATCGTCAATTCTTAGAAAATGATACGTATTATTTATGGTGACCTTATTAAGTTGCATGTAATCAATATACGGTCTTAAGGTTCCATCCTTCTTCTTCACAAAAACAATCGGGGCTCCCCAAGGCGACACACTTGGGTGTATATACCCCTTCTTCAAAATTTCTTCAAGATGCATCTGCAACTCCTTCAATTCTAATGTACCCATTATGTATGGTGTATTGGACACTACGGCAGCTCATGGCACCAAATAAATAGAGAAATCAATGTCTCTCCTTGGTGGCAATCCTGGAATTTCTCTAAAAACATCTTCAAAATCCCTCAAGACAAAATGGTCTTCAATGCTTGCCACTTTGTCTTTGGCTACCTCCTCCATATGGGTTGCAAACTTCTGACATCCCTTCCTGAAGCTCTTCTTCATAGCTAAAATCTCTCTAGTAGTTATAGCTCTTGGAATGCCTTGAATCTTTCCTTGTTTCCCTTCCTCATCAAGACATGTGATTGTCTTGTTGTAACAGTCTAAGACAACATGACGTTTTTCCAACCAAACCATGCCAATTAGACAATCATATGAACCCAATGGTATGATGTTTATATCTACCTTTATGCTAAGTCCGTTCATTTCTATCAGGCAATTTTTAACCAACTCATTGATTTTTCTCTTATCCCCCATGGCTAACTGAACTAACCAATATTTCTTATGCTTACTTATTTGCAAGTAAAATATTTCAACAATGTTAGCATTTTTGTAACTACATCTAGCTCCAAAACTAATCAAAATTGTTATGGGTTAGTTGTCAATCTTACCTTCCACTTTGATCATGGGGGAGATATACTATGCCTACTTGTTGTCCAAGGCTGCATAAATACTTGGCATGCTCCCTCCCATGTCTTTCATTTTTTCATCCTCCTTAATGTTGTGGACAGTCCTCATTATTTCTCCTTTGTGAAGGCAACCCCTATATAAGTGATTTCCCTCACATTCCCAACAATGAACAAGTTGTTTCCTTGGCCTTTTCCCAAATGAATCTGCATTCATTTGCTCATTTTGGGCTTTCAGGCATTGTTGATTTGCTTGGGAGTTGTTTTTGAAAAAGGGCGGCTTATAACCTTTTTGCCTTTGATCATTTTCCCCTTTCATCTTGTCATTCCAAGTCTTTTGGAAGACTGGCCTTCCTTTGTTTTGCTCATAGAGGTGTCCTTCTCTCCTTATGGTTTTTTCCAAGGTCTTAGGGTTGTCATATTGAATCTTGTCACTATAGAAAGAGGGTAGCCTGCTCATAAACCTTTGGATTTTGACCTTCTCATCCTTGATGAAGTAAACATAATTCAATAATTCAATGAATTGTTTCTCGTATTCCTCCATTTTCATGGTTATCAACTTGAGTTCCAAGAACTCTTTCAGCTTTCTTTCATAGTAATGCTCGGAAAAATATTTCTCTTGGAAATATCCCTTGAACTGCCTCCATGAGATTTTTTTCTCATCAAGCTTCTTGGTTTGCTGAAGTTTATCCCACCACATGGTTTCCTTCCCTTGCAAGTGGTAGGTGGCAATTATAGCTTCTATCAAGGATGGGTAATCATGTAGCTAGAAATATTTCTCCATTTCCAATAGCCATGCCTCAACATCTTCTCCTTTCTTGTGCTCACCATTGAAAGTTGGTGGCTTAATATTCCTGAGTTCACCCTGCAAGATGTATACCTCAGGTCTTCTCCTTTTCCTCCGAGCAGGAGACACACTTGGGTTTCTCCCTGGACCTGAACTTGCATGAGTTCTTCTGGTGGAAATCCTTGGAGAATGATGGCGTCTACTCATGATTCTTGACTGCCTATCATTCCCATGATCATCTCTTTTGCTATGGGATCTTGATGCTGACACTTGTCTAGCACTAGTTGCTTGCTTAGTTCCAGAGTCCTTGTTAACTTGTTTATGTATAATATTTAGGCTTTGAAGTATCTCTTCTTGAGCCTTCATGGTCCTCTCATTATCGGCCCTATAGCTTTGCACTTCTTTTTGTAGGCTTCTCATAGTTACAGTTCTTTGCCTGTCTCTTTTCCCGTTAGACTCAGTTTCAGCATTACCCATGTTGGTATGCAAACCTATAATTTATTCTTCATGGTTGTAAAACCCTTGAGCATCCTCCATATCTCTATTTCTCATGTATGAACTAAAGTCTTCTTTTTTGTATCTTTAATTCTGCAAGAATGTGCATACAATAGTTGTTAGAATTAAGCATATTCCAAAATAATTAACAATTAGATTATAGTTCATTCCTCATTTTAAATTATGAATAAAATTAATGCACTACTCCCAAGTAGGATTCCTTAATCCATTCATTTTCGAAACAACTTCCCAACGGTTTTCCCCATGCCTCAATCTGAGTTTTGAGCGACTAGTTACAACAACTACAAGTTGCAATTTCCACTCTTTTGCTACTACAGAAATCACTTTTATCACTCTTGAAGAAAATATAATGCCCAAATCAAAATTCTAGGTTGATAGATCTCTTCTACTCCTCAAGACCTTTCCAACGACTATTTTTTTTCTCCAATCCAAGCTTCGAGCTGAAACTTATGGTGGCAAAATAGTGAAGGAATATTCATTAAAACGTGCAACATAGTAGCAACGCTCAACAATTGTCTGATCATTTCTTGATTAGATCTTCATCGTTGATTTGTATTAATGGATTCACCGTAGATCTAAGTCATATCTCTTCTTCATTTCGGTCTTTCGCATCCTCCAATTCGCACCCTCTAGTTTCATCGCACTCACTTTGCTCTTATACTTAGAAATTGTCGGACAGTTGGTTTAGATTGATGGATAGTTGGTTGTCATTGATGTCAACCCTTGGAGATTAATATTGTAGATTGATGTCAACCCTTGAGTATGTCCAGTAGCACATTCCGGTAGCTCCAAGGGTATAGATAAGGAACTCAAGTTTGGTTGAGGAATAATGTAATGAAGATCAATGCATTTGGAGGTGAGACTATTCTAGATGGATGGTACATGTCATGCCATTTTCGATGATATTTGGTACGTCACATAGTTCCTCACGGTTGAGTAGATATGGCTTAGTGAAGTTGGAGAACCCTCATGAGTTATCTAGAAGCCCCTAGAAGGTAAAAGAAGTCAAATTATTCTAGAATCTCCTAGAAGAAGTGGACTAATCAAAATGATTGCAACTAGGAGTTAATCATGGGTTAAGTTGTTGCAATAAGAAAATAATTAAAAATAAATTAGCTATAAGTGGAGAGTTTACTATTTGTGGATAAATTGGTTGTAAGTGGACAAAGTAGTTAGAAGTGGGTTATCCCTAAAAGAAGGAAGTTGGGTAAAACAGTTAGAAGATAACCCCCAAAGGAAGTTACTTGGAGAGTATAAATAAGAGAGCAAGGGTCTCTTATTAGCACCTATTGAGCACATTGAATATCTATTATTTTGTGAAAGGTTTATTGTAGGTACTCATTGATACATCTGAAGTTACGCAAGTCTAAGGTAGCAAAGGAGGGTTGACGACAAAAGTTTCAGAGTTGCAAAATTTGAGAAAAACCCTAGTTTTTTAGGTGTACACGGGCTGCGGTGGAGGAAGGTGCATACGTACGTGGGCTGCAGTGGAGGAAAGCACATACATATGCAGGTTGTAGAAGAGGAAGTCGTGTACATATGAAGAGATTATGAAAACTTGAAGTAGATGAGGGTGACAGGTCTTTAGAGTCTGAAAGCAAGTTCCCAAGTCAACATTCTACAGTGATCAGGTACAACAGATCTATCTACAGGTTCAAAAGGTATGTCATATTCTTATGTGTAGTTGAGTATTTTGTCTACATGAGATATGGTTATGGGAGATTGAGGGTTTTCCCTATAGAAGTTGTTGTTTGTATGGCACTTATTGTATGAGCTAGATCTACAGAAATGTAGTGTTGGTATGTCTGGTATTTATCATTGGTACATATTGTTGGGTTGAGTGTTGAGGCATATCTTGTATTTCTTGGTACATGGTTGAGGGTTTTGAGTTGCGATGTGTTGTTGAAGTTGTTGGTTTAGTTTGAGGTTGCATATCATTGAGGGTTTGATGTCTATTCCATGTGAGGGTCTATTACACATTATTATGATTGTATACACATGTATGGCACATGACTAGAGGGGCATAGATGCACATGGTTTGAGTGATATTCTTGTGATATTGGGTATGAGATCTATGTTATCGGGTTTGATCTATTGAGGAGATTATTGTTACAGTTTGTTGGTATATGTTTGTACAGGTTATTGGTACAAGTTGATTACAGGTTATTGGTACAGGTTGACTACAGGTTATTGGTAAAGGTTGGTTACAGGTTGTTGGCACATATTGGTACAGGTTTATAGTGGTATATTTCACAGTGACAGTGTGGCAGTGGTTTCATCAGTTATTTGACATTTATATTTCAGGGCGATTGGATGGGGCAAGAAAAGGGGGTTGTAGCCTCCTTCTGGTTGGTATCGGAGAATCAGAGAGTTGGATCTTCCTTCAGGTTGGAGCCTGAGAACTAAGTGTTTGTAGCCACCTTTCGGTTGTAGCCAGAGAATCCAGGGGGTTGTAGCCTCCTCCTGGTTGGAGCTACAGAATTAGGGAGTTGGATCTTCCTTTAGGTTAGAGCCTGAGAAACTAAGGGGTTGGAGCCTCCTTTCAGTTGGAGTTGGAGTTGGAGAATTGGAAGTCGACGCTTCCTTGAATGTAATTCTTGACATATAAGAAAAATATTATGTGGTTTTCTCCCACATTGGATTTCGACGTAAATATTGGTGTACTGTGTATTGTGTGGATGTGTTTTTTATTGTTCATTATGCTCTGATGGATGTTAATGTTTATGATGCAATAATATATTGATGATGAACTGATGAACATTGTTGAATAAGTTGAAAGAATATTGTTAAGCCCTAATATTGGCTTATTACCGCTTAATTGGGGCATATTACATTAGTAATGTTATTTTATTTATGTCGGCTTTATTCCATTAGTTGTAATTATACCTCCTAGTCTCCTATATATACCAAGGAGACATTTTCATTTGGAATCATCTTGTACTTGAACATTTATATGGGGTAAAAGGAGGTTGCCCCCTCGAAGAGGCTTATTATCTAAAATTATCTCTTTTTCAAGGCGTTGAGTACTTATTCTGAGGTGTTTGTATTCTATATTGATATTTGGTTCTTAACAAATATACATTGTGGTTTAAAGGATTAATAAGTGGTATAAATTTCTCATTACTGATTCACCCCCCCCCCCAGTAATCCAACATAAACTTTAATGTATTCGCAGATCGCGGACTCATAATCTTGTAACCTTCCTTTCATAAGTTTGTTCGAGAAGTCTCAACACTTAACCATTTTTCCATCTACGTGGACTCGCGAACTCATAATCTTGTAACCTTCCTTTCATAAGTTCGTCCGAGAAGTCTCGACACTTAGCCATTTTTCCACTTCTTATCGTGGACTCACGAACTCATAATCTTGTAACCTTCCTCTCATAAGTCTGTCCGAGAAGTCTCAACACTTAACCATTTTTCCACTTCTTACCACGAACTCGCGATAACTTAACACTTGGACAAATTCCAATATCTTACTGCAGTTTCATTCTTACTGCAGTTTTGTGGGACTGACAGTTGTCCTGCCACATGGATCCACATAACCCTCCAACTGTCATCCCGTCGAATATGTACCCACCACCATGGTAGTACACGTCTTTCTTCTACCACGCCAGCTGACACGTGGCCTCCATGTCATGCCGACATTGTTGTACGAAAAATACCCAAATTTTTCCGATTTTCTTCTTTTCGAAATTTCCAAAGAGGCTCAATTCTTCACATTACCCATGAAATTTCTCTCAATTTTACGACAGTAATTTAATAAAACAAGTTGCAGACATACTCCAGAATTAATTCTCTGCAAATTCCTGCTTCAACATTCTGCTAACTCGGCCCATCCAACCTCAGTGTTGAAAATTGGGGTTTGATACCACTTTGTAACATACCCATCCACCCAAGATGGACCACGCCACACAAAAATCTCCCTTTTTACAGCTCTGATACCATTATGTAACATTCTCAAACCCAACCGAGGAACATTACGGTGCAGACTACACATAAAAATGAAATTTCTGCTAACTAAAGTAATTCTTTTACTGTTAGTCAATTTCTTGTAGCTTACAACTACAAATTTAAAACAGATTTAGCTATTGTCTTTAACCATAAAACATATGCATCTAAACCATGCTAATAATCAACATGAAATGCATCTAAACGACTCATTACAATAGCATATAAGTCATTTTCATTTACACATAGTTCATGCACAATAATAACACATGTAAATAACTCAACAACGAGATAAAGCACTTATCTTTAAACAAGAATGGTGCAACTAGCTACTTGGGACAGACATTCCACCCAACAATAGACTGATTGTTCCAAATGTCAACAACCAATCACCTCTCGAGTTGAGTCTAGTAATCCACAAAAGAGGGTGGTCTCTCACAGTCCACTTGCAGCTCACAAAACTCATAACCCAACTGATATTCTCCTACAACTATCCCTATTTGTCTACTAGCTCCCTTCCTCCTGACCTGCCCAACCCAAGGAATGCACCATTTGTTTATCAAGGTTAACCCAAGGGATGTGCCATTTGTTTATCAGGGTTAACCCAAGGAATGTGCCATTCGTTTATCAAGGTCTCTCTAGCACAAGTAGCTAGGAATATCTCAGTTGGGAACTCAAGGGAACTTGTTGCTAGGAAAACTACTAGCAAACCAATAGAGAACACTTGTTGTTACAGTACAACTCACTCCAGAGTTCACTCTTCAGGCTTGACAACCTGAATCTTCAATATTTAGCTCCAAATGTGTTCCAGCTTGCTCTAGAATCCGCTCTCCATGGCTGCACCAACTCCAGGCTCTCTTCTTTTCTCTCCCCTTTTTCTCGTGCACAAAAAATTCATGTCTCCGGACTCTTTGTCTCAACCCATACCAATTTCCTCTATTTGGCTTGCCTTTATTGACTCACACTCTTCCCCAAGTTGATTGTACTCAACCCCCATGTGCCCAATAACTCTGGGATATGACCACTCACACCCACCCTCTTACATGATTTAAATGACTAGCTTCTCATACACTCAATCAACAAATAGAAGGTTATACACAAATATAGTAGTTTAGGAAAATGGGTTAAATTAATATACATGGGTATTTCCCCCTTAGACTCCTCTCGGCCATTACCCTAGACACTTCCCTCTCTTGTGGATTAATTCAACCCCAATCTCTTATCCAAGTCCCCTTAGCAGATGGCATCATGTTTTATTATTCAAACATAGAAATACAATTCTCGTATTACATTGCTTGGTCGTAGCCACATATTATATCTACATAAGCATTAATTAAATTGGAGATTATAATGGGGATGTTACGCAAGGCCTCTCTACACATTAAAGTAGGTGGAAAAGATTGTAAAGGAATACAAAGATATATTCGCTTCACCTAAGGGGTGCCTCTGTACTACTAGGTCAAACATTCAATTGACTTGATACATGGTTCTCCTATACCCAATGGCCCAATATATAGACGCTCTCTTCTAGAGAATGAGGAAATAAATTGTCAAATTCATGAGCTCGTCCAAAAGGGCCACATTCGACTAAGTTTTTCACCTTGTGGGAGCCAATTGTATTGGTGCAGAAGAAGGACAAGACATGGAGACTATGTAATGATTACAAAGTCCTAAATAAAATCATTGTTAAGAACTAATACTTGATTCCTCGAATTAACCATCTTCTTGATCAACTTAAGGGTGCCAAGGTCTTTAGTGTGATTGATCCGAAGTCAAGCTACCACTAAGTCCCAACTAAAAAAACTAATGTATGGAAGATGATCTCCAAGTCTAAAAAAGGCCTTTTTGAGTGGTTGATTGTGCCTTTTGGATTAACTAATGCTTTGGAAACATTCATGAGGATGATGGACGAAATATTACGGCCATTCACAAACTCTTTTGTGGTTGTATATTTGGATGACATCCTCATCTTCAACAGAACATTTGCAACACATTTAACAAATCCTAATAACTCTGTGACAACACAAGTTATATGCCAATCTAGAGAAATGCTCATTTGGCATGGAGAGAATTTGGTATCTAGGGTACATTATTGATGAACATGGGGTGCATGGACCTAGCTAAAATCTAATTCATTCATGATTGGCAAGCCCCAATGACTCTAACATAACTCTGCAACTTCTTGGGCCTTTGCAAATTCTACCGTAGGTTCATGTTGGGGATCTCTCATATCAGTTGGCCCTTGAGCCAAGTGACCAACGGTGGAGCTAAAGCCAAGTTTGTATGGTTTGAGTCACAACAAAAATCATTTGATAATCGAAAACATTGCTTCTACTCAACACTAGTCCTCACTCTGTCATATCTACAACAACCATTTGAGATTGAGACAGATGCCTCTAACTATGTTATCAGTGTATTCCTCACTCATCATGGACATCCTATGGCCTATCACAGTGAGACACTCTATGATATTGTTCACGGGTATCCCACCTATCACAAAAAGATGTAATCCATTTTGAGAGCATCTCAACAATGGCAACATTGTATTCTAGGAAAGGAAACAGTCATCCACATTGATCACAAGCCTCTACAATTCATGCAGACACAAGGAAAGTTACAAAATGAATGCCATCATAAGTGGTCCAGGTACTTGCAACAATTCCAGTTGAACATTAAGTACAAGAAGGGCAGCACAATACGTATTATAAACTGCCTCGGCTAGCCCCTAGTTGTGGCGCTAACCACAATTCCTAAATCATGTGGGCATGAGACCACCAAGTGGTCCCAATTGTATGAGAATGATCCTAACTTTTCCACTACATATTAGACATTGGGTACAGGTAAACAAGTTATAGACTTTCACCTCTAGAATGCATGTTTATGTTATCGGGTCCATCTTTGTGTTCCTTCAAGTGAGTGCACAAAGCTAATTTGGGAGGCACCTTATGGTCTGATGGCAAGGTAGTTCGGTGTGGAGAAGACAATAGTAGTACTTCATAAGTATTTCTACAATTGAAAACTTTGACGGGATGTTAGTAGGTATATCAGATCATGCACTGCTTGTTCCATTGATAAACCTACCATTAAGAAGCAAGGTTGTACACTCCTCTACCTACCCCAAAAAATCCTTGGGAGTCATCCTCCATGGATTACACATCAGATTTTGCCTCCACCAAGAATGGTAATGATTGTGTCGTTGTGGTTGTCGATCGTTTCACTGAGATGGTCATTTTGGCACTATGCAGGAAGAGTATCACAGTCGAAGCCACTGCTAAGCTCTTCTTTAAGGGTGTTTGCATTCATTTTGGGATACTACTTTTCATGACAAACTTTTTCATGTAATCTCATTGTCATTGAATAAGATGAACAAGATGAATGTATTTGCAACCGAAAAACTAAACAAGAACCCGATATCACTTGGGTGTTGATTCCATCAATGCAAAGACCAATCCTCAACACAGTATTCTCTCATGATAAAAAACAACATATTTTATCCTTTATTTCAAGAAGTGGTATTTGAGAGAACTCATAATATAAAAAATAAATTATCTCCCTCCCCGCAATCTACCCTCAACACTCTAATGGCTATCACTTAGCCATATTAAATCCTTGTCCATTTTTCAAAATTTCAAACACCAAACAAGCAGTGATTTACCTTTTTTCTTAATAAATCTATATTTTGTATCCTCTTGCCCATATTGCATTTTTAACTGCATTTAAGATCATATATGCTTTGACACATTTATCAGGTTATGAGTAGTATTGAAAAAAGAAGAGGATAAATACTTAATTACTTTCTTTCAACAACATCAACCCATTTAAGTTAGTTGATGTTGACTCAAAATATCGTCACCTGTTATTAAAAGCTCTCAAAGTATTGTGAAGCCTACGATTATAGTTATTATATCGCTGATAGGTGGGGTCGCCAAGGAGAAAATGCAAAAGTGTTAGTTTTCAAGCTTTTCATGAGCAGAAGATTGTGTTTAAAATCATGCATTACTTAGCAGTGTTATTTTATGTTGAATGGTTTGAGGTTTATTTTATGATGCTTGATTATTTCCTTGCAATAGAAAGATGAAAGAGTGCCATCACTCTAGCAGTTTTGATGGTCTCTTCGAGAAATGTCTTGCCTATCCAAATCACATGCAAGGTTAGTCTTCAATTTCAAAAATCAGTGCATGACCAATGCATACTAAGAATACAAATATATCACATCTACAATAATTTTAATATGAGTTTTATAAGCTTGAGCATCACATTATAGAGTCTTTGAAGAGAATTTATTTGGGACCCATACATGACATATGGCTTTATATATGGTTTAAGTACCATAAGGGCTCGATATATGGATATTACATAAACCATAGCTTGTGTTTGGGTCATATTATGATTGGCATCATCACTAGTTTTTTAAAAGTTTAGATGTTATGATTGAAGCATCATACGGGAGGAAATACTTTGCATGAAAAGCAACAAACTCATGACTTATACTTAGATTAAAGTATTCAATATGCATGGTTTATTGTTGGTATTCGATAATAGGTTCACATATAATATACAATTGCCTCGATTGATATATTTCGCATGTGGTATATGGTATATGATTGTCACCATTTTCAAAGTTTTGAAGCAGCGAATTCGATGGTTATTTGATTTGACATAATTGAAAGTCTGCATGTTGTGAGGGTTGTGTATTGCTGACATGGCATGACATGAGTTGGTTTGATTGATTGGCGACATGATAGAGCCGACCATGCATTGAACGCGCCATGACATGGGCATTTACTCCATAGTCCAGTGCACTGTCACTCCATCTTTGCCTTGGTTTTGGGTCATTTGCTCTGTTGGAGGTTGAGGAGAGAAGTTACGAGGTTTTCTCATTGAACCCTTGATCCTGTGGTTTTCACAATTAATTTGGCCCCTCGTCACTAGTTTAAAAGTGTAATTATGCAAGGTATGAGCTCGCAGGTAGTTTTACATCTTCTACAATGAATTCATTTTTACAAATGGTTATATTTGGCTATGTTTGACATTATTGTGTGCATGAATGTCTTCGACTTCCCTTCTCTGTCATTTCTTGAAAGATAAAATGAGAAAATTATTTGCTTACGGAATATTGGTAACAGTTTTGTTTGCTTACTCTATACTCACACTTTCCATATCAATTTATAATGAAAAAAAGAGACTTTGGACAACCCCTGTTTACATGCAGTTGAGACTCGAACTTGAGTTCTCTTTATCTTTTTAGTTGCTCTAGTCATTCTGAGAACTACTTGTTTCTTATGTGATTCCATCCATGGGTTTTTAGGTTGATTTACTTCTACCCTAGTCCTGTTATGAAAGTCATTCATTTGTTTTTGATATAGGCTGAACCCAAATGGTTTCTTTTTTGGGGCACTTAGAGGTATTCATGGTTTCGATTTCAGGTCTGTTCAAAAGTTTCTCTATTGAAAGATAAATACAGAGTCGAACCCACTTAGCATAAATAACTTGCACGCCCTTGGGTTCAAACTAAGTGGTTGTTCTTATTTAAATTTCTTTGGGTGAAGTGTTTTTTGACATGGGTTATGGATAAGTTGAAGCCCATATTTGGTCATTGGTTCGGTTTTATAAATTCACATGCAATTAGTTCTTCAACACTCTATCTCGCTCCTAGATTTATTGGTTTTGAAAAGAAGTGACGAGTTTTGAACCCTAACCTGGTAATAAGTCTCATGAGTTCGAAGCTTGGTGTTGGGTTCAGGAATTGACACCTTTTGTCATCGTTTTATTATTACTTCACCTGCTTTTATTATGCCATCCATGTCCTTTTCATAACCATTACTGTCCAACATCTTGTCCTTTTGTCCAGGTATGATAAGTTCATATGATGCCTCAATTCATTAAGTTTTGCTTGAATTTGGAAGGATAATAGTTGTTTTGGGTATCTACTAACAAAGTATTGAGAATTGCCTATAGTTGTTGCTACTCTTGAAGTGTTATTACTCCTGAAGTGTTGTTACTCCAGAAGCTTTGTTACTCCAAAAGTGTTGTTACTCTCGAAGTGTCATTACTCCCAATTGTTGTTACTCCCCAAGTGGTATTTCTCCAGGTGTTGTTACTCCCAACAGACTGATGATGTTATTTGGAGACCGTTCGTGTTGATGTTGATTGGGTTATTGATCCATGTGAGTCCCTCATGGAAATGACTTATCTTCCTAATGAAGTGGTTATTTTCTAAAGTCACGAGTATTGTATTTGTCGTGAGTCTACTTTGTCAGCCCGAATTATAGGACAGCTCATTGGGCACGATCTATAATTAATCATGTTTTGTTACAACCGATTATACGAGATATTGAATATCTTCTATTTAAGATTGTAATGAACAGCTTGAGAATCGAGAGATTCTCAAGGATGTTATTAATTGTCAATTTCCTAAGATTAGTTAAGAAGGGGGGTCTTTAAAAACAAGACACTTCCGCTCCCAAGCTAGTCTATTTTTTCAACAGTCAAATTGGTCGATGAGGAACAACATCTCCATTTGTAACTTTTGATTTTTTATCAATAAATACTTAGCAAGCTCGTGATTTCATTTATGTTCATATAAGTTGTATTTTTTGTATCTTTTCCAGCCCCTGCTAAGGAGAAAGGGCCCTCCTCTTTAGCAGGGTTGTTGTTACTATTATTTGTAGGTAGATTTGTTTTGAGTGTGTTATTTTATAGTTATAGTTATGGATTATTGTTGATCATATTACTTATAATTAATCGTGGGAGTTCTCTAGCAGATGTAGATTGTTGTTAATCAACAATATTTCAAATCAAATTTGGTTTATTCATTATTTTTGTTACAAGATTACCACATTGATTTTCTTAACCTCCATTTATAGATGAGTTAATGAAGCCTAGCTAGATTGGGGATCTTAATGTTAGCCATTTCATAGGAAAATCCATGTTATGAATCATTAGTTGTTTTTAGATTCGTTCTACTTCATAAGGATGTGCTTCCTTTCACATTGAATGAGTTGCTTTCATTATAAAGAGTGAATGCATATCATCCCAACAAGAGTGTGATTTACTTCCTTTCCAAGAAAGTGATTTATTTCCAAAGCAATGTGTGAAGTGAGGTTTTTAGAGTACATTTTATTTATGCAAGTGTGGGTTTGTTTCATTTATGTAGAGTGAGGTTTGATTATCTATGCAGGTGTGATTTTGTTTCAACAGAGTGATTCTTTTCCAAGCAATGTGCAGAGTGTTTACTTTCAGTAGTGTGATTCTTTTATTCTCAACAAGTGTGCAGAGTGATTACTTTCAACACCGTGATTCTTTTATTCTCAACAAGTGTGCAGAGTTTTTACTTTCAACAGTGTGGTTCTTTTATTCTCAGCAAATGTGCAGAGTGTTACTTTCAACAGTGTGATTTATTTCCAACAAGTGTGCAGAGTGGTTCCTTTGAAGCAAAGAGTGTTTTTCTTAAACAAGTGTGATTTATGATTCGGCAAAAGTGCTTTCTCCTTTCAGCATAGTCTATAGTGTGTACTTAGTTATTGAGATTTGTCCTTCAGATTACAAGGTAGTGTCAGTTAGAGAATTGTTCCCTGCATATATTTTGCACAATAACTTTGCAATAAAAGGATGTACCCTGGGTTGACAATTAATGTATTGGATGTTTTAATCAGAAAATCAAATGTTAGGATATTTAGACACTTAGGAGTTAGTTAAGATCTACTTGGTCAATATGTCGTTAGGTAAAAGTGTGTTTCTTAGTGTGTTTATTTAGTATGCATTAGTATGCATTTGTAGTTAGGAAATCCGACGGTCACGATATGTTCCCGACATAGAGTGATCTGACGGTTCATACTCTCCTCAATCTTAACGGCCATTGATCTGTGGTTTAACACCCGATTGGTCCATGATCTCTATTTAAAGAGCATGGAGGGTCATTTGCCGATGATCGATTGTGAGAAACTCTCTTGTAAAATCTCTCTATAATCTTTTTCTTTGCATTAATAAACTACTCCAAGTGGCCGCGTTGGTTGGGGTCGTGGATGTTTCCCTGTAGGGGTTTTACCACGTGAAAACAACAGTGTGTTGATATTTGATCTGGTTATGTGAGTGGTTATTGAATGTGTTCATCCTCTGTTGGAATACCTGTGTTGTCGAACGTGGTATTAGACCTTGTTTGAAGACCCGCTCCTGTTGTAGATCGAGATCGTGAAGCCAAGTTGCATCATCTCCATTTTTTGGCATTTCCATACATTTTTGGGCTGAGAGGACTATTCCATTGCGTCCGGAGCACTTGTTTCATTCAGGAACACTTTTCGTTTCACTCGAAAAGGTTTTTTTTTGCCAAATATACGGCCATTACAGTCAAATCTGGAGGTATAAAGCCTGAATACACATTTTTTAAATTTATGCAAAGTTTTATTTTGATTTTATTTCGGTTTGTATTTTTTATTTCCGGGTTGCTACTCTTTTAGATCTGCGTATGCTCTTTTCCCTGCGCCCTGTTCGATCTCGGCAAATCAGAAACAGATAGGAAAAGGTGCATCTTCCGGGTAAGCTACCTAAGATCTAACCCTTGTTGTCATCGAGAAGCGAAATTTTGTTCTTGTGTGAAAAGAGTTTTTTTGTTAGCATGCTTTCCAAGGTTGTCTTCAACAACAACAATCCTCCTTCTGAACATTACAATATCTTTTGCTAGACCATTTGGTTAAAACTTGCCTTATTAAGTAAGAGGTCTTAAGTTCAAGTCTTTTTTTTGTTACTTTTTTTGAAAAAAAGTTCATGCTAAAAATTGTAAAGTGCATTTCACTTCAAGTATAAAAGTGAATCACTATAAGTAGTTTTATATTTTATTTTAGAGTTATTTATTTTGCATGCAACTTTTCTGTTATAAGGTAACTTCATTGTAAAAGTGATCCTCGCTTCTCTTTATAAAAGTGGGTCACTTCATAAAGTAGCTTACACTATCACGTGGTTATTTGGTTACTGTTTATGTCTTTTTTTTAAAAGGGCATAACTCTCACATCGGAAGTCCGTTTTCAGTGCCGTTTTAAAAAAAAAAAACGCATAACTTTTCGAGATCTTTCCATCTAGATAATTAGTTTCGGTTTTTAAATCCGCATTATCTGCATATTTAATATGGCTTCTACAAGTAATGTCTTGCTTACCATCAACAACTACTTCCAATGGAAATCCCATATGGAAGATTTATTAAGAAGTAAAGGCCTGTACCGGATTACCTTGGGAAAGGAAACAACACCCACTGATGATGATAAGAAAGCCAAATGGGATAATAGGAATGACGAAGCACGTGGACTAATCGGAATGTCCATCTCTCCTAATTTAAGGTACCACCTTCAAGGAATTGATGACCCCGAAGAAGCTTGGAACACGATTGAATCTGTGTTTGGTAAACTCAATATTATTCAAGCACAACAGTTAGAAAATCAAATACTGACCTGGAGTACAAGTGATTTTTCTTGCCTTGGAGACTATCTATCTAAGTTTAAAACACTCAGAATTCTATGTGAAGAATGTAAAATAAAAATGGAGGAAGAGCGTTGCATATATCTTATTCTTTCTAAGCTAGGTAGTGCATATTATGTGTTTGTATCTACCTTTTATGCCATGAAAGAGGCTCTAGGGAAAGCTTATGTAAAACCCACTCTTGAGTCCTTTTGTGC
>ML780079.1:406899-430572 GCA_009831015.1 Picea engelmannii | reverse complement strand
CTTAATGGCCATTGATCCATGGCTTAACACCTGATTGGTCCATGATCTCTATTTAAAGAGCATGGAGGGTCATTTTCCGATGATCGATTGTGAGAAACTCTCTTGTAAAATCTCTCTGTAATCTTTTTCTTTGCATTAATAAATTGCTCCAAGTGGTTGCGTTGGCTGGGGTCGTGGATGTTTCCCCGTAGGGGTTTTACCACATGAAAACATCGGTGTGTTGATCTTTGATCTAGTTATGTGAGTGGTTACTGAAGGTGTTCGTCCTCTGTTGGAATAACTGTGTTGTCAAACATCAAATACACCAACAATTTGGGGTCGTTGTCAGGGAGGTTATTAAGGGCGCAAGAGTACAATTGGTATTGTCTTGATGCATTTTCAGAAAAAATCAGGACATGCAGGTTGCATGAATAAAGCACGAGAAGAACATGACGCTCCCAAAAATACTAACCCCACATGTAGGAGGGGTCAAGGACGGGTGACATTCATTCAGAAGATGATTTCAAAATCATAATCATCTGCCTTAGGACCAAGCTGTTAGAAGATTGAACCACAAGAAGCTATTAACTCTCAGCCTTCTATCTGTCTTGAATCATCTACAACAGTAGAAGAAGATGAATACAGAGACTTGATAGAATGTCAAGGGGATATAGATCGACAAAACCAGGAGCACCAAGACTCAAGGTTGGAGTTCAATCATCCCCTTGATAAACCCATTCCATATCAGGGGAGTGTTGCAAGACACCATGAGCAATTATCAGAAGATCCCCTACAGCCATAGGATATTCCTAGGGCAGATTGGCAAAGACTTTGCATTTTGTGGCAGAAACATATGGCAAATGCAAATGCAAACAACACACTTTCCACCTTCAAATTTACCTTCGAGGACATTCCTAGACAAGAACCAATGAAATATATTCCCCTCTCTGCTCTCGACCTGAATTTTCATGGTCTGACCAACGAAGATCCAAATACCTTCCTTTTTTAGTTTGATGTTTTGTGTCGAAGCTATGACTATACTTCAAATGATCAAAAGTTGAATTTGTTCCATGTTACTTCAAAGGGAGTCAACAATGTGGTTTATGTGTCTCGGTGGTGATTCCATCACCTCTTGGGATAACATGAAACTAATCTTTTTGGGAAATATCAAGACTATTATAGGACTAGAGACCAAAAGGACGATATCTTCAAAATGTCCCAGAAGGAGGAAGAAATTTTGGAGGAATATGTTGAATGCCTCCAATAAAATTTGCAGAGGTCTAAACACAATGACATGGATAAGGACATCCTAAAGACAATTTTGATCCGGGGAATGAGAGATGATTGCTTGGACATGCTAAATTTGATGGGAAAAGGGGACAAATCAAAAGAACCTTATGATGGCATCATTGTTTTATGCCTAAGAAGTTCAAGGGAATCATCAAGGAATCAAAACCAAGCACGTGATGCTTCTACTAGGATAAAAAAAATCATCCAATGGTGGAGAAACAAGGGCAGAAATCGATAATCTATTCGAAAAATTCAAGACTGATATCCTCAAGTCCTTAACCACGCAATTAGATGTACTCTAGGTAAAATAGAAGCAGGTTGAAGCAGAAAAGGCATTGGCAGTGTTTTGTCCCAAGTTCAAAGATAAGCATCCTCATAAGGAATGTCCCCTTGACAACATGGAGGTATGTGACATTTGTGAACTAGACCATCCAATAAAAATATGCCCATAACTGCCAAGATTGAAAGGGGTACTTCAAGGATAAAGTGAGGAAATTGAGCAAGCACATTTTATCTCCAAGAATCCATCGCAAATGTGTCTACTAGGTATGACTCAAGACCCATATTCGTCTTTCAATACTCGGAATCATATGTACAATCTGCAGATCCCACAACAAGTTCAATATCCTTCTATCCCATGGAAAATTCTTGGCCCTCCCTAGGTTCAATACCCCACATCGTGGATGCAGTATATGAATCAAACATTCCCATGGCCTCAAGGATGGAGAGGATCTCCTTTTCAAGGTGGGTATCTCCCTATACATACTCAATTACCAGTACAACATTTTTTTTTGCCACTTCCCTCAAATGTATTACCAAGTTATCCCCCATTATGACCCCAACTACCTATGTAACCCAACCCAAACCCAAATAAGAAGGTGGTTCACCAAATTGAAACGCCCACCTTTTCTACATATTGCATCTCCCTTGTCGAATGTAAAAAATGTACAGTTAATATTAGGGAGAGTAATAAATCAGAAAACATCACATGTTATCTTAGAACATGTAGAAACAAATTCACCTAGAGAAACAACCCCATTGTGTGAGTAATTGGAGAAACGACACACTTAAACAACTCATGGTGTAACCCCCAATGAACAAGTTGAAACTCAAGATGTTATTCGTACCACTGTTGAAATTACTCCATAGCTGGAGAGATTAATAGTATCCAGAACCATCCTGCAACCCAAGTTCGAATTTCTTGGAGAGTTGAAAAACATGTGTGTTAAAATCCCATTACTGTAAGCTATTAAAGATGCCCTAATATACGCCAAAACAATGTGGGAACTATGCATCAAAAGGCCTGGTAGGAAACCCAAGGATCCACCCATAGTCCAGGTAGTAGGGAAATTGTCAAAGTTTATGTTGGGTAAAACCTCACTCACTAAATACGATGACCCTGGGAACGCAACAGTAACCGCCCAGATCGAAAAAATGATTATTCCAAACACACTCATCGATTTGGGCATTGCAATCAACATCATAACCAAATAAACCGTATAATTGCTTGGAATTACCTACCTGACACCGACCCCCACTGTGTTGTACCTCACTGATCGATCTAAAATATGACCAGAAGGGGTTCAAGAAGACATTGTCATATCCGTGGACTCCTAGGAATACCCAACTGACTTCTTGGTGTTGCAAGCTAAAACCTATCTAGGAGGACACCCCTTGATCTTGGGAAGACCTTGATTGGATATAGATGATGCATTTATTAGCTATAGATCAAGGTTTATGACGATCTTTGATGAAAAAACTACAAATAATCTCGTCCTCTACCCCCCTGCCAAACTAGGTGTGGACCATAAAAGTCCCTTGCGACTAAATTTGAACCAGAAGAGGGTGGCATACAACCAATCCTCACAGTCAGTAAGGCTCTTTATTTCAAGGATGATACTATCAACATCTTTATAAACAATCGTCCATTTGTTACTCAACCAACATTCCAGCTCTTAGACTATATAATGAATAAACCTGACCAAGAGATTCATGTCAACAATTCCACTTCAGAGCTGATACCTATAGTCCTGAGCTATAAAAGTGTCCCAATTGAGATCGAGCCCAAAAAAACCTTAAACAATAATCCAAACATATCCCCCTCACAAACAAAATGATTGGTTCAACTATTGCAAGAGCAAAAAGAGGCCTTTGCATGAGATTACAAGGATATGAGGGGCATTCACCTTGATCTGTGTACCCACCACATCTATATAAAATAATATTGTTGTCATGTTTTCCAGTCGCAACATAGAATGAACCCATCCTTGAAAGATATCGTAAAAGAAGAACTCCAGAAACAGCTAAATGTTAACTTTATCTACCCAATCTTTGATAGTAAGTGGGTATCCTCATTGATCATTATACTTAAGAAAAACGACAAATGGAGAATCTATGTTGACTATAAAGAGCTAAACAAATCCACACAAAAAAAACATTTCACATTACCTTTTATCGACCAAGTCATTGTTGCCCTATTAGGTAAGAATTTTTTTTTTCATTCCTCGACGGATTTAGTGGATACAACCATATCCAGATAGCTCCTGAAGACCAGGACAAAACTACATTTACTTGTCCCTAGGGTACATTTGCATATCGAGTCCTTCCCTCCGGACTTTGTAATGCACCTGCTACTTTTTAACAAGATGTATTGGGAATATTTTAAGATATGGATAATGACTCTCTTGAGATTTACATAGATGATTTCACGACACGTGGCGATACATTTGACATGGTTTGAGCTAACCTTGAAAAAATGTTGAAACACTACAAACCAACTCGTCTCTCTTTTAGCACAAAAAAATGCCACATGATGATGGATGAGGGAGTTGTACTTGGCCATTATTTGTCTTCTACATGGATACAGGTGGATCTAGCCAAAATTGAGGTAATCTTAAAAATCCCCCCTCCAAAATCATAAAAATAGGTGCGCATCCTTTTGGAAAAAACCGGTTATTATCATCGTTTTATCCAAAATTATTCTAGGATCGCATCTCCTCTACTTGCATTACTTTCGAAGGACACAAAATTTATATGAATTGACAAATACCAAGCTACTCTTATAGATCTGAAGAAATGCTTATTTGAAGCCCCTATCTTACGAGGACCTAATTGGACTTTGTCATTACGTATTTCGACAGATGCCTCAGACATTGCCATCGATGCTATACTAGGACAACAGGAGGAGTGAGCCCATATGCGATATATCACATCAACAAGAATTTGACTCCTGTCGAGTTAAATTATAGGGTAACTAGAAAAAAAAATCCTTGTTGTTGTACATGTTATTAAAAAATTATGGTATTATATTAAAGGCTACCAAGTGTTTATACATATTGATCACTCTACCATTAAATATCTAATGAATAAACACGTCACTAATGGTAGAGTTACTAGGTGGTTGCTTTTACTACAAGAATTTGACATTACTATTATGAACAAACCTGGAAAGTATAATGTCGTTGCATACTTCCTTTCTAGGCTTACCAACAATGGTGATGATTCTCCTGTTGAGGATACCTTTCCTAACGACATATGTTTGCAGTATCTACTCACTTACTGTGGTATGCAGATATTGCTAATTATTTGCTACAGGAAAATTACCACACCGCCTATCTCCTAGAGAACAAGGAAAGATTATTCAGCAAAGTGCCCGATATTCTTGGGTGGGAGGTTGTCTCTTTTACACAGGGTCAGATCATGAGATTCGACATCGTGTAAGAGAAGATTAGGTCCATGAAATTATGAAGGATTTTCATGACGAGCCTTGCAGTGGACACTTTGTTGATAAAAGAACAGGACACAAAGCATCTGCATGGGCTATTACTTGCCTACCTTGTTCAAAAATGCCAAAAAGTATGTACATGGATATGATAGTTGCCAACAAATGGGCCAAACCCATTCGATCAGATGAAATGCCATTAAAAGCTCAATTGGTTATTGAACCCTTCGAGAAGTGGGCTCTTGATTTTGTGGGGCTTATCAACCCCTCATCCCGTCAAAAGTCCTACATCTTGGTTTGCACAAACTATGTTACCAAATGGGTCAAAGCCAAGGAACTCGTCAAGGCCACTAAGAAAGTTGTTGTGGAATTTATGTCTGAAGACATATTTGTTTGCTTTGAAGTGAAAAAAGAAATAGTTACAGATGGAGGGCCACAGTTTACTTCCCAGCTGATCGAAGAGCTCACTAAAATGTACAATATTTTCCATATGATTACTTCACCCTACCATCCACAAGCCAATGGAAATTGCAAAGCACTGATAAAGTTATTGAAGGCATACTCGCTATAATTATAGCTAGCCACCATCATGATTGGGTTGGGTGACTACCAGAGGCCCTTTGGGATTATAGGAGAACATGGTGGAACACCACAGGTTTCTCCCCATTTGAACTTTTGTATGGTAAGATCCATGTCTTCCCCATTGAATTTGAAAAAAAAAACATTAAGGACTGCTTTAGAGGTAAATATGGATTTAACCACAACACAAAAGCACCATTTGGATCATCTTAATAAATTAGATGAAATGTGCTTGGTTGTTCTACATCATATTGACCTTGTTCAGCAACAACGCACCAAGTGGCATGATAAATTTATTAAAAAGAAGGTGTTTCAAAAAAGGTGACTAGGCATTGTTATATGACTCCAGATTTAAGGATTTTAAGGGGAAGCTTTGTACTAGATGGATAGGTCCTTATGAAGTGGACATAGTTTTCGACAATGGGATTGTCAATCTCACAACCATAGATGGCTCACAAACTTCTTTACTTGCCAATGGCCATCGTCTTTGGTTGCATCATCACCTACTTTCTAAGAATTTTGTTTCTCACATTGTTATAGATCTAGGTTTTGAGATCATTGGGGCAGAAAATCATTTTCATGCACCACCGACTATATAATTCAAAAAAATAAAAATAAAAATAACTCTAACTGTGAAAACTCCTTCAAAGCACATTTAGATGGATTTCAGTTGAAAACCAACTTGTTGGTAGTTGACACTTCAAAAAAAAAAAAAAAAGTTGATAAATATTATTTTCCATTATCTTTGCTAATAATGCAGTGAATCTTTTTGTCACTACACAACTCCGAGTCCATATTTGCACAAATTGTTCAAATGATGATATTCTCTGCTAATTCACTTGTTGTAACTCATTTCTTGTTGTAACTCATCATTTGTTGTAACTCATCACTTATTGTTATTCATCGCTTGTTGTAACTCATCATTTGTTGTAACTCATTACTTGTTGTAACTCATAATTTGTTGTAACTCATCACTTGTTGTTATTCATCGCTTGTTGTAACTCATCACTTGATTGTTGTAACTCATCACTCATTTGTTGTAATTCATCACTCGCTTGTTATCACTCGTCACTTGCTTGTTGTAACTCATCATCGCTTGTTTCAACTTGTTTGTTGTTGCTCACCACCACCACTTGCTTGTTGTTATTCGTTGTTAGTACACGCTCACTGTATGCAACGCATGGGGGCTTCACCATGTTGACCAATATCTTATCATGTTCATTCATGAAGGGGGTTTTTTAATTATGAAAAATAGGGTCAATATGTTATAGGTATTAGCAGGGGGTGTGGGATTTAAAGGGGTTTATAGGTATTATGGGGTATAAAAGTGGGTATCTAGTTAAAATAGGGGTCTCTTTTTTTGGAATGATGTATTGGGAGGGGGTTCAGCAAAAGGATTTTGGGAGGTATTTATCAATATCTAGTGAAATTAGGGGTATTCTTTAATATCCCCTGAACACAGGTGATATTTCATAGGTTCATTGAGTGAAGACCTCATGATGCAATGCTCTACTACAACTCTCACGAATATTTTTGCATGTTGAATGATGGATCGAGTGTTGAAACTCTGGCATAATGGTGTTGCAACTCTGCTTCAAACAAGATGCTGACACTTCGTCTGCCACCTTTCAACCATGAACTTCGCCAACTCAACCATCATATTCACTCCTGCAACGGTCATCATTATTGTTGTTGCTCCAAATGTTGGTTGAATTCAATTGCTGACACATTAGACGCACTTTATGGTAAGTACCCATAGGTATGTCATTTCCAGTTGCTCGCATGACATATGGACTAGCGCCTCCAATCTTGCCACCTTTAGTTGTGGGGGGGGGGGACACGTCATCTTACCATGTGTCTTATTCATTACCTTTTCCATTCCACCTATCACATCACGTCGCCTTTTCACAATGACACAACATTTCTACTATACCCCATTATTACTAATCATGACATAAAAAACCACCATACTGTCAATTTTTTGAATTTAGCAATCCTCCTCAGTTGCGAATGCATGTCCCTTCCTGTAACTTACCTTGTCGAAACTCCATTGACAACAATCTAGTGGATATTTTTCCATATGCAGTGGGAGGATTCGTTGTCCGTCATGAACCGAAGTCGCTCGACCTGTTGTGTAGCTATCATGAGCTCTATCAAATCTTTCAAGACGTACGTTAGTTGGCTTTCTTCGAGAAATTGTAGGGACTCGACAATGTCATCCCCCTCAAATTTCCTCAGAACATAGAAGGATAAAGTTCAACGGTGCATGGATTGCATGTCAATGTTACAGAGGGGATTATCACAGAGGCTACAGGGCTACCACAGTCGGGGGTGATCTGGTTTAGTAAAAAAGTGTTTATTCTAGCAACGAAGGAGAATTTTCTAAGAGGTGAAGAACAAGTCAAGGAAAAAGGTAAGGGAATAGACAAAACCTCATTGCCCCCCCCCCCCGCCGAGCAAGATGTTTCTTATTTCATTTACAAATACATTACTTGTGAAGGCAAATTTACCATTGTCTTCAATTACCACTTTATTATGCTATCACAAATTCGCCATGGGAAGTTGCCCAAAATTCCCTACTTTTTGATGGAATCAATGAAGTTAATGGATATACTCTATGTGTCAGTATAAGCACCCACAAGCCTACATCTCAAATCACGGGTTGATCAAACTCCTGGCCATCCATGCATTAGAATAGAAAAATGGGACATGGCTCAGATTCATCGCCCCCGCTAAAACCCAGGGTTCAATGGAGGAAGAAAGCAACGATACATAGAAACTGGCAAAGGATGAAGAGGAAGAGACAGAAGGAGCTAATTCAGGACTAGAACCTGTTAATAAAAATAACGACTTAGGGGACAAGGAGTCTGGAAATGGGAGTGAAACAGAAATGTAAAATATCCATGTTGATGCAGCCACTGAAATGGAAGTAGAAGAAGATGCATGAGGAGATACATAGAAAGAAGAGGATGCAGGAGGATATACAAAGAAAGAAGAGGCAGGAGGAGATATAGAGAAATAAGAGGCATGAGGAGATATAGAGAAAGAAGACATAGGAGGGGACATGGAAAAATAACTTAGTGCAAAGAGTAGCGAAATAGACCCAAAAGACCCTGGGGAAGAAGAAGAAGTAAAAAATATAGAGACACAAGGTGACTTCCCTATTGTATAGAGTACTTTGCCACTACCTTCTAGTCGTGAAGTGGAAATTATAGGAGAAACCCCCACTTAGGAAGAATGCAAACCCTACCCTATAATAGAAGAACCTCCACAACAGAAAAGAGCAAAAAAGAGGCCATCTCGAGGAGTTGTTGAAGACATCCTTAGAAGAAGAACCGTGTCCTCCTCAACAATAGTGATAGCCCAATCATCTGAGCCACCAATCATCTATGTTCTCCCACAAGAACCCATTGAGAAGCCAATTGTTGCAAAGAAATGAATGGCTAGAGCGAGAATCTTTCTCCTCTAGAACTAGAGACTAGAATACTAGAGGATAATGAATCTAGTGTACATTTATGTTCGGCATGTGGTGACGTCCTTAACCAAGCAAGATATGCATAGGGTGTTGCGATGACATTGACATTCATTTCAGTGGGAGTTCAGATAGAACCTATTGAGGAGAATGAGGAGTTTGATGAGATTTCCCAAAGTGATCAAGGTATGGCTGGGGATACTACTGCTACACAAGAACCAATAATACCTGACACAAATACAATTGAGCATAATCAAATTGCCAAAACAGTTGTTGAAACTTAAGGAGGAAAATATGTTGAAACTCTAGGAGGAGAGAAACGACACAGTGACAAAGAAAAAGGGGAACCTTTCCATATTGTCATAAAAGATCTTGTCCAAGATACTATTGTCACACAAGAACTCGTAGTACTTGGCACAGAGACAACTAAACCTAACCAATTCATTGAAATGGATGTTGAAACTCCAGGAGGTGAGGATGTTGAAACTCAAGGAGATGAGGTACAACATAGTGAGAAAGGGGAAGAGGGGTCTTCTCTGACTGATACACTAGAACCTGCCCAAGACATTGTTGTTACACAAGAACCAGTAGTGCCTACAAATAAGGCAACTCATCTTGAGGAAGAAATAAGTTGGAACATTGATATAATATTGATATGTTGGTTGTTGAAACTCATAAGTGGAAGCAGTGAGCCCTGTCATTCCATGCAGGGGAAATCCCCATTAAGGAGCATGAAAGGATCATTTGTGACATCAGAGACAAATGGGGAGGATAATTGGTGTTCTAGAAACAGAGGTGGGATGAGTTGAAGGAGGAGAGGAAGCAATTGAAAGAGTTAAAGGACCAAATCCAAGCTTTGCAACACACAAAGGTAAAAATGTGTGACCTGGCTCAAGAAATGTTGAATTGTAGGAATCCTTCCCCTGCTTATCCATTATTCCTTCAAGAACAATATATTATTTTCCAATTAGTGGCTATGAAAGAGGATAGACTTTGTAAGTTTGATCCCACCATCTCATTTCTAAAGACCTTTTTTTATAGCAGTCTTGAAGATCAGCATGTGTTATGTGAATTATACATGCATGAGTTTATTTTGTTTCAAGAACACAAAATTAATCTCTCGCCATATGTTGGGGATATCTAGTTGAGAGATTTTACTTCATTTTTCAATAATCTAGCAAGGTGGAAGGAAGTCCATGACATCATGAAAACAAATCAGATAGATAAAAAATTATGGGTCAGAGGAGAACCTACCCCTACTGTTGATATAAATAGGGCTTACAATAAGTTTCTTGGTTCAAAAGAACGGGTTGCCACTGTGAATGATGTCTAATTGTTTATCCTAGACTTCTTCCCTAAGTGCATTAATATACAATTGAAGGAAGTTCTAAAGCGTAGTCGACTTAGATGGGAAGCCTCTGATGATGAGATAAAAAGAAGGGATCCCTACAACTATCCAAATTTTACCCATGCCCTTTCAAGAATAAAAAGGTACATGGATTGTATCAGGAACTTTGGATCCATGTGGCTTGGCCTTAGATACATATTCCCCTTAATATGGCTCCCCATAAGGAAGTATCAACACATGTACCAGATAAGGCAGGATGAGGACAGGTGGATAGATGCGATGATGACTAATGGATATAAGTATATTCAAGAGGACATTGTTGGAGCATACAGTATTACTAATATTCACATGCAGTATTCCGACTTGGACTCTGATTTATTACTGGGTTGCATGAGGACATGCAATTGCTTTATTTGGGGGGAGATGTTGGGTTCAAGAATTGACACCTTTTTGTCACCCTTTTATTATTATTTCACACACTTTTCTTATGTCATCCATGTCCTTTTCATAACCATTACCGTCCAACATCTTGTCTTTTTTTCGAGGCATGCTAAGTTCATACGATGCCTCAATTCATCAAGTTTTGCTTGCATTTGGAAGGATAATGGTTGTTTTGGGTATCTACTAACAATGTATCGGGAACTGCCTACAGGTGTTTCTACTCCTAAGGTGTTGTTACTCCTAAAGTGTTGTTACTCCCGAAGTGTCGTTACTCCCAATTGGTGTTACCACCAAAGTGTTGTTTCTCTAGGTGTTGCTACTTTTAAGGTGTTTTTACTCCCAACATATTGGCGATGTTATTTGGAAACCATTCGTGTTGATTTTGATCAAGTCGTTGATCCATGTGAGTCCCTCGTAGCAATGAATTGTCTTCCTGATGACGTGGCTATTTTCTAAAGTCATGAGTATTGTGTTTGTCATGAGTTTGTTTTGTCAGCCCGAATTATAGGACAATTCATTGTGCACGATTTGTAAATAATCATGTTTTGTTACAACCAGTTATACAAGATATTAAATATATTTTATTTCAGATTGTAATGAACAGCTTGAGAATCGAGAGATTATCAAGGCTATTCGTAATTGTCAATTTCCTAATATTAGTTAAGAAGGGGAAGCTTTAAAAACAAGATACTTCCGCTCCCAAGCTAGTCTAGTTTTTCAATAGTCAAATCGGTCGATGAGGAACAACATCTGCATCTATAACTTTTGATTTTTTATCAATAAATACTCAACAAGTTTATGGTTTCATTTATGTTCAACTAAGTTGTAGTTTATGTATCTTTTCCAGCCCCTGCCAAGGAGGAAGGGCCCTCCTCTTTAGCAAGGTTGTTGTTACTGTTATTTGTAGGTAGATTTGTTTTGAGCGTGTTATTTTGTAGTTACAATTTTGAATTATTGTTGATTTTGTTACTTATAGTTAACCTTGGGAGTTCTCAAGAGGATGCAAATTGTTGTTACTCATCCATATTTCAAACAAAATTTAGTTTATTGATTATTGTTGTTACAAGGTTACCGTGTTGATTTGTTTAATCTCCATTTATATATGAGTTAATGAAACTTAGCTAGATTGGGGATCTTGATGTTATCCATTTCATAGGAAATTCCATGTTATGAATCAGTAGTTGCTTTTAGATTTGTTCTACTTCAGCAGGGTCTGCTTCCTTTCACATTGAATGAGTTGCTTTCTTTATAAAGAGTGAATGGATTTCATCCCAACAAGAGTGTGGTTTACTTCCTTTCCAAGAAAGTGATTTATTTACAAAGTAGTGTGTGAAGTGAAGTTTTCATAATACCTTGTATTTATGCAAGTGTGGGTCGATTTCATTTATGCGGATTGAGGTTTGATTATCTATGCAGGTGTGATTTCGTTTCAGCAGAGTGTTTAGATTCAACAATGTGATTCTTTTCCAAGCAAGTGTGTAAAGTGTTTACTTTCAGCATTGTGATTCTTTTAATCTCAACAAGTGTGCAGAGTGTTTACTTTCAGCAGTGTGATTGTTTTATTCTCAGCAAGTGTGAAAAGTGTTTACTTTCAGCAATGGTTCTTTGATTCTCAACAAGTGTGCATAGTGTTACTTTCAGCAGTGTGATTTCATTTTCAGCAAGTGTGCAGAGTGATTCCTTTCAAGCAAAGAGTGTTTTGCTTAAACAAGTGTGATTTATGATTCAACAAGAGTGTTTTCTCCTTTCAACATAGTTTGTAGTGTGTACTTGGTTATTGAGATTTTGTCCTTCATGTTACAAAGTAGTGTGAATTAGAGAATTGTTTCCTCCATATATTTTGCACAATAACTTTGCAATAAAAGGATGTACCCGGGGTTGACAATTAATGTATTGGATGTTTTAATTAGACAATTAGATACACCAACACTTGGGTTGTTTAAGTCGCCTACAGTCTTACCCCTTTTCCATTTGGATTGCCATTTCTTCGTGGAACATACTTGCAAATATTTGTTTGGATGCAAGTTGAATGTTTTCTGCATGTTGCTGGAATTTGGATTCAATTCCAAGGAAATTCATTATTGGGTTTTATTGTTCATTGGATTATGAGTCTAGGATCACATATTAAAATTTTTGGTTTTGAAACCTGTCTCTATGGATAACAAATTGCAAGATTAGAACCTAGATCTTTCAGTTTAAATGCATGATTTCATAGGTATGTTTACTTAAAACTATCATGACTTTTGATTGGAATGTCCAATTGAGCTGATTCAAAAGCCATTGGAAAGAGAAAACATAGAATATTGTATTGGAATCAGGATTATAACTATTTGATATCATTCTTCCTAATGTATTAAGGTTGTAAATTGAATGTTTGAGTTAGACCTCAATTACGAATCAATGGCAATAACCCTCTTTAGTGGAGATGAAGATAAAATCAATCCAAAAAAATGGTTGAGGATGGTAAAGAATAGAGGTTTTAGTCCTTTTGGGGCATCTCTTGGTTTTTTCGGGGGGGGGGGGCTTATAAGTGGTGGAATAGCCTTGATGAAGATACTAGATTGCATTCCACATGGGAAATTTTTGAAGAACTCTTCTCAAATAAATGGATCAAGAATAAAAGAATGGAGTATATGTGTAAAATTCAAGAGGAGTTAAAGGAATCAAAAGAAAATGTCTCCAAATTGCAAAAGGATAATGAAGAACTAAGAAAATATATTACAAAGAAAAACCATGAGTTCACCAAAATGCAATCCCTTAATGAATCACTCATTAAGGAGGTTAAGAACTTACAACAAGAAAAGAGTAGCAAAGAAAAGTGGGAAAAGGGTGATTCAAGGGAAGATTTGAAAAAGAAAGATGAAGAGATATGTAAATTACGAAACCATAATAAAATAAAATAAACTATTGGATGAGGTTAAAAGATTGAAAGAAGAGAAAAAGAATTATCAAGATCAAGAAGAAGCAAGGATATTGGATGAAGAATCTACCAAAAGACTTGAATATGAAATTTGCAAGAAGGTTGAGGAATCCCTAAATAATGATAAGGTAAAATTAGAAATGCAATCCAGAATTGAATAAGGATGTCAGAATTTGATAAATGGGGTCACGTTGTAGCTTCAAAAGGAGAAAGAAGACAAGATTCAAGAGAGTCAACAGAAGATACTTAAAGAAGTCGAACTCCATCTAGAGGATGTACATGCCAAATATGATGGTATATCCAAGGCTACAATAATCAAAGACCAAGAAAAGATGATCAAAGATGTCATTATCTCTGAAAAGAAGATAGATGAAATGGATGTGCAGAGTGAAGGAAAACCATCAAATGTAAAACCATATCGACACCCTCTTTACCAAGAAAGATTTCAAGGAAGAAAAGAAGGTCGATGCCATAATTATCAAGCAAGAAGATGGAATGCTTGTAAATATTCATGGAACAAGGCATCATAAAACCAATCTTCAACAAGCTATTATCAGATACCTTGTATTTATGGAAAGACGAAAGAAGGAACATAAGAAAATCATATTACTTGGTTTCATCACATGTGAAGCCTTTAATTGCAAAGCTTTGAGGACAAAGCCTTTTGAATGAGGGTATTGTGTTATAACCCAAGGGCGACGTATATAGGGCTAAATGTATATGATATGACCCCAAAAGTGGGCATATATGGGGCTAAATGTACATGTAATGTGTAAATATATGTGTAATAGGGTCAGCTTGATAGTAAAGGGGCTTCATGTGTAGTGTGTGAATAAGTATACATAGATATCATGTATTCATTATTGTGACATGTGAATTGTGAGGCATGAATGTATTTGGTTATGTGGAGGAGATTATCCTATTCTTTAAGGATTTATTGTGTAACTTATATATCTTGGAGTTGTGCTCCACACTCACATTTTGAACACGGTGTGTACTTATGTTATGTTTTGTTATTTTAAGCTTTTGGATCACTACATTTGGTATCAGAGCATCGATCCTAGGGTTTTGCTTCCTCGTGACAATCATCTTGGAATTTTCTCAATAAAAAAATTTGGGGCCACTTCAGAAAGAGAAACTTGGAGACTATTTAGAAGATGTGTCAAAGTACCTGTGGTATGAAATTCGACTTCTGGGATGTTGAAAGTTCAGAGATACACCTTGCGAAAGACAGGGTTTTTGACTAGTCCTGTAATTAGTCTCAAACTGGTGTTCCGGGTAAAATGGTCATATATTCTTCATAGTGGATCCAAATTCCATAATACTAGTTGCATTGGAAAGAGGACAAGCCATAATTTTTGTGTATAAGTTTCAGAATCATATATCAAATATTTGGTGTGTGGCATTCTGTACAATTCCACTCTCTAGAATAGGCAAAAATTCAGAAAGGTTTGAGAAAGTTATTGTAGCTTTCATTTGGCACACCCAATTTCAATCACACTTGTGGCATTGCAGAGAAGACATTTTAGAGTACTATAGGTCAAAATTTCAGACTCGCGGGGGACGAAATTCCATAAATACATCGGAAGGAAGGTCGGTCTGCAGGACAGACTCCAAATCAAGGTTTCAAAGGTATGTTTACTTAAAACTATCATGACGTTTGATTGGAATGTCCAATAGAGTTGACTTAAAAGCCATTGGAAAGAGAAAAAATAGAATATTATATTGGAATAAGGATTATAACTATTTGATATCATTCATCCTAATATATTAAGGTTGTAAGTTGAATGTTTGAGTTAGACCTCAATTAAGAATCAATGGCAACACCCCTCTTTAGTGGAGATGAATATAAAGATGAAATCAATCCTAAAAAATGGTTGAGGATGGTAAACAATAGAGGTTTTAGTCCCTTTGGGGCATCTCTTGGTTTTTCGGGGGGAGCTTCTAAGTGGTGGAATAGCCTTGATGAAGATACTAGATTCCATTCCACATGGGAACAATTTGAAGAACTCTTCTCAAACAAATGGATCAAGGATAAAAGAATGGAGGGTATGTGTAAAATTAAAGAGGAGTTAAAGGAATCAAAAGAAGATGTCTCCAAATTGAAAAAGGATAATGAAAAGCTATGAAAATGTATTACAAAGAAAAACCATGAGTTCACCAAAATGCAATCCCTTAACGAATCACTCATTAAGGAGGTTAAGAACTCAAAGCAATAAAAGAGTAGCAAAGCAAAGTGGGAAAAGGATGATTCAATGGAAGATTTGAAAACGAAAGATGAAGAGATGTGTATATTACAAAACCTTAATAAAAAACCTATTGGATGAGGTTAAAAGATTGAAAGAAGAGAAGAATAATTATCAAAATCAATAAGAAGTAAGGATATTGGATGAAGAATCTACCAAAAGACTTGAAGATGAAATTTACAAAAAGGTCGAGGAATCCCTAAATATTGATGAGGTAAAATTAGAAATGCAATCCATAATTGAAGAAGGATGTCATAATTTGATAAATGGGGTCACGTTGTAGCTTCAAAAGGAGAAAGAAGACATGATTCAAGAAGGTCAACAAAAGATACTTGAAGAAGTCGAACTCCATCTAGAGGATGTACATGCCAAATATGATGGTATTATATCCAAGGCTAGAGTAATCAAATACCAAACAAAGATGATCAAGGATGTCATTGTCTCTGAAAAAAAGATAGATGAAATGGATGTGCAGAGTGAAGAAAAACCATCAAATGTAAAACCATATCGACACCCTCATTACCAGGAAAGGTTTCAAGGAAGACAAGAAGGTCGATATCAACATTATCAAGGAAGAAGATGGAATACTTGTAAATATTCATGGAACAAGGCATCACAAAACCACTTTTTAACAAGTTATTATCAGAGACCAACAACTACTACAAATTCGAGAAGCTTAAACAACAATACATAGAATCAAGGAAAAAAATTATGCAACAACTAGCCATCAAGGATTAGGACCGAAAATAATTGATTTTGTATGGATGGATCATCATGAATGGAAAGAAGAAAGCATGAACATAAGAAAATAATATTACTTGGTTTCATCACATGTGAAGCCTTTAATTGCAAAGCTTTGAGGACAAAGCTTTTTGAAGGAGCGTACTATGTTATAACCCAAGGAGGGCATATATAGGGATAAATGTGTATGATATGACCCCAAATAGGGAACATATATGGGGCTAAATGTACATGTAATGTGTAAATATATGTGTAATAGGGTCGACGTAATAACAAAGGGGTTTCATGTGTAGTGTGTGAATATATATATATATATATACACACACACACACACATTATTGTGACATCTGAATTGTGAGGTATGAATGTATTTGGTTATGTGGAGGAGATTATCCTATTCTTTAAGGAGTTATTGTGTAACTTATCTATCTTGGAGTTGTGCTCCACACTCACATTTTGTACATGGTGTGTACTTTTGCTCTGTTATGATATTTTGAGCTTTTGGATCATTACACATTATCCCTCATTAATTTCATTTTACATAAGTTATTTCCTTCAAACCCCATTCATATTAATTCTTTTATCCATTCCTACACTATCTATATAACTAAGATGAAGGCAATTTGAAAGAAATATAGTATCATCAAAATAACGACTAGCAATATTTATTAGAGGCGAAGTTTTATTAATTACAGTTTACATATTTTGAAATAAAGCTTGGACAATCTTTTGTATGGAAGTAGTATCATCATGTATTGATTTTAGACTTGGGTGTTGTTTATTGAATGTTTTGCAAAGTTATATTTTTGTCCCCGTTTTCACTTTTCTCCTTCACTTCCCGTTTGTGTTGCATGGTTGTGTTATTTCAGAGCCAATTTAATCTTGATGACAAACTGTGTTGGATGTTTTATCTTATTGTGTCTTATGCATGTACTAATTTGACTACGATGAATATAGATGAGCTTCTTTAGCAGGGGTAGCAGTAGAGGATGAAACAAAGGAAGGAGATGCAGAGGGACTAACACTTTTTGGCAGCCTAGAGGACATAAAAATTGAGGTTCTCTATCCACTTTGATGTTGACTCTGATGAATTCCAACAACTAATCCAAACTGGGAATTTAAAGCTTGGTGGACAACATGCCTTACCACAACCCCAAGCACCCCCTAATGTTATCTTGCAGCCACACCCTGATATTGTTAATGTTCATGAATCATTTGTGCAACCTCATAATGATGGATGGGGTGGAATACTTGCTAATCCTTCTTTAGATGCAAATCAATGGCCCATTGACCCCCCTCCTCCTTCCCCAGTTCATACAATTACCACTGATGCATATTTTCCTTCACCTCTAATTCACCCAATATTAATAGTTCACATTGTTGTTACACATGAGTCTATGCCTCCTCCTCCACCACCTCCAAAAGATCATAAAACTACACCACGTGGCTCTCAAGTTGACAAAGGAAAACACGCAATTACTTCTACTAGCATGGCCAAATCCTCTTCCTCTGCTCACTTCAAGATTAAATCATCAGGTAGTGGTAAGAGAAGTTTAGATGATATACATCAAGAGTTAGCCCAGTTGGAAGAAAATAAGTCTCACTATGAGGACTTCGTTGGGGAAATGGAAGAATTTTTTTAGAAAGAAATTCCCTGGGCTATTTTGATTATGTTTATTTTAATATTTGACTATGACATTATTTTGACAGATGGCGGAACCATGACATTTATTTTTGAAAATTTTAAATATCATGTTTTATTTATGGGAAATACAAGTGAAATCTGCCATGGTGTTTTGAATGCATGTTTATGGTATGCTTTATGATGTTGATTTTCTATATTTGATAATTATATGATGGAGTGATAAGGAAAAGTCATAATTGATTATTGAAATAAAGGTTGCATAATAGAGGGGGACCCCACCTATTTAGTTATTATTTTATTTATTAATTATCCTTATCATAAAGCTATTTGTCCTATTTATTAACTAAAGTTATTTAACTTTAATATCTAACATAGTTCAACTACGAGGAACTATCTTTTAGAGAATAAAAGGAAGAATAGAAGGGAAAAGAAGACATGAGGAATTAGAGAGAAACACTTATGATAAGGTCTGCTCTTGTTTCATATTGAGATTTCTAAATTTCATTCTTTCATTTTTTGATTTTCTTTAAGGGATAAATCCTCTTGTTGACAACAGGATCATTCTAAAGGTGGCAAAGAAGAAAGCACTAAGAAGCATTGATACTTGACATGCTTCAGAATGACATTCATTTCTCTTGGCAGTCTGTGTAGTTTTGTTAGAATTCCTGAATTAATTTTCAGTTTTGATTAAGATTATTTTGCATAGTCAAGACTTAATGAGCATGTGGCTTGGTTGATCCAGTGCATTACAGTCTTGGTCATTTTCTTTCAGACACCAGTTGTCTTTCTATGATTGTTAAATTCCATCCTAGACTTCCAAATCTAATTTTGGTCCTTACCCTTGCAAGGGTTTGAAAAGAGGCATTTTGTTGTAACTCATTAAAGCTATCATTAATAAAAAAAAATTGGTTTATTCTCAATTGAGATTTGTGTTACTATTTTTCAAATTGTATGTATTCTTTATTTCATTCATTTTAATTTTGTAACCATTTACATATTAACATTTTTACTTTTTTTTTAGCAAAAGCACACAACTTGATAATAGCATTATTCCCAAGAACATATTTATTGGGGACTGATTGATATTTTTTCCTAGGCTATAAACCCAGGGTAACATTCCCACTTATCTCGCCTTAGCCTAGTGAGATTCGAAAATGCTTGAGTGAGGAATTTCCATTCTTCGCATCAATTGTCGATAAAGGCTTTGCAATTATTAAAGTGGACATTGTGCCACAATAAAACAATGGAGGATGGAAATGATGACGTGGTGAGTATTAATAATGCTAAATACAAATCGAAATCCAATGCATCTTATGATGACATTAAAATTATCTTACCTTGATGATATATCATCTTGCCCATATCCCATGTACCTTATTTCCATTATGTCGTACAAAATTTAATAACCCACATTGGTTGTAAGAAGTGATCCATGACAATCAAATCGTTGGGTGGAAGGGATTCCTTGTCCCACAAACAAGGGGGTCTCATACACCAATTTGGTGTCTAGCTTGGCGATGACTTTAAAATTAGATTATTATTATTATTATCATCTCCAATATACCATGGCCCATGTGCCAATGGTGGTTTCCACAACGGGTGGGGCCTCCTACAAATATAATGATTCATTGGTTGTAGTTTGAGTATGGTTGTTGTTATGTCATCCCCCCTCTCTGTGTGCAAAATTTTAAAAATTCTCTCACTAGTAGTTCTCCACAATACCCCTTTCACATGCCTTCCTAAAAAATGCCCATTACTAAGTTAGATATGATTGACATCCATGCGTCTTGGAATTGTTTCTACGACATAAATACCTCTATATACAAAAATTACTTTCCCACATTGGTCGAGAGAAATGGTCCGTAGCAGCATATAAGCTCCAATATACCATGATCCTTTTACCAATGGGGGAAACCAGAAGGGAGTCGTGCCTCCTACTAACATAATGATTGATTGGTTGCAATGTGAGTATGCTCATTGCTTGGTCTTCCCCCCTCCATCTTTGCAAAAAAAAAAAAACATCTCACCGTTAATTCTCTATAGTACCTCTTTCACGTGCCTTCCTGAAAAATGCCCATTACTAAGTCAGATATGCCTAAAATTTGTGCATCTTGGTATTTTTTTTATGACATAAGTACCTCTTTATATGAAAATTACTATCCCACATTGGTTGAGAGAAATGGACAACTACAACATATTCAATATACCATAACTTGATGGGTTAGCTCGAGTGGTTGAGTGTTGTGAATTACAAATAAGAACTCTTAGGATCAAGTCCCTATGCCAATTATATGTGATATGTTAACACTTGATGTCCCTACCAGTTCAGGTGTACTATAGTCTACGCCAATGGTTACCTTAGTTACCACCCGTCAATGGCAACAAAATCTTCAGAGGTTTCCCATGAGTGGTTACCTGGAAAAAATAAAAACTTTAATATACCATGATCCTTATGCCAATGGGGGCATCCACAAGGGAGTGGTGCTTCCTTCTAACGCAATGGTTGATTGGTTGGAGTGTGAGTATGTTTGTTGCTTATCCTTCCCCACTTCCTTTGTGCAAAATAATTAAATTAAAAAAAATCTCTCACTGGCGGTACTCCACAGTAGCCCTTTCAAATTCCTTCCTAAAAAATGCCCATTTCTAAGTCTATTATGCCTACCATTCATGCATCTTGGAATTGTTTCTATGACATAAATAACTTCTATACAAAAATTATTATCCTATATTAGTTGAAAGAAGTGGTCTAGGGAAAAACATATAAGCTCCAATATACCATGATCTGTATGCCAATGGGGGCATCCACAAGGAACTGGTGACTCCTACCAACATATTGCTTAGTTGATTATGGTGTGTGTATGATTGTTGCTTGGCCTTCATCTCCCACTCTGTGAAAAAAGTAAAATAATTATCTCACTTGCAGTACTCCACAGTACACTTTTCACATGCCTCCCCCTCAAAAAATGTCTTTTATTAAGTTGCATATGCCTAACATTTGTGCTTCTTGGAATTGTTTATATGATAGAAATACCTCTTTATACAAAAAATACTATCCCACATTTTTTTAAAGAAGTGGTCCACAACAACAAATAAGCTCCAATATACCATGATCCTTATGCAAACGAGGGTAGCCACAAGGAAGTGGTGCCTCCTACTAACATAATTGGTTGATTGGTTGTGATGCAAGTATGCTTATTGCTTGGTCTTCCCCCCTCCCTTAGTGAAAAAAAAAACAAAAACTCTTAGTGGAAATACTCCATAGTACCCCTTTTACATACCCTCCTAAAAAATCCTCATTGCTAAGTTAGATACACCTAAAATACGTGTGTCTTGGAATTGTTTATATGATATAAATACCTCTATATACCATGATCCTTATGCTAATGGGGGTAGACACAAGGGAGTGGTGCCTCCCAATAATATAATATTTGATTGGTTGCAGTGTGAGAATGCTTGTTGCCCATCCTTCCCCCCTCCCTCTGTGTTGAAAAAAAAAAGCAACCAACTCTCATTAGTCATACTCCATAGTACCCCTTTCACATGCCTTCCTAAGAAATGTCCATTCCTAAGTCTGATACGCCTAACATATGTCCATCTTAGAATTGTTTCTACAACATAAATACCTCTCCATTACATACCATCCTTTTGCATCCAACCCTTATGTTGAATGTATCTAGTTCATTCTCCTTATCGATTAGACCCAATTTATAAATTTGCTCCTTCACCCATGTGTTTGTGCACTCTCTAGGCCATTGATCACGTAATTCTTTTTATTGAAATATTGTAACTGTAAAGAGTATTCTTATTATTATTGATATATTATTCATAGGATCAATCCCCATTGTGGATTGATCCTGTCAGTTATTGTAATAGGACCAAATCCCCTTTTCTGGATTGGTCAACAGACAATTATAATAAGAAGAATAAGAAGTCGGCCCCAGAAGTTAATTAAGAGACCCAGAAATATAATAAAGGTGGGTTTACCCACCCAGATTGAGAAGCCAGCCCTGCCAGTGAAGAGACACTTCACACGTGCCAGAACTTGTATAAATAAAGGAGGCTAGCGCCTCATTTGATAATAACTCACTTGCTCAGTTTGAGAGACAAGTTCTGATCTGTTACCGACAAAGGAGAGAGAGAGTGGCGCATATCTTGGAGAGGACTTTCTATTTTGGCATAGAGATCTCTTGGCATTGTATTGGCTATCTATATTAAGGAAGTTTTGTTGGGTTTTCTTCCCCCTAGAGGGTTTCCCAGGATAAATGTTGTGTCTCTTGTGATTGTGTATTCCTCAGTGATCTTGGATTATGCTATTGTTATCTAATGAAATGCAAACATCTATAATAATGGCTTAAACATTAACATGGTATCAGAGCCAAGCTGAAGGAAGCATCTTTCACAAGAGAAAAATGTCATTGTTGTAGTACCTGCAAATTAAGGTTTTTCAAAAGTGAATCTTTTCATCCCTAAAACTATCTAGAAAGTTGTGCCCTCCCCTAAGGATCAATTTGGCATCATCAGCACACATTTTCAGTGGTTAGATCTCCCAGAAAGTGAAACCCTAGTTTCACAAAGTACTAGAAAACCAGAGTACCAGAAGTACCAGAAAACCAGAAGCACCAGTCCAGAAATCCGCAGATCAAGTTTGAGGGGGTAAAAGTTGGATTTTTGAAATTCCGACTGCACTAGCTAACTCGCCTCAGCTCAGCGCATCTATCCCCTGGATCAGATTTTCAAAATTCGAAGTTTGAAAAATTAGGGTTTCCTCATAAAACCCTAAGTTGCAGTTGCAGTTACAGTCTCAGAACCAGTTGCAGTTGCAGTACCAGTTGCAGTAGCAACCATACTACTAGTGGCAGTCACCCTTGAAGTTTTTAAAGAGTTGGTAATGCTTACTGTTGCTGCCAGATGGTGCCACCACCCGCAAATGACATTAGAGGTATGTACTCATATATGTTTAATGGTTAAACCTTAAAGAGCATTTGCAGGAGAAAGAATCTCTTGCCATAGATCCAGAAGGATCTCAATATCCAACACATTCAGAGGAATGATGCAACCTAGGTGTGATTATTCTGATATGCATCTATTTTTCATGACATTATTTTAATCAATGTTGCATGTTAAAGCTATGATCAAATTATTAGAAGAATTGAAAGTTGATCATAGAGCTTATCCTCTAACCTAAACTTCTGTCAAGATAGCGTATTGTCTTAGTACAACAAACAGGTTGAAGAAAGCACTCGTCATCTTGAGTGAAGGAGACTTGGAAGAAAAGCAAGCACTCATTCCTG